>CAUYUJ010003260.1:22500-25000 GCA_963575745.1 Prorocentrum cordatum
AGTAGCAGTATTCTTCCTCCTCCTACTCCTCCTCCTCTTCCTCCTCATCCTCATCCTCCTTCTCCTCAGCGCCCCCTCCTGCTCCTCCCTGCTGAATTCTGTGCTACCCTCGAGGATGAAGGTAATAGGCTCCTGGGCGTTTTCGGGAGGCTCTGGTGCGCTTTGTGGCCCTTCTCGGGTCCTCTGGAGGCCGCTGGGACCCCTGACGTCTGGGAGTCAGGGCCCTGGGGCGCAAGCAGAACTTACAAGGCCGGCCCTCCCCGGACATCCGACGCCGCGATTTTGTTCGCAGCGTGGCTCCCAGAGAGACCCTCCCTGGGCGCACTGCGACGCCGACCCGCAGCCGCTGCCAGGTTGGTCCCCTCAGCCAGGCCGCGCCCACGCACCCGCCGCAGCCTGGCTGCGTGAGTGCGCTCCCGCGCATTTCCCCCCCCCCTCTGCGGCCGCCTTCTCTCTTCACCTCCCGCTCCTGCATGCGGGCTAATTCGCGACTCCGTGCCCCGTTTTCTCTCGGGACGCGCGTGCGAATGGCCTCTGCCGCGCTGCGACGGGAAAGGCGCCCCAGAGGTCTGGACCCCTTTCCAGAGACCCGCCTTCCACCCCGAGCCGTTTCTTGACAGCCCCCGGGCCCAGCAGTGTGCCCCCAGAGGCCGAAAATCTTGGCGACCTTTCAGCACCGAAGGACGCAACTTGAAGGCGGCCGGGGGGGGTCTACACTGGATTGGCGGCAGGGAAAACATGTCAAGAAGGGGGGGTGAGATAAGGGCAACTCCGCTCAAATCGGTCCCCAGACTCCTCCTGGGGTCCATCTGGCGCAGTGTTTCACCCCAGATCCGTTGATGACGGCCCCGTGGCCCGAAAACAGCCCCCGGAGACCCAAAAAGGGCAAGAAAAAAAAAACATCTCGAACTCAGGACCTCGAATCTTGACCCCTCTTCCTGCCCGCCGGAACCAATTCCGAGCCACCGCATACCCTCAGCTGGCCCCAACCGACAACCACCGAAAGCCTTGCCGAACTACCTCTTCCCAGCGCGAAGCCGAGGGGAGCGGCTGCCGCGAGCCCCTGTCCGCACACCCTCACGCGTTTCGCGACCCACGGGAAGCTCTACCCAAGCCCCATTGGACATGCTCGCATGGCGTCCCCGCGCCCACTTCGGCACACAATTCATACGTCTTGGCTCACAGCTCCTATTAGGGGAACAAAAAGTGACATAAACATAAAAGCTCGGAGGTCCGCGCGAATTTCTCGGATCGGCGCTGGGGCCCCCCGGCGGCGCCTCCGGCGCCACCCCCGGCGCGCTCCGCGCGCCAGGGAGGGGGGTCCAGCGCGGATCCGAGAAATCCGCGCGGACCTCCGAGCTTTTATGTTTGTGTCACTTTTTGTTCCCCTGCCTATGGCCCTATTCGGCGTGCTCGCGCGGCGTGCCCCGCGCGGCCGCCGGGAGCAGCCTCGGAGAGCTGCGGCCCCAGGGCTGCCACGGCCGCGACAGAGGCAGCGAGGGATGCCGCCGTGCGGCGAGCAGGCGGAGATCGCTCTGCACGCCCTCCCTGCAATGGACCAGGAGGGGAGCGAGGAGGGAGGAGGGAGGAGGGAGGAAGGTGGAGGGAGGAGGGAGGAGGGAAGAGGGACGCGGGAGAAGGAGGGAGGAGGGAGAAGAAAGGAGGAAGGAAGGAAGGAGGAGGGAGGATGGACGGGGGAGGAGGGAGAAGAAAGGAGGAAGGAAGGAAGGAAGGAAGGAGGAGTGAGGAGGAAGGAACGAGGAGGAAGGAGGGAGGAGGGAGGAGGAGGAGCAGGAGGAGGAAGAGGAGAGCTCCGCGGTGCGGGAGGCTGGGAAGAGCTCGGAACATTGATGCTGGGTCGCGCCGAGGCGGGGTGGGCCAGCGGCGCGACACGCTGGGCCAAAGTTCATGACAGTGCACTTCTACCTGCTGGGAGCCTGGTTCCCACACTACCTGCCCCCGCGAAGGCTGGGGAGGGAGGGCATGCAGCATCAGTCTATCAACGAACTTGTCTACAGCATCAGGAGAGGATGGATGATGGAGCAACAAGAACGTCAACATGCTTGTTCTGGGGTCCACGTGGATTTCTTGCGGGGGCGCGACGTGTGCGAAGCAGCCGCGGATCGGGCTGGCGAGAGCGGATGGACAAGCATTCACTGTTTCGCGTCAACGGCGAGGCGGAACTGCGCGAGCGAGCAGCGATCCGGGGCGACCCATACGCGAATCGGCCGGCGTGCAAGGGGGGGGGCAAGACAAATGGGCGGCCGCGAGGGACAAAAATCTGCATTCACAAGCGCCTTCGAAGATCGGTGCGGATGCATAAGGTCCTTCGGAGCTGGACCCTCCTTCCCCTGAGCGCGCGAAGCCCGGCAGGGGCGCCAGAGGCGCCGCCACGGGGGGGGAGTCCAGCGCTGGCACAAGGAATCCGCGTGGATCTCTGCAGATGATGCTTAAGCCGGCTCTCGTCTTCGATTGGCGGCGAGCGAGGGTGGGAAGCGAG
>CAUYUJ010003260.1:32500-80789 GCA_963575745.1 Prorocentrum cordatum
GTTCAACAACAACAACAACAACAACAACAACAACAACAACAACAACAACAATCATTTTAAGACTGTTCGCTCTTACTTGCCCGCGTGCCATGCAACGTGTATACCCACGCCCTCGATACCCGCCCCCTTCGTCTTCGAGCGTACCCCCTTCTGGGGGGATTCGTTCTTTTTGCGGGAGCGGGCGGGCTTAGACAAGCGGGCGTGAACGGGCGGGGAATTATTCGGAGGATGGGGCACGCATCTCTTTGCCCACCATTGGACTTAGCGCGGGCCCTGCAAGAAGAGGAAGGGGGAGAACGAGGGAGAGTGGGAGGAAGGGAGGGGGAGGGACGAGGCTAAAGGGGAACACGCCAGGAGAGAGGGGGCGAGGAGGGGGGGGGGGGGGACGATTGGAGATAGAGAGACAGAGGAGGGAGGAAGGAGGAGGCTGGAGAGGGGAGGGCGAAGAGAGGAGGGAGGAGGGTTATGGGAGGAGGGTGAGGGGAGAGAGGAAGAGGGAGGAGGAGGGTGGATATGAGGGAGAGGGGAGGGAGGAGGGAGGTTGGATGCGGAGGAAGGGGCAGGAGGGTAAGAGTGTGAACGTTCGAGGAAGTCCTAGGCGAGGGCGTATTCCTCAAGGAAGAGTTGGGCGGGAGCGGGGGTCCCGAGTACACTGTCGGACGTCTCAGGCGGGAGCGCCGGTCGGGCGGGCGGACCCTGACGGGCGGGTCGGGCGGGCGGGACATTCAAACGGGATTTTTGCGTAAATTGCGAGGAAGTATTAAGCGAGAGCGCGATTCCTAAGTAAATTGCGAGGGCGTCCTTGGCGCGAGCGTGGTTCCTGAGCGTCGAGAACGCGATGCTGCAATAAATTGCGAGGAAGTCCTAAGCGAGAGCGCCATTCCTGAGTAAATTATGAGGAAGTCTCGGGCGGGAGCAGGGGTCCTGATTAAGGAAGTCTCAAGCGGGAGCGCCGCTTCTGAATAAAATGTGAGAAAGTCTAAAGCGGGAGCGCCCTTCCGGAGTAAATTTTGAGGAAGTCTCAGGCGGGAGCGGGGGTCCTGAGAAAATTGTGAGGAAGTCTCAGGCGGGAGCCGTTGTTGTTGTAGTCCGGGGCCCAACAACGCAATCTGATCCGCAAGGCTTTCCCTGTCCAAAAACAAGGTGCGAGCCCCGGAGGAAGCACTTCAATTGAAAAAACCAATGGGCACCAGACAGGGGGGATCAACAATAATTATTCTTCAAAAATGAAAATTCAACAACAACAAACACACACACACACACACACACACACACACACACACACGCAAACACACACACAGACACCACCACCACCGCCGCCGCCACCACCACCAAAACCACCACCACCACCGCTACCACCGACAACAACAAGAACGAGAACAACAACAACAACAACAACAACAACAACAACAACAACAACCATTTTAAGGCTGTACGCTCTTACTTGCCCGCGAGTCATTCAACACGTATACCCTGCACCCTCGATACCCGCCCTCTTCGTCTTCGATCACACCCCTTTCGGGGGGATTATTTCTCTTTGCTGGGGCCGGCGGGCTTAGACGTACGGGCAAACCGGAACGGGCGGACAATCCTTCGGGGGCGTACATCTCTCTGCCCGCCATTGGAATTGGCGCGGGCCCTGCAAGAGGAGGAGGGGAAGAACGAGGGAGAGTGGGAGGAAGGGGAGGGGGAAGGACGAAGGAAGAGGGAAGATACCACGTTGTGAAGGCGTCCTTGGCGCGCGCGTGGTTCCTGAGCGCCGAAACGCAATTCCATAATAATTTGTGAGGACGTCGCACGCGAGAGCGCAGTCCTGAGTACATTGTGAGGAAATCTCAAGCGGAAGCGGGGGCCCTGACTAAGTTGCGAGGAAGTCTCAAGCGGGAGCGCCGTTCCTGAGCAAATTGCACGGAAGTCTCAGGCGGGAGCGGGGGTCCTCACTAAATTGCGAGGAAGTCTCAAGGCGGGAGCGCCGTTCCTGAGTCAATTGCGCGGAAATGTCAAGCAGGAGCGGGGGTCCTGAGTAAAATTCGAAGAAGTCTCAGGCGGGAGCGCCGTTCCCACGTAAATTGCACGGAAGTCTCAGGCGGGAGCGGGGGTCTTGATTACATTGCGAGGAAGTCTCAAACGGGAGCGCCTTTCCTGAGTAAATTGCGCGGAAGTCTCAGGCGGGAGCGGGGGTCCTGAGTAAAAATCGAGGAAGTCTCAGGCGGGAGCCGTTGTTGTTGTAGCCCGGGGGGCAGGGGCACAGTTTGAGCAGGAAGACTTTCCTTGAGAAAAAACAAGGTGCGAGCCCCGGGGGTGGCACTTCAATCGAAAAAAAAACAATGTGCACCGGTGGGGGGGGATCAACAATAATTATTCTTCAAGAATGAGAGTTCAATGTTTTAAGACTGTTCGCTCAGATCTGCTCCCGTGCCAATCAATTCGTGTATCCCAAACCCTCGGTGCCCGCCCTCGTCGTCTTCGACCGGACCCGCTTGGAGATAGATGTTCCTTACCTGCCACGCGGATGGAAGGAAGGGGGAGAAGAATGGAGCACGAGAGAAATTAGCAGGAGGGGGGCTAGGAGCAGAAAAAACGTGGCAGAACCAGACAGGCAGATCGGGTGGGTAGACCCATACTGGGCAGGTCGGGAAGGCGGGCCCAGGCGGCCAGGTCGAGCAGGCGGGTTGCTAAAGCGTGGGTCCTGCATGAATCGCGAGGAAGTCTCGAGCGATAGCGCGATTCCCAAGTAAATCGCGAAAAAAACCAAAGCGAGAGCGTGATTCCTGAGCGCCGGGGGCGCATCGTTTGAATAAACTGCAAGGAAGTCCCACGCGAGAGCGCGATTCGTATACAAATTGAAAGAAGTCCCGCGCGAGAGCGCGACCTCGGAATAAATTGTGAGGACGTATCAGGCGTGAGCCGTTGTTGTTGTAAACTGGGGGCCAACAACACTGTTTGAGCCCCGTGACTTTCCTTTATAAAAAACAGGGTGCGAGCCCCAGGGGGAGCACTTCAATAGAATACAATGGTCGCCGGAGGGGGGATCAACAATAATAATTCTTCAGTAGTGCGACTTCAGCAACAAACAAACAAACAAATAAACAAAAACAACAACAATTACAACAACAGCATCGTCATCAACAAGCGTGTTTAAGCGCGTGCCACTCAACACGTATAGCCGGAACCCTCGATACACGCCGTCTTCGTCTTCGATCGTACTATCTTGAGGGGGTCTATCTTTCTTACCTACAACATATCTTTCGAGCAGGCGGGTTGCTGAAGCGTGCGTCCTGCATGAAACGCGAGGAGGTCTCGAGCGATAGCGCGATTCCCATAAAATCGCAATCAACAGCGAGAGTGTGATTCATGAGTGTCGAGGGCGCGGCGTCTGAATAAACTGCGAGGAAGTCCCGCGCGAGAGCGAAATTTCTGTATAAATTGTGAGGACGTCCCGCGCGTGAGCGCGATTCGGGAATACACTGTGAGGAAACATCAGGCGGGAGCCACTGTTGTAAACCGCGGACCAAAGACACAATTCTGAGACCCAAGACTTTCCCTAATAGGACAGGGTGCGAGCCCGGGGAAGAAGGAGCACTTCAATTGAAAAACACCATGTGCGCCAGAGGGAAGGGGATCAACAATTCAACTCTTCAGAAGTGAGACTACAACGAAAAAACAGCAGCAGCAACAACAACACCATCACCAACAACAACAATCATGTTGAGACTGTCCGCTCTTATATTTTCGCGTGCCACTCAACACGTATATTCCTAACCCTCGATACCCGCCCTCTTCGTTTTCGATCGCACCACCTCGGGGGTATATCTTTCTCACATGCAACGTGTATTTCGAGCAGCCCCTGAGGCAGGGGAAAAGAAGACGGATGGAAGGAAGGGACAAGGGGAAGGAGGAGGATGGAGCACGAGAGAATAGCAGGCGGGGGGCTACGAGCAAAAAAAACGTGGCAGAACCAAACAAGCGGATCGGGTGGGTAGACCTTAACAGGCGGGTCGGGAAGGCGGGCCCAGGCGGCCAGGTCGAGCAGGCGGGTTGCTGAAGCGTGCGTCCGAATCGCGAGGAAATCTCGAGCGACAGCGCGATTCCCATAAAATCATAAGCAAATCAACAGCGAGAGCGTGATTCATGAGTGTCGACGGCGCGGCGTCTGAATAAGTTGCACGGAGATCCTACGCGAAAGCGCGATTTCTGCATACATTGTAAGAAACTCCAGCGCGAGAGGCGATTTGGGAATAAGTTGTGAGGAAGTATCAAGCGGGATCCGGCTTTGTTGCAAGCTCGGAGGCCAGGGCACCAGTTTGGTTACCTTCCCTGATGAAATAAAACAAAGTGCGATGCCCGGGAAAGGCACTTCAATTGAAAAACGCAGTGTGCCCCGGAGGTGGGTATCAACAACAACTTATCTTAGAAATGAAGATTCAACAGCAAACAACAGCAGCAGCAACAACAATCATCATTTCAAGACTGCTCGCTCTTATCTGTTCGAGTGTCACTCAGCGTGTATTTCCCAAACACTCGATACCCGCCCTCTTCGTCTTCGATCGTGCCCTTTTTGGGGGTAGACATTCCATTCCTGCAGGCTGGGCCCCGGCAAGCGGCGGGGCGGCCGCGGACCGTCGGCCTGGCCCACGCAGCGCTGATCGGCGGCAACCCGACCCCAAGAAGGACGGACAGGGGACCGACCACGACGACGACGACGACGACGACGACGACGACGACGAGCGAAAGCGAGAGCGAGAGCGAGAGCGAGAGCGACAGCGAGAGCGACAGCGGGGCCACGAAGGGCAGCAACAGGGCCACGAAGGGCGACAGCGGGGCCACGAAGGGCATGCGTATGGGGCCACGAAGGGCGCGAGCGAGCGGCAACGGGGCCACGTAGGACAGCGACGGGGCCACAAAGGGCGACAGCGGGGCCACGAACGGTAGGAAGGGGGCCACGAAGGGCGACACCGGGGCCACGAAGCGCATGCAGATGGGGCCACGAACGGCGCGAACGAGCGGGGGCCACGATGAGCATAGATATATGGCGCCACGAAGGGCAGCGAGGGCGCCACGAAGGGCTGCATCGGAGCCACGAAGGGCAGCGAGGGGGCCACGAAGGGGCGCAACGGGGCCACGAAAGGCAGCGAGGGGGCCACGAAGGGCGCAACGGGGCCACGAAGGGCAGCGAGGGGGCCACGAAGGTTTGCAACGGGGCCACGAAGGGCAGCGAGGGGGCCACGAAGGGCTGCACCGGGGCCACGAAGGGCAGCGAGGGGGCCACGAAGGCTGCAACGGGGCCACAAAGGGCAACGAGGGGGCCACGAAGGGCTGCAACGGGTCCACGAAGGGCAGCGAGGGGGCCACGATGGGCTGCGACGGGGCCACGAAGGACAGCAAGATCCCGATTCCTAAATTAGCTGTAGGGGAGTCCTGAGCGTGAGCGCGACTCCTGGGCGCCTGAGTGTTGGGAGCGCGGCGCTTGAGCAAATTGCGGGGGATTCCAACGCAAGAGCGCGATTCTTGAGTAAATTGCAAGCAAGTCTCCAGCGAGAGCCCGAGTCCTGAACGCAGAGTGAGTGATTCCTGAATCAATTGTACGGAAGTCCCAAGCGAGAGCGCGAGTCCTGAGTAAAATGCGAGGAAGTCTCAGGCGGAAGCGGGGGGCCTGGCTAAATTGTGAGAAAGTTTCAAGCGGGAGCCGTTGTTGTAATTTGGGGGCCAACAACGCCGTTTGAGCCGAGTGACTTTCTCTGATAAGACAACAGGGTGCGAGCCCTGGGGGAAGCACTTCCAAAAAACACAATGGTCACCGCAAGGGGGATCAACAATAACTATAGTCATCGGCCTGACCTAACGAACGATACATGAAGAACGAAGCCCATTTCTTTCCAAGTAATTCTACGAAGTCCGAAGGAATTGCCGAGCCCCCTGTCTAGCACCACAAAGGTAGCGGGACGCATGCGAATCTAAGGAACGACCGAGCCCTTTTTGAAAAGTAAACGTTACTTATTCAAACCGTTCGCTGAATTCTTCAGTACTACGAACTCAACAACACCTAACAAAAAAAGAAACAACAACAACAACAACAACAACAGCAGCAGCAACAACAACAACAGCTTCAAAAAACACAACAACAATAATAGCAATAACCATGACACCAAAAAACAGCGGCAGCAACACCAAATGCAACAACAGCAACAACAATAACAATACTTTTAAAATCAGAAAGGCAACGACAACAACAACAATGATATCAAGACAGCTCGCTCCTGCCGGCTTGCGTGCCGCTCAACACGTCTATTCCTAACCCTCGATACCCACCCTCTTCGTCCTCGATCGTACCACCTTGGGGGTATGTCGTTCTTACCTGCAACGTGTATTTCGTGCAGCACCTGAGGCAAGGCAAGTAACGCTGGATGCCAGGAAGGGACAAGGGGGAGGGACGAGGATGGAGCACGAGTGAAAATAGCAGGACGGGGGCTGGGAGCAGCGAACACGTGGCAGAACCAGACGGGCAGATCGGGCGGGTAGACCCTAATGAGCGGGTCCGAAGGCGAGCCCAGGCGGCAAGGTCGAGCAGGCGGGTTGCTGAAGCGCGCATCTTGCATGAATCGCGAGGAAGTCTCGAGCGACAGCGCGATTTCCAAATACATCGTGAGGAAATCCACAAGGAGAACATCATGTATGAGTGTCGGAGGGGGCGGCGTTTGAACAAAATGTGAGGAAGTCCCACGCGAGAACGCGATTCCTGCATAAATTGTGAGGACGTCCCGCACGCGAGCGCGATTCGGTAATTGATTGTGGGGAAGTATCAGGCGGGAGCTGTTCTTGTTGTAAACTGGAAGTCGAAGACCCAGGTTGGTGACCCCTCATCCCATGTAAAAAGCCAGGGTGCGGGAATGGGGACAAGCGCTTAAATTGACAAATACAATGGTTACCGGGCAGGGGGGGTCACAACACTTGTCTTTATACATGAAGGCTCTACAACACAAACAACAACAACAACAACAACAACAACAACAACAACAACAACAACAACAACAACAACAACAACAACAACAACAAAAACAACGACGACGACGACGACGACGACAACAACAACAACATCAACAGCAACAACAACAACATCAACAGCAACAACAGCCAAACAAACAACAACAGCAAAAAGAACAGCAGCAACAACAACAACAATAAGCATGTTAAGACTGTTCGCTCTTGTGGGCCCTGGTGTCAACCAGCGTGTATTTTCCAAGCCCTCGACACCCGCCCTCTTCGTCTTCGATCGTTCCCTTTTTGGGGGGTATCTCGTTCTCGGCAAGCGGCGGGGCGGCCGCGGACCGTCGGCCTGGCCAGCGGCAACGCTGATCGGCGGCAACCCAACCCCAAGAGGAACGGACAAGGGACCGACAACGACGACGACGACGACGACGACGAGCGAAAGCGAGAGCGAGAGCGTGAGAGAGAGCGACAGCGGGGCCACGAAGGGCAGTAAGGGGGCCACGAAGGGAAACAGCGGGGGCACGAAGCACATGCGTATGGGGCCACGAAGGGCGCTAACGAGCGGGGGCCACGAAGGGCAGATAATGTGGGGCCAGAAAGGGGAACGACGGGGCCACTGAGGGTAGCAACGGGGCCACGTAGGGCAGCGAGGGGGGCACCTGGGGCCACAAAGGGCGACAGCAGGACCACGAAAGCATGCATATGTGGCCAAAACGGGCGCGAACGAGCGGGGGCCGCAAAGGGCATACGTATATTGGGACGGGGCCACTGAGGGCAGCAACGAGGCCACGAAGGGCTGCAACGGGGCCACGAAGGGCGACAGCGGGGCCACGAGGCGCATGCATATGGGGCCACGACGGGCGCGAATGAGCGAGCGCCACGAAGATCTGGGGCAACGAAGGGCAACGAGGGGGCCACGAAGGGCGACAGCGGGACCACAATTGGTGGCGAGGGGGCCACGAAGGGCGCAACGGGGCCACGAAGGGCAGCGAGGGGGCCACGAAGGGCTGCAACGGGACCACGAAGGGCAGCGAGGGGGCCACGAAGGGCTACAACGGGGCCACCGAAGGGCAGCGAGGGGCCACGAAGGGATGCAACGGAGCCACGAAGGGCAGCGAGGAGGCCACGAGGGGCTGCAACGGGGCCACGAAACAAAGCTAGGGGACCACGAAGGGCTGCAACGGGGCCACGAAACAAAACGAGGTGGCCACGAAGGGCTGCAACGGGGCCACGAAGGGCAGCGAGATCCCGATTCCTAAGTAATCTGAGCGGGGGTCCTAAGCGTGAGCGCGACTCCTGGGTGCCTGAGTGTCGGGAGCGCGGCGCTTGAGTAAATTTCGGGGATTTCCAACGCAAGAGCGCAACAAGTCTCCAGCGAGAGCGCGACCCCAGAGCGCCGAGAAAGCGATTCCTGAAGAAATTGTAAGGAAGTCCCAAGCGAGAGCGCGAGTCCTGAGTAAAATGCGAGGAAGTGTGAGGCGGGAGCGGGGGTCCTGGCATAATGGTCAGAAGGTCTCGGACGGGAGCCGTTGTTTTGTTGTTGTAACCCAAGGCCAACAACACAATTTAAGCCGAATGACTTGACCTGATCAAAAACCGGGTGCGAGTCCTGGGGGGGAGCACTTCCATTTAAAAAACACATTTGTCACCGGAGGGGGGATCAACAATAGTCATTCTCCAATGATGGAAAATCAGCAGCAGCAACAAAGACAAACTTTTTATAAAAACAAAAAAACGTAGCAGTACAAACAACAACAGCAGCAGCAACAGCAATAACAACATCAACAACAACAACAAAAGTATCCCAGCGCGACCCTACCTAGGAGTTGGAACCCCTAGGAAAGCAGCATTAGTAGTAACAGTAACGCTAAGCTAAAGCTAAGCTAAAGCTAAGCTGAAGCTAAGCTAAAGCTAAGCCACAGCTAAGCTAAAGTTAAGCTAAAGCTAAGCTAAAGCTAAGCTAAAGCTAAGCTACAGCTAAGCTCAAGCAAAGCTAAAGCTAAGCTAAAGCTGAGCAACAGCTAAACTAAAGCTAAGCTACAGCTAAGCTAAAGCTAAGCTAAAACCAAGCTAAAGCTAAGCTAAAGCTAAGCTAAAGCTAAGCTAAAGCTAAGCTACAGCTAAGCTCAAGCTAAGCTAAAGCTAAGCTAAAGCTAAGCGAAAGCGAAGCTAAACGCTAAGCGAAAAGCTAAGCGAAACGCTAAGCTAAAGCTAAGCTACAGCTAAGCTAAAGCTAAGCTAAAGCTAAGCTAAAGCTAAAGCTAAAGCTAAAGCTCCCAGGGGACTGGGGGGAACCGCTCCCAGGGGACTGGGGGAACCGCCCGGGGCGTGTTCCACTGCCCGGCCCCTTTTAAGCTAAGAGAGTAAGAACCCTTCTAGGCAGAGCCTAGGTAGGGAAATAACTATCCCAGTGCGACCCTACCTAGGAGTTGGAACCCCTAGGAAAGCAGCATTAGTAGTAACAGTAACGCTAAGCTAAAGCTAAGCTAAAGCTAAGCTGAAGCTAAGCTAAAGCTAAGCCACAGCTAAGCTAAAGTTAAGCTAAAGCTAAGCTAAAGCTAAAGCTAAGCTAAAGCTAAGCTAAAGCTAAGCTAAAGCTAAAGCTAAGCTAAAGCTAAGCTAAAAAGCTAGCTAAGCTAAAAAGCTAAGCTAAGCTAAGCTAAAGCTAAGCTAAAACTAAGCTGCAAAGCTCAAGCTAAGCTCAAGCTAAGCTAAAGCTAAGCTAAAGCTAAGCTAAACGCTAAGCGAAAAGCTAAGCTAAGCTAGCTAAGCTACAGCTAAGCTAAAGCTAAGCTAGCTAAGCTAAAGCTAAAGCTAAAGCTAAAGCTCCCAGGGGACTGGGGGGAACCGCTCCCAGGGGACTGGGGGAACCGCCCGGGGCGTGTTCCACTGCCCGGCCCACAGATGCGGGGCCACGGAAGGCAACGATGGGGCCACTGAGGGTAGCAACTGGGCCACGTAGAACAGTGAGGGGGCCACAAACGGCGACATGGGGGCCACGAAGGGCATGCACATGGGGCCACAACGGGCGCGAACGAGCGGGGACCACGAAGGGCATACGTATACTGGGCCGCGGAGGGCAAGGACGGGGCCACTGAGGGCAGCAACGGGGCCACGAAGGGCAGCGAGGGGGCAACGAAGGGCGACAGCGGGGCCACGAACGGCATGCACATGGGGCCACCACGGGCGCGAACGAGCGGGGGCCACGAAGGGCATACATGTATGGGGCCACGAAGGGCAGCGAGGGGGCCACGAAGGGAGGCAACGGGGCCACGAAGGGCAGCAACGGGGCCACGAGGGGCTGCGAGGGGGCCACGAAGGGCATCGAGGGGGCCACGAAGGGCTGCAACGGGGCCACGAAGGGCAGCGAGGAGGCCACGAGGAGCTGCAACGGGGCCACAAAACAAAGCGAGGGGACCACGAAGGGCTGCAACGGGACCACGAAACAAAGCTAGGGGGCCACGAAGGGCTGCAACGGGGCCACGAAGGGCAGCGAGATCCCGATTTCTAGGTAATCAGTGCGGGTGTCCTAAGCGTGAGCGCGACTCCTGGGTGCCTGGGTGTCGGGAGCGCGGCGCGTGAGTAAAGTGCCGGAAATTCCAACGCAAGGGCGCTATTCTTGAGTAAATTGCAAGCAATTCTCCAGCGAGAGCGCGACTCCAGAGCGCCGGGAGAGCGATTCTTGAATAAATTGCAAGGAAGTCCCAAGCGAGAGCGCGATCCCTGAATAAAATGCGAGGAAGTCTCGGGCGGGAGCAACTAAATCACCAGGATATCCACAGCGAGAGCGTGATTCCTGAATGTCGAGGGCGCGGCGTCTGAATAAGTTGCGACGAAGTCCCACGCGGCAGCGCGATTCCTGCAACATTGTGCGGAAGCATCAGGCGTCATCCGCTGTTGTTGCAAACCCGGGGCCAACAACACTCCCCTGAGACTCAAAACTTCCCCTGATAGAAAAACGGGTGCGAGCCCCGGGAAGGGCACTTCAATTGAAAAACAGAATGTGGCCCGGAAGGGGGGAAATCATCAATATTACTCTTCAGCAGTGAGAGTTCAACAACAGCAACAACAACAACAACAACAACAAAAGGGAACAGCAATAAGAACAACAACAACAATAAACAACAACAACAACAACAACAACAACAACAACAACAACAACAACAACAACAACAACATCAACATCAACATCAACATCAACATCAACAAGAACAACAACAACAATAACAAAATGTACAACAACACCAACAAACAAACAAGAGCAGCCGCAGCAACAACAACTACAACTACAATAACCATTTTAAGACTGTTCGCTCTTATCTGCTCGAGTGTCATCCAATGTGTACTTCCCAAACCCTCGATAACCGGCCTCTTCGTCTTCGATCGGTCCCTTTTGGGGGGTATATTCTTACTCCCTGCTGGCCGGGCCCCGGCAAGCGGCGGGGCTGCCGCGGACCGTGGGCCTGGCCAGCGGCAACGACGGCGACGGCGACTACTACGACGATGAGCGAAAGCGAGGGCGAGAGCGACAGCGGGGCCGCGAAGGGCAGGAAGGACGCCACGAAGGGCGACAGCGGGGCCACAAAGGGCATGCGCATGGGGCCACGAAGGGAACGAACGAGCGGGGGCCACGAAGGGCAGATAATGCGGGGCCACACAGGGCAACGACGGGGCCACTGAGGGTAGCAACGAGGCCACGTAGGGCAGCGAGGGGGCCACAAAAGGGCGACAGCGGGGCCACGAAGCGCATGCAAATGGGACCACAACGGGCGCGAACGAGCGGGGGCCACGCATAGGTTCACTGGGCCGCAGTGGACAAGGACGGGGCCACTGAGGGCAGCAACGGGGCCCCGAAAGCAGCCAGGAGCCAAGAAGGGCGACAGCGGGGCCACGAAGCGCATGCAAATGGGGCCACGACAAGCGCGAACGATCGGGGGCTACGAAGGGCCTTTCTCTCTCTCTCTCTCTCTCTCTCTCTCTCTCTCTCTCTATATATATATATATATGGGGCCACGAAGGGGTGCGAGGGGGCAACGAAGGGCGTCAGAAGGGCAACGAAGGGCGGCGAGGAGGCCACGAAGGGCGCAACGGGGCCACGAAGGGCAGCGAGGGGGCAACGAAGGGCTGCAACGGGGCCGCGAAGGGCAGCGAGGGGGCCACGAAGGGCTGCAACGGGGCCACGAAGAGCAGCGAGGGGGCAACGAAGGGCTGCAACGGGGCCACGAAGGGCAGCGAGGGGGCCACGAAGGGCTGCAACGGGGCCACGAAGGGCAGCGAGGGGGCCACGAAGGGCTGCAACGGGGCAACGAAGGACAGCGAGGGGCAACGAAGGGCTGCAACCCGCCCACGAAGGGCAGCGAGGGGGCCCCGAAGGGCTGCAACGGGGCCACGAAGGGCAGCGAGATCCCAATTCCGAAGTAAGCTGCAAGGGAGTCCTCAGCGTGAGCGCGACTCCTGGGTGCCTGAATGTCGGGAGCGCGGCGCTGGAGCAAATTGCTAAGAACTCCAACGCAAGATCTCGATTCTTGAATAAATTGCCAACAAATCTCCAGCGAGAGCGCGACTCCAGAGCGCCGCAAGAGCGATCCCTGCATGAATTGTAAGGAAGTCCCAAGCGAGAGCGCGATTCCTGAGTAAAATACGAGGAAGTCTCAGGCGGGAGCGTGGGTCCTGGCTAAATTATAAGGAAGTCTCAAGCGGGAGACGTTGTTGTTGTAATCCGGGGGCCAACAACGCAGTTTGACCCGACTGACTTTCCCTGATAAGAAACTGGGTGCGAGCCCTGGGGAGAAGCACTTCCACAACAAAAACAGCAACAAGAACAGCAACAGCAGCAGCAGCAGCAGAAACAACAACAACAAGAAGTTTAAGACTGTTCGCCCTTATCTGCTCGAGTGTCCAACAACGCGTATTTCCCAAACCCTCGATACCCACCCTCGTCGTCTTCGATCGAACCCCTTTTGGGGGGGTATACCTTTCTTCCCTGCAGACCGGGCCCCGGCAAGCGGCGGGGCGGCCACGGACCTTCGGCCTGGCCAGCGGCAGCGCTGATCGGCGGGGCGGCCGCGGACCATCGACCCGACCCCAAGAGGGACGGACAGGGGACCGACCACGACGACGACGACGACGACGTCGACGACGACGGCGACGACGACGACGACGGCGACGACGACGAGCGAGCGAAAGCGAGAGCGAGAGAGAACGACAGCAGGGCCACGAAGGACACGAAGTAGGCCACGAAGGGCGACAGCGGGGACACGAAGGGAATGCGTATGGGGCCACGACGAGCGCGAACGAGCGGGGGCCACGAAGGGCAGATAATGCGGGGCCACGGAAGGCAACGATGGGGCCACTGAGGGTAGCAACTGGGCCACGTAGAACAGTGAGGGGGCCACAAACGGCGACAGCGGGGCCACGAAGGGCATGCATATGGGGCCACCACGGGCGCGAACGAGCGGGGACCACGAAGGGCAGCGAGGGGGGCACGAAGGGATGCAACGGGGCCATGAAGGGCAGCGAGGGGGCCACGAAGGACTGCAACGGGGCCACGAAGGGCAGCGAGGGGTCCACGAAGGGCTGCAACGGTGCAACGAAGGGCGACAGCGGGGCCACGAAGGGCATGCATATGGGGCCACCGCGGGCGCGAACGAGCGGGGGCCACGCAGGGCATATATATATATATATATATACATACATACATACATACATACATACATACATACATACATACATACATACATACATACATACATACATACATACATATATATATATATACGGGTCCACGAAGGGCAGCGAGGGGGCCACGAAGGGCTGCAACGGGGCTAAGAAGGGGGCCACGAAGGACAGCGAGGGGACCACGAAGGGCTGCAACGCGGCCACGAAACAAAGCGAGGGGGCCTCGAAGGGCTGCAACGGGGCCACGACGGGCAGCGAGGAGGCCACGAGGGGCTGCAACGGGGCCACGAAACAAAGCGAGGGGGCAACGAAGGGCTGCAACGGGGCCACGAAACAAAGCGAGGGGGCCACGAGGGGCTGCAACGGGGCAACGAAGGGCAGCGAGATCCCGATTCCTATGTAACCTGTGAGGGAGTCCTAAGCGTGAGCGCGACTCCTGGGTGGGTGCCTGGGTGTCGGGATCGCGGCGCTTGAATAAATTGCAAGAAATTCCAACGCAAGGGCGCTATTCGTCAATACATTGCAAACAAGTCTCCAACGAGAGCGCGACTCCAGAGCGCCGGGAGAGCGATTCCTGAATAAATTGTGAGGAAGTCCCCAGCGAGAGCGCGATTCCTGAATAAAATGCGAGGAAGTCTCGGGCTGGAGCGGGGTTCCTGGCTTAATTGTGAGGAAGTCTCAGGCGGGAGCCGTTGTTGTTGTAACCCAGGGGCCAGGGGCCCAGTTTGAGCATCAAGACTTGCCCTGTCAAAAAACAAGGTGCGAGCGTCGAGGGGCACTTTGATTGAGAAAAACAATATGCACCAGAGGGGTGATCAACAATGTTTTTCTTCAGAAATTAGACTTCAACAACAACAACAACAACAACAACAACAACAACAATCACTTTACCCGAACGCTCAGTGTTCTCACCAGTGCCAGGATTTTCATGCGACGCCAGCCAATACCCCCACTTTGTGGGGGGGCATGCAAGCTCTACCAAATATCCACACGACTCTTCGCCACCACCCACACCCAGCTTCCCTCCCTTGACGTTCGGACACTTCACTTCGTGGCCTGCGGACGACCGTGGCTACTACACTGGCGTGGAGTACACACCCACAGAAGTTGTTAAGCCTACGTTCGTACACCCACAGAAGTTGTTAAGCCTTGTTAACCCACAGAAGTTGTTAAGCCTTCCACAGAACATCTGTTGCATATGATGCATATGGTACATGATACACATGATACACATGATACGTACTCACAAGATAGTTGATCACATCTTTAGGGCAAATTCCTGAGGGATGTGGGAATACACAAGAGAGAGAGGATATGGTTGTCCCGATGGTTGTCTCGATGGTTGTCCCGATGGTTGTCCTGATGGTTGTGGTTGTCCCGATCGTTGTCCCGATGATTGTCCCGATGGTTGTCCTGATGGTTGTGCTTGTCCCGAATGTGTCCCGCATGGTATTATTTGACAGGGATGATGGCCCTGGCAGGTGCGCAACCGTTGTCGCAGAAGTTCGAAAAAGTTGCTCGCAAAAGCCCGTTTGACAGAAATGTTTAAAAAGTGTTGGGTTTCCTACGAATCCGCAAGAGCGCGCGGGATGAGATTTTGACAATTTTTTGTTGAAAAACCATTGGTTTTTTTTTTTGATGTTTTTATGTTAAAATCGCTGCGAACACTAAGGTTTTGGAAGGATTTCGTCTTGCGCGCGCGAATGTCCACTTTACCTTATTTTTTGCAAGGGATTCTTGAAATTTGATTATATTAGAACAAGAAATGTCATTTTCTATTGTTTTTTGCAAGGGAAAGCGGATTACAACAAAACAACCGGATCCTGTACACACCCTCTTTTCTGAGGCTTCCTCACGAAAATGATGAAAATGTAGCTGCGGCCTAGGCGGCGCAGGGGGGGCGCGCACCAGGGGGCCCAACAATAATTATTCTTTAGAATAAATAATGTTCAACAGCAGCAGCAGCAGCAACAACAACACAACCACAACCACAACCACAACGACAACCACAACCACAACCACAACCACAACCACAACAACAACCACAACCACAACAGCAGCAGCAGCAACAGCAACAGCAACAGCATCAACAACAACAGCAACGACAACCACAACAACGACAGCAGCAGCGACAACAACAACGGCGACAACCAAAACAAGAAGAACAACAATAACAAGAATAACAACAGCCACAACAACAACAATTGCAACAACAGTCACAACAACAGCAACAAAGACGACAACAACAACATCAACAACAACAGCCACAATGACGACAACAACAAACACAACAACAACAACAACAACTGCACCATCATCAACAACAACAACAGCAGCAGCAACAACAACAACAACAACAACAACAACAACTACTACTACTACTACTACTACTACTACTACTACTACTACTACTACTACTACTACTACTACAACAACCATTTTAAGGCTGTACGCTCTTACTTGCCCGCGAGTCATTCAACACGTATACCCTACACCCTCGAAACCCGCCCTCTTCGTCTTCGATCACACCCCTTTCGGGGGGATTATTTCTCTTTGCTGGGGCCGGCGGGCTTAGACGTACGGGCAAACCGGAACGGGCGGACAATCCTTCGGGGGCGTACATCTCTCTGCCCGCCATTGGAATTGGCGCGGGCCCTGCAAGAGGAGGAGGGGAAGAACGAGGGAGAGTGGGAGGAAGGGGAGGGGGAAGGACGAAGGAAGAGGGAAGATACCACGTTGTGAAGGCGTCCTTGGCGCGTGCGTGGTTCCTGAGCGCCGAAACGCAATTCCAGAATAATTTGTGAGGACGTCGCACGCGAGAGCGCAGTCCTGAGTACATTGTGAGGAATCTCAGGCGGAAGCGGGGGCCCTGACTAAGTTGCGAGGAAGTCTCAAGCGGGAGCGCCGTTCCTGAGCAAATTGCACGGAAGTCTCAGGCGGGAGCGGGGGTCCTCACTAAATTGCGAGGAAGTCTCAGGCGGGAGCGCCGTTCCTGAGTCAATTGCGCGGAAATGTCAGGCAGGAGCGGGGGTCCTGAGTAAAATTCGAAGAAGTCTCAGGCGGGAGCGCCGTTCCCACGTAAATTGCACGGAAGTCTCAGGCGGGAGCGGGGGTCTTGATTACATTGCGAGGAAGTCTCAGACGGGAGCGCCTTTCCTGAGTAAATTGCGCGGAAGTCTCAGGCGGGAGCGGGGGTCCTGAGTAAAAATCGAGGAAGTCTCAGGCGGGAGCCGTTGTTGTTGTAGCCCGGGGGGCAGGGGCACAGTTTGAGCAGGAAGACTTTCCTTGAGAAAAAACAAAGTGCGAGCCCCGGGGGTGGCACTTCAATCGAAAAAAATCGATGTGCACCGGTGGGGGGGGATCAACAATAATTATTCTTCAAGAATGAGAGTTCAACAACAACAACAACAACAACAACAACAACAACAACAACAACAACAACAACAACAACCTCCTCATCCTCCCCCTCCTCCTCCTCAGGCTCCTTCACCTCCTCCCCCTTCCGCCTCTCCCCGCCCCGAATTCCCCTCCTCCCTGCCCCGTCCCCTGCTCCTCCTCCTCCTCCTCCTCCTCCTCCTCCTCCTCCTCCTCCTCCTGCTCCTCCTCCTCCTCCTCCTCCTCTTCCTCCTCCTCTTCCTCCTCCTCCTGCTACTCCTCCTCCTCTTCCTCCTCCTCCTCGTCCTCCTCCTCCTCCGCCTCCTCCTCCTGCTCCACCTCCTCATTCTCCTGGACCCCCGTTTCCCTCATCTTCCCCACGTCCTTCTCCTCGCCCCTCCTCTTACCCCCCCACCGTATACTTTCTGAACATCCTTCCCCTCCCCCCATTCCCCCTCTTCCGCCACCCTGCTCCTCCTCCTCCTCCGCCCCATTCTGCCGCCCGTCTCGCCGATGAGCACCGGGTTGTTCTTCTGACGGCGCGCCAGGATCTGGATGGCCCGCTCGATCTCCTCCTAGGGGAAGGCTGGGAGGTGGAGGGGTCACAGTCACGGTCACGGCGGCGCAGGAGGGGCGTCGAGCCGACGGTCGCCGAAGGAGGAGGAGCGGAGCGGACGCACCTGCCATGCCCCACCGCCCACTGGATCGATGCTGTCAACCGCCACAGGAGGAACGAACGAACGACTCATCGTCGGAGCCCCGCGGAGTCGACCACACACGAACCTTCGCATGCAGGCTCTCGCTAAGGTTATCTTGACAATCTGTCAGTTCGTGCCAAGGCCCTTCAGTCGCGATCGAGCAATGCCTCAGGAGGAGGAGGAGGAGGAGGAGGAGGAGGAGGAGGAGGAGAGGGAAGAGGGTGGAGGAAGTGAAGATCATGAGGAGTTCGCGCGGGACTTGAGAGCTCTTGGGTCCTCAAGGGCTCGTGGGGGGCCCTGGGTCTGGTCCTGTGCCTCGGCGAGGGGTAGCAGGAGCACGACGGGGGGAGCAGGGGAAGAGTGAGGAGAGGGATAAGGAGCAGAAGCAGGAAAAGGATAAGAAGAAGCTTCAGGCAATTACGGGGCAAAAATCCCCTGAGACGGCTCAAGATGGCGTCTAAGATTGTCATATTGGCCCAAGATGGCCTCCAAGATGGCCCAAGATGGTCCAAGTTGCCTCCAAATTCGCCGAAGAAGCCACCAAGACGGCCCAAGATGGCTCCAAGATGCCTCCGAGCCCGCCCAAGAAGCCTCCAAGATGGCCCAAGACGGCCCAAGAGGCCCCTAAGAGTCTCCAAGACGGTCGAGGAGGCCTTCAAGGGGGCCTCCAGGAAGGCCCGAAGAGGCCATAATCATTGATTGTCCTCCGGTGTTTGAAGGATTTTAGCATTTGTTTCTTTTCGGCCTGCCGACGGCCCGAGACGGCCCAAGAGCCCCCAAAGCCCAGGAACGCCCAAGAGGCCTCCAAGATGGCCCCAGAACGGCCCAAGAGGCCCCAAGAGGCCACCAAGACGGCCCCTAAGAGGCCTCCGAGACGCCCAAGATGGTCTCCAAGACGGCCCTGGAGCACCCCAAGAGGGCCCCAAGTCGGCCCAGAGTAGCCCCCAAGACAGCTTCCAAGGGCGTCAGACGGGCCAGGAGGCCATCAAGACGGCCCAAGAGGCCCCAAGGAGGTCTCCAAGACTGCCCAAGAGGCCTTCAAGAGGGCCTCCAGGAAGGCCCGAAGAGGCCATAATCATTGATTGTCCTTAGGTATTTGCAGGATGTTAGCATTTGTTACTTTTCGGCCTGCCGACGGCTCGCAACTGCCCACGAGCCCCCAAAGATCGCCTCAAGATCACCCAAAAGGCTCCCAAGATGGCCCCAGAGCGGCCCAAGAGGCCACCAAGACGGCCCCTAAGAGGCCTCCGAGACGCCCAAGATGGCCTCCAAGACGGCCCTGGAGCACCCCAAGAGGGCCCCAAGTCGGCCCAGAGTAGCCCCCAAGACGGCTTCCAAGGGCGTCAGACGGGCCAGGAGGCCATCAAGACGGCCCAAGATGGCTCCAAGATGGCCCAAGACGGCCCAAGAGGTCCCCAAGAGGTCTCCAAGACTGCTCAAGAGAGCTCCAAGAGGGCCTCCAAAAAGACCCGAAGAGGCCAAAATCATTGATTGACACTAGCACGAGTTTAGCATGTGCTTCTTTTCGGCCTTCCGGAGGCCCTAGACGGGCCAAGAGACCCCAAAGATCGCCCCAGGATCGCCCAAGAGGCCTCCAAAAGGCCTCCAAGAGGCGTCCAAGGCGCCCAAGATTGCCTCGAAGACGGCCCTGGAGCACCCCAAGAGGGCCCCAAGCCGGCCCAGAGAACCCCCAAGACGGTTTCCGAGGGCGTCAGACGGGCCAGGAACGACCTAAGACGGCCTCCTCCTCCTCCTCCTCCTCCTCCTCCTCCTCCTCCTCCTCCACCGCCTCCTCCTCCTCCTCCTCCTCCTCCTCCTCCTCCTCCTCCACCTCCCCTCCTCCTCCTCCTCCTCCTCCTCCTCCTCCTCATTTTCCCCTCCCTCCTCCTCCTCCTCCTCCTCCTCCTCCTCCTCCTCCTCCTCCCCTCCTTCCTCCTCCACCTCCTCCTCCTCCTCCTCCTCCTCCTCCTCCTCCTCACCCTTCCTCCTCCTCCTCTCCTCCTCCACCTCCTCCACTCCTCCTCCTCCACCTCCCCTCCTCCTCCTCCCCTCCCCGCCTCCTCCTCCTCCTCCTCCTCCTCCTCCTCCTCCTCCTCCTCCTCCTCCTCCTCCTCCACCTCCTCCTCCTCCACCTCCTCCTCCCTCCTCCTCCTCCCTCCTCCTCCTCCCTCCTCCTCCTCCTCTCCTCCTCTTCCTCCTCCTCCTCCTCCTCCTCCTCTCCTCCTCCTCCTCCTCCTCCTCCTCCTCCTCCTCCTCCTCCTCCTCTCCTCCTCCCCTCCTCCTCCTCCTCCTCCTCCTCCTCCTCCTCCTCCTCCTCCTCCTCCTCCTCTCCTCCTCCTCCTCTCCTCCTCCTCCTCCTCCTCCACCTCCTCCTCCTCCTCACACCTCCTCCTCCTTCCTCCTCCTCCTCCTCCACCTCCTCCTCCTCCTCCTCCTCCTCCTCTCCTCCTCCTCCTCCTCCTCCCCTTTCCTCCTCCTCCTCCTCCTCCTCCTCCTCCTCCTCCTCCTCCACCCTCCTCCTCCCTACCTCCACCTCTCCTCCTCCTCCTCCTCCTCCTCCTCCTCCTCCTCTCTTCCAAAGCCCTCTTTCTTTCGGGGAGGGGTACCCTCCCCCTCCCCAACCTGAAATGTTTTGGGGCGGGCCGTGAAAGGTTAGAGCGTCCTAGATAGCCCAAGATGGCCCCAAGAAATCAACCGATGCCCTAAAGATGGCCGACAATGGCTCAAGATGGCTTCCAACATGCCTCAAAGAGGCCCCAAGAGGGCCACAAGACGGCTCCAATACCTAAGGAAAACCAGCGATGTGTGCATTATCTCCCTTTGTGTCGCTTCCGATGCGCATGTGATGCCTGGAGATGGCCCCAAGATGGCCCAAAAGACCCCCAAAATGAGCCTAAGAGGCTCCCAAGACGCCCCCAAGAGCGCCCCAGATCGCCCCAAGAGCGCCCCCAGAGGGCCCCAAGGAGCGCTTTCGAGGGCCCCTGGGGGGTGGGGGGGGGTGCATGGGGGGGGGGCTAAACATCAGGACCCCTCTCTTTTCACCGACGCCCTCCGCGATAGCCAGAACAGGCCCTAGGGCTCCCAACAGGCCCCCGAGAGAACCACAAGAGAGCCCCAAGAGACCCACAAGAAAGCCCCAAGACGGCCAAAGACGGTCCCAAGACGGCCCCAAGACAGTCCAAAGAGCGCCCAAGGGCACGCCACGAGATCCACGAGAGACGGTGTGCCTCATCCTCCTCGTCCTCCTCCTCCTCATCCTCCTCCTCCTCCCCTTCCTCCTCCTCCTCCTCCTCCTCCTCCTCCTCCTCCTCCTCCTCCTCCTCCTCCTCCTCCTCCTCCTCACCTCCTCCTCTCCTCCTCCTCCTCCTCCTCCTCCTCCTCCTCCTCCTCCTCCTCCTCCTCCTCCTCCTCCTCCTCCTCCTCCTCCTCCTCCTCCTCCTCCTCCTCCCTCCCTCCTCCTCCTCCTCCTCCCCTCCTCCTCCTCCTCCTACTCCTCCTCCTCCTCCTCCTCATCCTCATCCTCCTTCTCATCCTCCTCCTCCTCCCCTTCCTCATCCTCCTACTCATCCTCCTCCTCCTCCCCCCCTTCCTCCTCCTCCTCTCCTCCCTCCTCCTCCTCCTCTCCTCCTCCTCCTCCTCCTCCTCCTTCTCTCGCCCTCCCGCGGGCCCCAGGGATGGCCCGAGGAGGCCCTCCAAGGACACCCCCTTGCTCCAAGAGATCGCTCTGCTCATCCTGGTTGTCCGCTTTGTTTCACTGTATGCATATCGCCGTCCCTTTCCCCGTCAGCACTCATGGGTAACGTTTCTGAACGGGCTGGTAGGGATACGTTTGGTACGCAGGCGCACGATGCGAGTCGGACGCCGGGCAAGCAGGGGCAGGCTGTGCCACCTGCGAAGGGAAAGAAAGAGCTGCGAGCAACGCCGGGGCGAGGCGGAACTCAGCGCGGCCAAAATGGCGCGAAGAGGCGGAGCGGCACCAGAACCACGACCTAGGTGCCGAGCAGGAAGCCGCGCAAGCGAACCCAGAAACGAGAGTGGATAGGTCAACGCAGCTCCAGGACGGCCTTGACACGAGGCCCATCCGTACCCCTGGCAATCTTGCCGAACACGCAGTCCATGTAGGCGAAGGCGGGGCGGACGCCGCGCTTACCCAGAAAGGCGGAGGCGGCGAACCAGAACGCCAAACTTGCCGTACAGGTAGGACTCGAGGGGAGGACCATGCCGAATTGGTGGGACATGGGAGAAGGACAGGGATGTCGAGAGGTAAACGACCTCTAGGCCTCAAGAGGGCGATGTCCAGCACCGCGTAGAGGGCCGGAAAGGAACGGAGAACGTCCACACGCTGTAGACGGGCACGAGGGCGTCACCAGGGGGCAAGCCCCTTCGCGTAGATGTAGACGACCAGGTGCCGCAAGACGGAGAGCATACGGAAGCGGTCAAACAACGCGACCAGCCGCCCGGGCGCCCCGCGCGCCAAGACCCGGAGGCAGTGAAGAATTTCTCTTCTCTTCCTCCCATGTCCACGTCATGCGACGCAAAGTCCACACACTATTCGTCTGCACCACAGTCTAAACGACGACAGCGTACACGACATCCACGACGTCCGCGACGACGACGACGACGACGACGACAAAGAAGACGACGACGACGACGACGACGACGACGGCGACGACGACGACGACGACGATCTCGACGACGACAACGACGACGACGACGGCACAACGACGACGACGACGACAACGACAACAACGACCACGACCACGACCACGACCACGACGAGGACGACGACGACGACGACAACAACGACGACGACGACAAAAACGACGACGGCGGCGACGACGACGACGACGACCAGGATGGCGATGACCCAAATCCCCTCAAAGTCGGTCCCTGGACCCCTACCTGGGTCGATCCTGGGCAGATGTTCATCATGCACCAATCTGGGACGGCCTCGAGGCGCAGAGAAGCGCTCCAGAGGCCGAGAGTAGGGAAAAACAAGATTCGGTCCTCGAATCTCGAACGATCTACGACGACGACGACGACGACGACGAGGACATCGACAACGACGTCGACGTCGACGTCGACGCGTCGACGCCCGCTGCGGCGGCAGCGGCAGCGGCGGGGACGATGCGCCTCGCGGCCAACCAGCGGGTCCATCTCGCCCGCGGCGGCCAGCTCGGTGAGGTCCTGTTTCTTCTGTGACCCGCCCGGACGAGGACTACGGGACGCAGAAGGGCACACTAGTACGCGTATAGGATAACAATTCCGTGAGCATACCCGCGTCACGAAACACCACTGCTTCAGCAAGAAAGGTGCATCCAACATCATGATCCTCGGCAGCATAATGAGCGGCATCATCATCATCATCATCATCATCATCATCATCATCATCATCATCATCAGAATCATCAGAATCATCATCATCAGCAGCATCATCACCACCAGCATCATCATCATCATCATCATCATCATCATCATCATCAGTATCATCATCATCATCAGCATCATCATCATCACCACCACCACCATCATCATCATCATCACCATCATCGACTATGGCGCGCGTCGCCACTTTGGGGGCGAAGCACAATATAAGTATGATTGGATGAAGTCGAGACTACGAGAAAGGATCGAACTTCGAGGGACGAGGTTCGAAGGAAGAGATTCGTTTTGCCGCCCGTTCTGGGCGTCCGGGAAGCGCTGCGCCGCCACAGCTGGACTCGCCGCGAAATTCCAGCCAGAGCGCACCCCTGGAAAGGTTCGGGGGCGGAGTTTGGGAGAACAGGCCATTCTGGCAGTTTCCTCCGCTGGTCGCGCGCAAAAAAACTCTTCCAAACCGGATGCATCGACAGCATCCTAAACAGAAATGACCGAACATACAGAGGGTTCACTGTGCCTTGTCCTCTGCGCTGGTGGCAATGGTGGGGGCAGCGAAGGCGGGGTGCGTGCGTGTCCCCGCCCCTTTGAAGTTCACAAAGGTTCTTCACGTGGGGTTTTGAGGAGGAGGTCGTGGAAGGATAGTACACGCTACAGTATAGGGATACACCACGTCATATAAAGCATAACGCAGATGGCACAGCATTGGTCGCCCCATGGGCTGCACCACATAGATTGCACCGCGTACAGTGCACCACATCTATCTACATATATATATATATATATATATATATATATATATAATCAAGTGAGGGGGGGCGAACGGTCATTCACTGTCCGTGGTGCGTGGCTGAAGTGGAACCCGCGGTGCGGATTATCGTTGTTGTTGTTGTTGTTGTTGTTGTTGTTGTTGTTGTTGTTGTTTTGTTGTTGTTGTTTGTTGTCGTCGTCCCACCCGCAACCCGCCCCGCGACCCACCCGCGACCCACCCGCGACCCACCCGCGACCCACCCGCGACCCACCCGCGACCCACCCCGCCCACCCCGCGACCCACCCGCGACCCACCCGCGACCCACCCGCGACCCACCCCGCGACCCACCCCGCGACCCACCCCGCGACCCACCCCGCGACCCACCCGCGACCCACCCCGCGACCCCCCCGCGGCCCACCCCGCGACCCACCCGCGACCCACCCGCGACCCACCCGCGACCCACCCGCGACCCACCCGCGACCCACCTTCGACCCAAACCACGTTCAAGGTACAAACCACCATTTTCGGCGCCTGCGGCGGGCTTTTTTTTTGCATTCCTTCCAGGTGGAGATCCCGCGACCCACCCCGTCACCAACTCGCGACCAACCCGCGACCCAAACCACGTTCAGGGTACAAACCACATTTTTCGGCGCCTGCGGCGGGCATCTTTTGCATTCGTTTCAGGTGGAGAGCCCGCGGCCCACCCGCGACCACGTTTTGGGTACAAACTACATTTTTCGGCGCCTGCGGCTGGCATCTTTTGCATTCGCTCCCGGTGGAGAACCCGCGGCCCACCCGCGGCCCGAAACCACGTTCAGTGTACAAACCAATTTTTTGGGCGACTGCGGCGGGCTGCTTTTGCATTCCTCCCACGTGGAGGTGGAGAGCCCGCGACCCACCCGCGACCCAAACCACGTTCACTGAACAAACCAATGCCGCACAAGCGCGGCGGCGGATTTTTGCATGCCGTCTGAGCCCGCAAGGACCTCTTCAAGCCCCGCGCATCCACACCAGCCCGTCCAGCAACTTTGCCCTGGCGAGTTGCCTTGATCAGAGAAGGCGGGGAGCATAAAGTGGAAAAAAAGATTGCGTTGCAGTTATCTTGGGAAAGGAGGGGGAGGCAGGAGGAGTAAACAGGGGACGAGGAGAACGCGGAAGAAGAGAGGATGTAAGGAGAATGTGGAGAAAGAAAAGGAGGAGGAGCAGGAGGACGAGGAGGGGGAGGAGGAGGAGGACGAGGAGGGGGAGGAGGGGGATGATGATGATGATGATGATGATGATGATGATGATGATGATGATGATGATGATGATGATGATGATGATGATGATGATGATGGACGACAATGGGAGGACGATGATGGAGGCCGATGAGGGGGAGGACGACAATTGCAGGACGATGATGAAAGGACGAGGGGGGGAGAGGAAGGACGAGGAAGAAGAGGAGGAGGACGAGGTGGAGGAGGAGGAGGATGACGATGACGATGAGGGCGAGGACGAGGAAGAGGAGGAGGAGGAGTAGGAGGAGGAGGAGGAGGAGGAGGAGGAGAGCGCCATCGACAGGGAAGGTGGGGGCCACGAGGTCCGCCGGCTCGACGACGCCCGCGTCGCCCGCGCCCGCCCCCTCACTCTTATCCGCAATTGCGGGGTATCTATATATATATATATATATATATATATATATTAGAGAGAGAGAGAGAGAGAGAGATTGAGCCACAGACTTTGCTCCACAGAGATTACACAACGCAGGTTGCTAGAACCACACCGGTTGGGGTCCACGCTGGCTGACAGTCCGCTTTTGCGCGCAGGTCCGAGCGTTTCCCCATGCTCTTGAACACTGTCCGGCAGGCCCGCGGACCCTCGACCTCGGCGGGCCCGCGAGCGCACCCCCCGGAAGCGCAGAGGCACGCTGGCCTACATTCCTTACCACGCCCTGCCTCGGCTTCACGCCACCACCCTGCATCGCGTCCACCTCCCTTTTCACAGGGTCCGATGTGTGGTGCACTTCAACTTTCCCTGCCGAGCGATGGGGAAAAGCGCTCTGAAGCGGCCTCTTGCCACACGGGCCCGAGCATCCGAACGCCTGCGCTGCCCAAGATCTCGCAGTGAGTCCTCTCTCTGCGCAGTCCTTCCACATCACTCCCCTCCTCAAAAGATGCTGTCGTTGGTCCCCCGTGATGTGCTCCTTCCACGCCACAGGAAGCACTCCACAGGCACGAAGAGAGCCTCGCAACGCCCAAGAGAGGCCTCCAGAGGATCCCAGAGAAGAGCCTCACGGAGGCCCCACCGGTGGACTGCTTCCCCCTTCTGGTCGGCGGAGGGGCGTAGGCCTCTTGGGTGAGAAGAGGGGCCATGGAATCTGGAGGGAGGAGGAGGAGGGGGAGGAGGAGGAGGAGGAGGAGGGGGAGGAGGAGGAGGAGGGGGAGGAGGAGGATGGGGAGGGGGAGGAGGAGGAGGAGGAGGAGGAGGAGAGGGAGGAGGAGGAGAGAGGAGGAAAAGGGAGAGGAGGAGGATGAGGAGGAGGAGGAGGAGGGGGAGGAGGAGGAGGAGGAGAAGGAGGAGGAGGAGGAGGTGGTCCCGGCCATGATATCCACCCCCCTCAGTCATCCCCGCCCTTCTGGACGCCCCCGATTTCTGGCGCAGGCCTTGCCGAACTCCAGCAGCGCAGAAGCGCCGGACTTCTTCTTGGGGCCGCCCTGGCCAGTGGCGCCGTCCTCGCCCTCGGCGGCCGTCTGCAGCTGCCCGAGCTCGAGCGCGATCTCCTCGGGCACCCTCTGAGGGTCGATGCTCAGCTTCTCGCAGAAGCTGGCCACTCCCTCCTCCTTCTCCTGCTGCCGGGGGACAAAAGGTACCGATACCGCTACGGTGAGGGCATCGGATAGGGAACCACTGGACAAAGAATCCAGGGTCTCGAAGCCAGTGGAACTCCAGCCGTGTGTTGCCCATGAATATCACCGCCGCCCTCATCAGACAAGGAATCGTCCAGGGTCTGAAGCCTCCTGGACACATTCCTCAACGAACACCCCCACCGTACTCCCCGGCCCTCTCTCAAAATACATTCCGACGAGGGGCCCTCAGGACGCCCTCAAAAAAGGGAGCAAGCGAGGGGGGGCATCGGTATCTGTACATGTACCTCCTCTTAGCGGTTGTATAGATTGTTCTGGAAGCGGTAAGTGGTTGCTCTCATGCCCAGATCTTGCTGCTGGAAGCTCGGGAACCCTCTGGAAGCGGGGGGCGACCACTCGCAAGGAAGAAGCGTCGACTCCCTTCCACGAACAGACAAACGACGACAGAGACGGAAGCGGTACAAAAAACAACGTCCTCCAAGTTGCCAAAACGATGACAAAATATCACATGAAACGGGGCGGAGGCGCCCAGGGCCTTTCCGACGACAGCCGAGCTCCTGCTTGAAGATGGACAGGAGGATGTGCGAGGTGTCGACAGTGTTGGTGCTGAACTTCTTCGCCTCCTTGCAGGGGAGGCTTCAGGAGACCACAACACAGGTGCGGTGATGAAAGAAGAACTAGCGGAAACGGCGAAAATATAAACGTTTGACGGTCCGCGCGAATTTCTGCGATCTTCGCTGGAACTCCCTCCCTGGCGCGCGGAGCGCGCCAGCGCTGTCATGGGGGGTCCAACGCAGATCCAAGAAATCCGTGCGGACAGTCGAGACTGCATGTGTATGCTGTGCTTCTTCTTCGTGCTCGCTTTGACCCTAGCGCCCGCGGACTCAAAAAGCTTCTCTTCGAGATGAGAACTCTTGCTTTGACACATCGGGAAGCAGGTTCCCAGTCGGCATTCAACCTCGTCAGGTGCTCCGCGGGTCCGAAGGGATCATCGGGGAACCGAATAATTCCGAGGGTCAGCTGCTGGCAAGCCGCTCCCTTATGTGATGCGCCCACTGCACCAACTCTGGCTACCAAAGGGAGAACCAACAGTCCAGCGCAGAGACGAGGCATAACCATGTAAGACGCCAGGTGCTCGACTACCATATTTCGTGGGGACGGCCAATACGACAGACCTCTTGCAAGGGGTCTCGATCCCCTGGGAATTTGACCAGGAAACCGTACGCTCACCCCAAGTTGGCGGCGAGCGAGGGGTGTACTGAGAAGGAGAAGGCCTTCCCAGAAGGCGGCGGGACGTCTTGGAAGCTCTCGCGCCTTCTGAGAAGTTATCCGTGTTTTCGGGGAATGCTCAGAGAACTTCTCGGAAGGCTGGGGGACTTCCGAGCCTTCTGCCTTCTGGGAAGGCCCGCCCCTTCTCATTTCCCCCCTCTCTCGCTCGCCGCCGACCAAGGTGTAGGAGCGCTCACGCCAGCGCTGAGCTGTGACGACTCGGTACCGCCACCGCAGCGCCCACAGGACCACAATCACGGAGCGGCAGGTTGCCACAAAGCGAAAGAGAGAGGACCTCACGCCCCAAGGGACGACGCACGGGCCGTCCTGTGCCGATGCCGCGAGGCGGGAACCTATCTATATCCACCGCCTGGGAACCGACGTCCTGGTGCCCCAGCGGGCGGTGGACATGGACATATGTTGGCCCCAGGGGACCCGAATGTGTCCATATCCACCGCCTGCCGAGGTCCCCGAAACTTGATCCTCCAGGCGGTGGTCATGTACAAATTCCCGCCTCGGAGATGCGCCCACCCTGGCGCTCCCACTCCCGAGGAGCGCGGGAGGAGCGCCAGGCTGTTGGACGGGGGAGGCCCCCGGCAGACCAGACAGGACGGAGGGGCCCGGGCCTCGTCGGCGGCTTTTTCTCGGGGAGGGGGCCCCCCGGAGCGAGCCTGGGAAGCCCTGCGTTCCCTGCCCTCCAGGGGGAATACAAGAACCCAAAACGGCATAAGCACGAACACTTGGAGCTCCGCGCGGGCTTCTTGGATCTGCGTTGAACCTCCCCTCCATGGCGGGCGGGCGCAGCGCGCCAGGGGAGGCGTCGGAGGCGCCGCCAGGGCGGCCCAGCGCCGATCTAGAGATCCGCGCGGAGCTCCGAGAGTTCATGTTTATGCCGCTTGTGTTCCCCACATGGTTAGTGGGGCTCTTGCTTTCTTCCCACCCGCGTCGCACCCGCGTCTTTCTCACCCTCCCCACCTCCTCCTCCTCCTCCTCCTCCTCCTCCTCCTCCTCCTCCCCCTCCTCCTCCTGCTCCTCCTCCTCCTCCTCCTTTTCCTCCTCCTCCTCCTCATCCTCCTCCTCATACTCCTTTTCCTCCTCTTCCTCATCCTCCTCCTCCTCCTCACCTGCATTTGCGCACGCATCAGACAATCAGACACACGCGAACATGTTGTCACACGCGCATGCAAAGAACACGCGCACCGAGCACACTCTTACAGCACACAGATACACATACACAAGGTACGACATTGATGGCACCTTCCGTGGCGGGCACCGCTCCACCGTGGCGTTCGGTACTGAGACACACGTCCACATACAGCCGTGCACGCGTCATAAGCATTGATAGCACTTTCCGTGGCGGGTATTGCTCCACCGTGGCATTCGGTACTGAGACACACGTCCACATACAGCCGTGCACGCATCATGCATCACCCACACTGAGAGGCATGTGCACATACAGCGCATACATGTCATACACATACACAAGAAACGCGTACGCTGACCTAGACGGTCATATGACACGCGCACCAGAGCCACGCAGGCAACACGTGCACATCCACATGACGCGCACGCAACACAGCAAATACCCGCAAGACTCGCATGACGTGGCAGGCGTGGCACTTTCTCGACACCATAGTGGGTGCGCAGGGGGGGCTCCCCTACGCGGTTTCTATCTGTCCCAAGGTCGAGGAGCGTGGCAGGCGTGGCATTTCTCCACACCACACCACAGGGGTTGCGCAGGGCGTGGTCCCTGAGCGTGGACTCTACCTGTCCCAGGGTCGCGGGGCGTGGTAGGCGTGGCACATTCTCCACACCGCAGAGGGTGCGTAGGGGGTGGTCCATCTCCGCGGTCTCTATACCCGTCCCAGGGTCGCGGGGAGTGGCAGGCGTCGCAATTTGTTCACCATAGGGGGTGCGCAGGGGGTGGTCCCCCTACGCGGTCTCTATCCGTCCCAGGGTCGCGGGGAGCGGCAGGCGTAGCACTCTCTCCACACCACAGGGGTTGCACAGGGCGTGGTCCCTGAGCGTGGTCTCTATACGTCCCAGAATCGCGGGGCGTGGCAGGCGTGGCACTTTCTCCACGCCACGGGGGGTGCGCAGGGGGCAGGTCTCGTGGTTGCATTCCATAAGTTGCACTAGCATTGGCTTGTGTAGCATCTAGATCTGTAAATACTTTGGCTCAAGCCGGCTCGGAGCGCCAGGGTTTTTTCGCAGGCGCGCCGGGGTACCCAATCGAAGGCCGCAGCTGGTTGTTACGCCGGCGCGCCAGTCGGGCCGCCCAAAGTTGCCGTCACCCCAGCATGTGGCATCCCGTAGGTCGCATGTCTCGCCTCAGCTGTCATCACGCCGGAGAGATTAGAAGTATGTGGGGCTCCTCGGTGGCATATTCTTCGAGGGAAATGGGAGGAAGAATAGGGAGGAAATGCGGGATGTGCGCCCTGCGGGCGCACCCACTGGGGCCGTGCGTGGCTCCCTGTTGCGCCGCGAAGCGCGTGGGGCGTGCGGCGACAGGGGCACGCGAAGCGCGGAGGCGGGAGGAGGAGGAGGAGGAGGAGGAGGAGGAGGAGGAGGAGGAGGAGGAGGAGGAGGAGGAGGAGGGGGAGGGGGAGGAGGAATAGTAAGAGTAAGAGTGTGCTCGGTGCGCGTGTTCTTTGCATGCGCGTGTGACTGCATGTTCGCGTGTGTCTGATTGTCTGATGCGTGCGCAAGTGCAGGTGAGGAGGAGGAGGAGGAGGAGGAGGAGGAGGAGGAAGAGGAGGAAAAGGAGGGGGAGGAGGTGGATGAGGAGGAGGCGTGAGGAGGAGGAGGAGAAGGGGGAGGAGGAGGAGGAGGAAGAAGAGGAGGAGGAGGAGGAGGAGGAGGAAGGATAGGGAGGGAAGGATAGGGAGGAGGAGGAAGGATAGGGAGGGAAGGGTAGGGAGGGAAGGGGCAGCTCCCGGCCCGTCTCTCCGCCCCTCGCCCTCGCGCGGCGGCGGCCCGCAGGCGGCCGCTGCCGGGGCGGCTCACGGGCTCAGCTCCGGCCGCGCGGCGCCGGTGCGGAGGCGGGGCCTCGCGGCTGTGGGAGAAAAAAAACACTGTGGGAAAAAAATACACTAACACACAAAAAAACAAAAAAACACTGTGGGAAAACAAAACACAAACACACAGAAAAACACACACACACACACACAACAAAAACACACACACACAAAAAAACATACTGTGGGAAAACACACACAACAACAACAACAACAACAACAACAACAACAACAACAACAACAACAACAACAACAATCATTTTACCCGAACGCTCAGTGTTCTCACCAGTGCCAGGGTTTTCATGCGACGCGAGACAATACCCCCACTTCGTGGGGGGGCAGTTCAAGCTCTACCAAATATCCAAACGACTCTTCGCGACCACCCAAACCCAGCTTCCCGCCCTATGACGTTGGGACACTTCACTTCGTGGCGTGCGGACGACCGTGGCTACTACACTGGCGTGGGGTACACACCCACAGAACTTGGTCACTTATTCGGGGCGCGCGTGTGCCCAGCATCCTGCAATTGTGACATACAATACATGACACAGACAGACAGAGAGAGAGACAGAGAGCAGACAGAGAGAGAGACAGAGAGAGCGGAGTTGGTCACATTTTTGGGGCAAGTTCCTGAGATCGTCGTGTTTTTTGTTGGTCTTGCGCGCGCGAATGTCCACTTTACTTTTTTTTGCAAGGGATGTTGAAATTTGATTATGTAAGAACAAGAAAAAGTAGCTCGCGCGAGCTTATGTAACATAAATGTTGAAAAACCATTGGTTTTGTGGGAGTCGGACAGCGCGCGCGGGATGAAATTTGGACATTTTTTTTTGAAAAACCATTGGCTTTTTGATGTTTTTATGTTGAAATCGTTACGAAACCTAAGGTTCTGGAAGGATTTCGTCTTGCGCGCGCGAATGTCCACTTTACCTTATTTTTTGCAAGGGATTATTGAAATTTGATTATGTTAGAACAAGAAAAAGTAGCTCGCGCGAGCTCATGTAACATAAATGTTGAAAAACCATTGGTTTTGTGGATTCGGACAGCGCGCGCGGAAGGACATTTTGACAATTTTTTCTTAAAAAACCATTGGGTTTTTGATGTTTTTATGTTAAAATCGTTACGAAACCTAAGGTTTTGGAAGGATTTCGTCTTGCGCGCACGAATGTCCACTTTACCTTATTTTTTGCAAGGGATTCTTGCAATTTGATCAAGTAAGAACAAGAATTTTCATTTTATGATGTTTTTTGCAAGGGAAAACGAGCGTCAACAAAACAACCGGATCCGGTACCAATCGTTTTGCCTGAGACTTCCTCACGAAAATGATGAAAATGTGGCTGCGGCCTAGGCGCGGCGGGGGGGTCGTGCACCAGGGGTCCCAACAATAATTATTCTTAAGAAGAAATAATGTTCAACAACAACAACAACAACAACAACAACAACAACAACAACAACAACAAAAACAAAAACAAAAACAAAAACACACACACACACACACTGTGTGTGTGTTTTCCCCCACGTGTGTGTGTGTGTTCTTTTTTCCCACAGATTGGTCCCAGAGATCCGACGCTCCAAAAAAATTGGGGCGGCGGGACTTTGGGCAGTTTTCGGCCTCGGGGAGTCCTCTCGCCGCGCCTCGGGAGCGAGCAAAAATGTGGCTCGGGACGAAGCACAGGCCCCGGGGGAGTGGTCTGGACATCCAGGGCCCAGGCATCGGAAGAATTGGAGCAGCCAGATATCTGGGGTCAGCAGCCGCTCAACTTTTTGGATGGCGTGTCGCTCCGCCGGTTCTGGCCCACCACGCTTCAGCGCGACACGCTATCCACTTCCCAGTCCCCAGGCGTCCACGTGCCGAGCCTTTCCCAGCCTCCCGCCCCGCGGAGCGGAGCGACATGCTTTTTGCTTGCAATGCATGGCGTGTCGCCAGGGCCGCCGCGGCAACACGCTATCCAAACGTTCCCGACCGCAAATCGGGTCGGACCGGACGTGCACCGAATCGGACGCGCAGCATCGGCGCGGAGGAGCTGGACTCGCCAAGATGCAGAACTGCGCCGTACGAGCGTCGGGCCGCGTCGGACTCTGGAACTATCTTAAACGCATCGAACAAGAATCAGCGGAATCGATGGCGAATCGGATCGATCGAATCGAAGCTGGCGCTGCCTGGCGGCTGCTGGTTCTTGTTGTACATGTACTGCCCGACGTTCGAGACCACGACCAGGACGACGCCGAGCATGAGCGCGTTCGTGAGCGTCCAGCCGCCGGAGTCCTCGGACTTCGAACTCGACTGGGCCGCGGGGGCGCCACTTCCCACGGCCATGCCGCTGCCCGTGGCCACCTGCTGCTTCATCGCGACCATCACGGGCAGCATGCTCTCCGCATCCCGAAGGGCAGTCGGCGCGCTATATCGAGAGAAATTGAAGATGTCGCCGTTGCTGAGCGACACCGCGGAGGAGAGCGTGACGATGTCCTTGATGAGCGTGACGTTCAAGTCCTCCGACATGTTCTGGATCAAGGTCTGAGTGACTTTGTAGTTGGAAACCCGCTGGAACAGGCTGACGATCCTGAAGGAGAAGTTCTTGCTGGAAAGCGACATTGTCTCCTCGAAGCCCTTGACACGAACCGCGGCGTGGTCCAGGAGCTTCTCATACTTGTCCGCGATCTCCGGCGCGGCGCCGGCCTCCCCACGGGGGCCCTGCAGGCCCTCCACGCCTGCCGGGCCAGGGGGTCCGCGCGGGCCCTGCCCAGGGCTACCAAAAGCAGTGGAGGTAAGTTCTGGCCTCCTCCAGCCAGCCCTCCTCCTCCTCCTCCTCCTCCTCCTCCTCCTCCTCCTCCTCCTCCTCCTCCTCCTCCTATTCCTCCTCCTCCTCCTCCTCCTCCTCCTCCTCCTCCTCCATCTTTGGACTACATTCCAACCAGCGCTGCTCTGGCCCTGGTTTTTCCAGGCAGACGGGGGAAAGCGCCCAAAACTCTGGAAATGGTTTGGGGGCTGGCGCCGACGACCTGCATGCCACATGGGCTGCGGTGTCGGGGCCGCCTGTCTTCAGAGTCTAAAGTAGGTCACCCGACTATCTGCCAACGAATCAGCGAGCAATGCAGCCTGCAGCCGGCAGGACATGCAAGGTAGTCTCTGGTCCTCCTCCTGTTCCTCCTCCTCCTCCTCCTCCTCCTCCTCCTCCTCCTCCTCCTCATCCCCATCATCATCATCATCATCATCATCATCATCATCATCATCATCATCATCATCATCATCATCATCATCATCATCATCATCATCATCATCATCATCATCATCGTCGTCATCATCATCATCATCAGCATCATCATCATCAGCATCATCACCACCAGCATCATCATCATCATCAGCATCATCATCAGCAGCAGCAGCAGCATTTCACCATCATCATCATCAGCAGCAGCAGCAGCTTCATCAGCAGCATCATCAGCATCATCAGCATCATCATCAGCAGCAGCAGCATCTTCACCATAACCATCAGCAGCAGCAGCAGCATCATCATCATCATCATCATCATCATCATCATCATCATCATCATCATCATCATCATCATCATCATCATCATCATCATCATCATCATCCCCCCTTCCTCTTCCCCCCCACTCCCAGGCACGCGGGCACATCGCAATATCCCGATCTTTTGTGCCGCCCCGACCTGCGGGCCAGGTGGGCCGTCGGCTCCGGCATGTCCGGCCACGTTGGCACCAGAGCGGCCACGCGGGCCTGGGGCGCCACGAGGGCCCTGCTCGCCCATGGCCCCGCCGTCGCCAGGCGGGCCGTGCACGCCGACGATGAGGTTGCCCGACGGGCCCTGCGCCCCCCGCGTGCACGGCTTGGGATCGTCCCCCTCCGCCTCGCGCCGATTCATCCTCAGCCTGGAGCCATCTGCTTCGAGCAAGGCGCCGCCGTTGGACGAGACGGCAGCCTGGAGCGACACGTGCTGAGTGCTGCCCGGAGCCTTCGCAGCGCCTGCTGGCGGGCTCAGCTTCACGACGAGCGCCAGAAGCAGCGGAATCCGCAAGCGCGCCATGACGGTTCGGACAACAAGCTTAGGTCGTTTCTTTAGGAAGCGTGGAGCGCTCGAGCTGATGGCACCCACTTGGGCCGAGGCATGGGGGTACTGCAAGTAGACGGGAGACCCTAACCGGACCAGAGTGGACGAAGGGATCCAAATTTCGTCAGCGGCTTTCCTCTTGGAGGACACCCCTCCAAACGAACCTGGGTATCCCTGATCGTCTGGGTTCGGTCGGGCGCTCCCTGCCCTCCAGAGGAGGAGGATAGCGAAAAAGGGGAGCGGGGGGATGATGAGAAAAGCAGAGGCAGATCCCGACCTTGCTTCCACTTCTCACTCAAGCGGTGGCACTCGCTTAGAGAAACGAGCTCTGTAAACCCACACTTTTTCTGGGCCTGCGATCCTGGTGTATACGGGATCCTGGTGTATGCATGTTTCGCTGATTCCCCAGGACAACGGGGAAACAAGTGTACACCACACCGCCCCAGTGTCGTCCCCAACCCTGAAAAAGTCCTGGGACTGGAAAACTGCCCGCCACTGGTAATGCAGATACTCCAAGTTTCCGACGATGCGATAGCAGCCGCAGCCCCGTCGCGCAGCGCCCAGCCGCGGCGCGAACCTGGCGGTGCCGCGCCCCAGGCGGCTCACGGGCTCAGCTTCGGCCGCGCGGCGGGGGCTGGGCGCGGGAACGCGCTGGTGCGGCGGCGGGGCCTGGCAGCAGGATTGGTCAGCAGCCGCTCAACTTTTTGGATGGCGTGTCGCTCCGCCGGTTCTGGCCCACCACGCTTCGGCGCGACACGCGATCCACTTCCCAGTCCCCAGGCGTCCACGTGCCGAGCCTTTCCCAGCCTCCCGCCCCGCGGAGCGGAGCGACATGCTTCTTGCTTGCAGAGCATGGCGTGCGGCGTGTCGCCGGGGCCGCCGCGACGACACGCTATCCAAAAGTTCCCGACCGCAAATCGGGTCGGACCAGACTTGCACCAAATCAGACGCGCAGCATCGGCGCGAAGTCGAAGTCGGATCGAGCTGGACTCGCCAAGATGCCCAAGTCAGCCATGCGAGCGTCGGGCCGCGTCGGACAGCGGAATTATCTCAATCGGATCAAACAAGAATCAGCGGAATCGATGGCGAATCGGATCGATCGAATCGAAGTGAGTGCTGCCTTGCGCTTGCTGGTTCTTGTTGTACATGTACTGCCCGACGTTCGAGACCACGACCAGGACGACGCCGAGCATGAGCGCGTTCGTGAGCGTCCAGCCGCCGGAGTCCTCGGACTTCGAACTCGACTGGGCCGCGGGGGCGCCACTTCCCACGGCCATGCCGCTGCCCGTGGCCACCTGCTGCTTCATCGCGACCATCACGGGCAGCATGCTCTCCGCATCCCGAAGGGCAGTCGGCGCGCTATATCGAGAGAAATTGAACATGTCGCCGTTGCTGAGCGACACCGCGGAGGAGAGCGTGACGATGTCCTTGATGAGCGTGACGTTCAAGTCATCCGACATGTTCTGGATCGAGGCCTGCTTGACTGTGTAGTTAGAGACCCGCTGGAACAGGCTGACGATCCTGAAGGAGAAGTTCTTGCTGGAAAGCGACATTGTCTCCTCGAAGCCCTTGACACGAACCGCGGCGTGGTCCAGGAGCTTCTCATACTTGTCCGCGATCTCCGGCGCGGCGCCGGCCTCGCCACGGGGGCCCTGCAGGCCCTCCACGCCTGCTGGGCCAGGAGGTCCGCGCGGGCCCTGCCCAGGGCTACCAAAAGCAGTGGAGGTAAGTTCTGGCCTCCTCTGGCCAGCCCTCCTCCTCCTCCTCCTCCTCCTCCTCCTCCTGCTCCTCCTCCTCCTCCTCCTCCTCCTCCTCCTCCTCCTCCTGCTCTTCCATCTCTGCTCCTTTTCAAAATCCTCCCTGTCGCACCTCCAGACGTGTCGGTGCGAACCAGAAGTTTGAAACTCGTAACAGCTGCAAGGATGCAGGGCCGGTCGTTTTCGAAATGCGGCTCTCGCCTTTGCGCTGCACACATTCGTCTTCAAAGTTTGCGACAGCTCCCAGAATGGAGGGCAGGCCGTTTTCAAAATGGGGCTCTCGCCTCAGCACCGCGTGAAATCGTCTTCAAACCTTGCAGAAGCTTCAAGGATGGAGGGCGGACCGTATTCAAAATGTGGCCCTCGTCCTAACGCCGCGCACGCTTGTCTTAAAAAGTGTGCAACGGATGCAAAGACGGAAGGCAGCTGCTTTTCAAAAAGGGGATCTCGACTTCGCGCCACCCATCTTCGTATTAAAGTGCTGTAGCAGCTCCAAGGATGGAGGGCGGGCCGTTTCCAAAATGGGGCTCTCGCCTCATCGCCGTGGGCATTTCCTCTTCACAGCGTACACTAGTTTGGAGGAGGAAGAAACAACAGTTACACGGATGGAGGGGAAGTCCTTTTTCGAGAGGAGGGATCTCGCGGGACACCTCGTTGATTTGTATGAGCACGGCTTCCCGCATTCCTGGTCAAGCGCCAGAACGATGAAAGGCAGCTCCTTTTCAAAATGGGGCCGTCGATAAAATGGCAGGCCCATAATTGGCGCTGGTCTTCCGAGGGGGCGCTTCCTGCAGTGAAAAACAAAGCGTGCAAGGGCGCTTGAGGAGGAAACTAAAAACGGAAGCGCGCGTTACAGCATCGTTTATGCATCTTGGGCTTACTCTGGACTTCCTCCTCCTCCTCCTCTTCTTCTTCTTCATATTATTGTTCTTATTATTATCAGTATGTGTCTTCTTATTCTTAGTTTTCCTCCTCTTCCTCTTCTGCCTCATATTCCTCCTCTTCCTTCTCCTCCTCCACCTCCTCCTCCTCCGCCTCCTCCTCCTCCAGAGGCTCTTCGGAGGCAACCCAGGGGCCCTCCAGACGCACTTCAGAAGCTCTCTGGAGCCTCCGCCTCCGCCTCCTCCTCCTCCTCCTTCTCTTCTTCTTATTTTTCTTCATAGTATTATTAGTCTTCTTATTCTTATTATTCTTATTATTATCGTTATTCTTCTTATTATCATTACTAGTCGTATTATTATTATTATTAGTAGTAGTAGTCTTCTTATTCTTCTTAGTATTAACCTTATTATTCTTCGTATTATTATTCTTCGTATTATTATTACTATTATTATTACTATTATTATTATTATTGTTATGTTTCTTCTCCTTCTTCGTATTATTCCTCCTCCTCCTCCTCCTCCTCCTCCTCCTCCTCCTCCTCCTCCTCCTCCTCCTCGTCCTCCTCTGCCTCCCTCCTTCCCCCACTCCCAGGCACGCGGGCGCATCGCAATATCCCGATCTTTTGTGCCGCCCCGACCTGCGGGCCAGGTGGGCCGTCGGCTCCGGCATGTCCGGCCACGTTGGCACCAGAGCGGCCACGCGGGCCTGGGGCGCCATGAGGGCCCTGCTCGCCCATGGCCCCGCCGTCGCCAGGCGGGCCGTGCACGCCGACGATGAGGTTGCCCGACGGGCCCTGCGCCCCCCGCGTGCACGGCTTGGGATCCTCCCCCTCCGCCTCGCGCCGATTCATCCTCAGCCTGGAGCCATCTGCTTCGAGCAAGGCGCCGCCGTTGGACGAGACGGCAGCCTGGAGCGACACGTGCTGAGTGCTGCCCGGAGCCTTCGCAGCGCCTGCTGGCGGGCTCAGCTTCACGACGAGCGCCAGAAGCAGCGGAATCCGCAGGCGCGCCATGACGGTTCGGACAACAAGCTTGGGCCGTTTCTTTAGGAAGCGTGGACCGCTCGAGCTGACGGCGCGCGGGACACAGCCGAACCGTCTTGATCCAACGCGGCTACGCTGTGAGCAGGAGAAGGAAAAGCGTACGTAGCTGGTGGGGAACAGGGCGCCAGAGTAAGATACCAGGGGGTTCTACAGTCGAACCGACTTCGGTGGTACGCCGACGAATGAGAAAGAAGAGGACGACGATGTCAGGGACAAAACCGTTGGCAAGGCGAAGGGGTGAGCATGGAGGAGGAGGAGGAGGAGGAGGAGGAGGAGGACGAGGAGGAAGAGAAGGAGGGTAGAGATGGGGGTAGGGGTCGTGATAGATGAGCTAGAAGTCGAGAAGGATGAGGATGGAGGAGCAGTGATAAGGATGAGGAAGGCGACAAGGAGAAGGAGAAACGGAATGAATGGGAACAGTAGGAAGAATACGAAAATGAGGAGAGGGAGAAGCGATCAGGCAGATGAGGAGCAGGACGAGGGAAAGGGAAAGAGGAAGAGGCTCGGATGCGAGAGTAGGCGAAGGAGGAGGAAGACAAAGCCGCGGAGAAGGAAGCGGAGGAGGAGAAGGTGGGAGAGGAGAAACAGTGAAAGAGACGAGGAAGCGAGGGAGGAGGGCCTCCCACCCCCCCTGCTCCCCCGAATTCGCTTCCACTCCACCCGCTTGACACCACCTTCTCATCTTCCTCCCCCATTCATCCGGCACAGTACAGTCGGGAGCTGAAAGAAGGAACGCTAAATAAGGAACGAAGCCCCTTCTTGGCCCTGTAAGCGCCTCCGTACCCCAGGAGGGCAAGAGGAACAGCACTGGAGGAACCTAAGGAACATCGAGCCCCTTCCGAACCCAAACTCTTCCTTAGTTCAGCGCCTCGACTGTAATGGAAAAGTCGCGGCGTCGTGACAAAGCACGACCCGATCTCCCGCCCCTGGCCTTTTTGCGGCACGTCTCGAGCACTCCGCGGGGGTCTCAGGGCCCGAGCCGAAGCAGATGCGCCAGTCGCGACTCTGCCACGACACCCGGCACTCCGAGGGCCCTGCAGGCCTCGATGCACCTCCAGGCCACGAACACAACCGAGACCATCAGAAAACCCCATGCAACCCTCCGGCAAACACCTATGGTCCTCCTCCTCCTCCTCCTCCTCCTCCTCCTCCTCCTCCTCCTCCTCCTCCTCCGCCTCCTCCTCCTCCTTCGCCTCCTCCTCCTCCCTCCTCATCCTCCCCCTCCTCCCTCGAACTCCTCCTTTTCATTCTCCTCGCTGGAGGGTCGACCCCCCGACCTGCATCCACCAGAAATCAGGGCTCGAGACCCTCTGGAGTCCATCCTGGCCGGTTTGGCACCCCGGATCGACTGTTCTTGATGGCCCTGTGGGCCACAACGGGCTTCCAGAGGCGGACGGTGTGAAAGAAACTCGATCGCCGCCCTCTGCGCCCCTCCTCCTCCTCCTGCTGCTTCTTCTCGTCTTCGTCCCCTGCCCCTCGCGAGGATCCCAGGAGACGCACCAGGATCAGTCAGCACCGAATCCGGAGACCGGACCGAGAAGAAAGGTGCGTCTGATCGGGCCGCACGGGCACGGAGTCGAAACAGATGCGCCGTGCTGGCATCGGGCCGTCGGAATATCGGAATCGAACCGGAGCGGGGCGGCAAAATCGACACGGGCCCAAATTCTCGATGTCGGCGATCTTCGCAGAGGCGAGAGCGGGGAACACGATGGTCTGGGGTCCCTCCTGGGCCCTGGAAGGGCCCCAGATCTGTCCGAAATCGGCGCGTTTCCCCAAAACGCCGAGCACGGCATCCCCAATTCGGTTTACGGTTGAGATGGGGCGTTCAGCGTATACCTCCAGCGCCGCAGGTACACGGGCTAAGCGCCATGCAAAGATACTCGTAGCGTGTACACCCTCTTAGCGTGATTACCAGCTAACTGTGCCCCCCCTGCACCCCCTCTGCACCTCGTCTTGGGGGACCTGGCGTGTACCCGTCACGCGGCCCCAGACCCGACCCAGAAGGAGAGCAGCAACGTATACGCTAAGCGCTCCACCCCAACCGCGAACGTAGGCGTTTCGCCTGAGACATCCTCGTAAAATGGGCAGGTCGGGAGTGAGGAGGAGGAGGAGGAGGAGGAGAAGAGGGATGAGGAAGAGGAGGAGGAGGAGGAGGAGGAGGAGGATGCGGCAGTAAAAAAGTAAAGGCGCTAAGGGGATTGAGTGTAGTCCTGGCCACAACAGAGCTGGGCTGGCAAACTATGTATCCCTGCGCATTGAATATGTATGCGGGGCCGCGGAGGAGGAGGAGGATAACAACGACGACGACGACGACGACGACGACGACGACGACGACGACGATTACGACGACGATTACGACGACGACGACGACGACGACGACGACGACGACGACGACGACCACGCGACGACGACAACGGCGGCGACGACGACGGGGAGGACGAGGAGGAGGAGAGAGGAGGAGGAGGAGAGGGGCCCGGACGCCGTGCTGGTTTCGGGTGCAAATGCCTTCGCGCGCACGACAAGTGAGCCACGCACTGCAGGTTGCTTGGATCCGCCCGCCTCCTCCTCCTCCTCCTGCTTCTCCTCCTCCTCCTCCTCCTCCTCCTCCTCCTCCTCCTCCTCCTCCTCGCTCGCTCGCTCGCTCGCTCGCTCGCTCGCTCGCTCGCTCGCTCCCTCGCTCCCTCCCTCCCTCCCTCCCTCCCTCCCTTCCTCCCAGTCCGTGCGGGACTGGGCTGGGCCAGGCGACGCTGGGCTGAGACACACGGCCTCCTGCCCTGGACCTCTCGGAGCCCGCCTCGGGCCTTGGGACCGACGGGTCGGGTGCTGGCCCCTGCCCTCTGGTCCAAAGCACGGCTGGGCGCCCTCGTCGTTCGGAGCGCACTCTGGCTCCCGAGTGGGGCGTCCATAGGACGAAACCAGGACGAGGACAGAATCGGATGAGGAGACGTCGGGGATCTCTGAGATCCAGCGGTTCTGGAGGATGTCTCGGGCGCCGCGGCCTTCCCAGAGCGCGATGGAATCGCTCTGAGAGCGTTCTGGAACACTCTGGAACGCATTTATCCTCGTCCCAGCCCCGTCCGAGTCCTGAGACTTCCGCCACTGGCCCCGCGTCCCTCCCGCCCCTCCCGCCCCCTCCGTCCCCCTCCCCCCGCCTGAGCCGGAGCGTGTGACACGCTCCGCTGGCTGGCCTCTCGAGAGGGCTGCCTGGGGAGCCTCGGGAGGGGGGTGCCTGCTTTCCGGTGCTGGCGGAGGGTTGGGTGGGCAGCCTGCGGGTCTGCGGGCTCGGGCTCGGGAGTTCGCATCGTGCCCTGAGGCCGGATGGCCCGTGCTGATGCCAGTGCTGCTGCCCCCACCTATCCGCAGCTGCACCTCTCAGCTGAGCCCAGCCCCGAGCCTCCTGATCCCGCCTGCCGAACCCGGGGCCTCCACGAACCCACGCCATCGATGGATTCGGAAGGCTCCAGAGCTGGTCCGGAGGCCAAGAGGCAGAGCCACTTGAACGGCGAGAGCGACGCCGCGCAGCAGGTAGTCTCGCAGCGGGCTGTGCAGCGCTACTGGAGGGAGCACCGTCCCAGCCCGTGGACCACCCTGTCGTGAGCTGCGGAATCCCAGGCCAGGAATCGCCTAGAGGGCCATTGCAAGGAACCGCTGTCCATCTGCCGAGGCAGTCAAGTCGTGGTTCCCCTGCTCCGTCTCTTTCCTGTAGCGTAGAGCTCCCCCATCCTCCCCCACCCCTGCCTCCACTGAGGCCGCGGCCCACGTGACCGGGTAGTGGTCCCCTCTCCTCCTCCTCCTCCTCCTCCTCCTCCTCCTCCTCCTCATCCTCCCCCTCCTCCTCCTCCTCCTCCTCCTCTCCCTCCCCTCCTCCTCCTCCTCCTCCTCCTCCTCCTCCTCCTCCTCCCCCTCCTCCTCCACCTCCTCATCCTCCACGTCATCATAATTATGATCACCATCATCATGATATTATCATCACCATCATCATCATCATCATCATCATCATCATCATCATCATCATCATCATCATCATCATCATCATCATCATCATCATCATCAGCAGCAGCAGCATCATCATAATCATCATCATCATCATCATCATCATCATCATCATCATCATCATCATCATCATCAGCATCAGCATCAGCATCAGCATCAGCATCAGTATCATCATCATCATCATCATCATCATCATCATCATCATCAGCATCATCATCATCAGCATCAGTACCATCATCATAACCGTCATCATCATCATCATCATCATCATCAGCATCATCATCATCTTAATCGTCACCATTATCAGCATCTGCATCAGCATCAGCATCATCATCATAATCATCATGACCATAATCATCGTCATCATCATCAACATCATCATCCTCGTCATCCTCATCCTCATCATCATCATCCGCAACAGCATCATCAGCATCATCACCAGCATCGGCATCATCATTAGCATCATCATCATCCAGAATCATCACCAGAATCATCATCATTATGCTCATCCTCATCATCATCAGCATCATCATCATCATCATAGTAATCATCAGAATCATCATCAGCATCACCATCGTCATCATCATCGTCATCTGCATCAGCATGATGTGCCTCATCCACGTACTATGCATCCTCATCCTCAACCTCCACTTTCATGTCATGTCCTCCTTGTGTTTCCCTTCCCGCCATCACAAACCTCATTATCATCATTATCATGAACAACAGCACATCAGCATCATCATCCTCATCACCGTCAGAATCAGAATCGTCATCATCAGATATACCGTCATCATCATCATAAACAACATCGCCATCCTAATAGTCATCGTCATCGTCATCATCATCAGCAGCATCATCATCTTCATTATCATAGTTGTCATCATCACCATCGTCATCATCCTCATCCTCATACTCATCCTCATCATCATCGTCCTCTTCATCATCATCATCATCATCATCAGCAGCAGCATCATCATCATCAGCATCATCATCGTCATCATCATCATCATCATCATCATCATCATCATCATCATCATCATCATCATCATCATCATTATCATCATCATGCGCCTCCCAAGTCCTCCTCCTCCTCCTCCTCCTCATCCACGTCAACCTTCTCTCCCACCTCGTTATCCTACACTTCCTGCTCCTGCTCCTCCTCCTCCTCCTCCGCCTCCTCCTCCTCTTCATCCTCCCTTCTCCCCCTCCTTCTTTCTCCCCCCCCCCCCCGCTCCCCAGCCAGGGAGGAGGGAATAGGAATGCTGGATGCGGATGGGGCACGAGGCAAGAGTGGGAGGTAGACGACGACGATGATGATGATGATTATGATGATGATGGTGGTGGTGGCGGTGAGAATGATGATGTGATGATGATGGTCATGATGGAAATGATGATGATGGTGATGATGATGGTGGTGGTTGTGATTGTGATGCTTATGATACTGATGATGCGGATGATGACGATGATGATGATGACGATGATGATGCTGATGATGCTAGTGATGATGTTGATGATGGTGATGATGATAATAATGATGATGGTGATGATGATGATAATGATGATGCTGATGATGATGATGGTGGTGGTGATGGTGATGATGATGATGACGATGATGATGATGATGATGATGGTACTGATGCTGATGATGATGATGCTAATGATGATGCTGATGATGGTAATGACAATCATGATGATGATGGTGGTGGTGATGACGATGATGGTGATGATGATGCTGATGATGGCGTGATCATGATGATGATGACGATAATGATGATGGCGATAATAATGACTATGATTATGATGATGCTGATGATGATGATGATGCTGACGCTGATGCTGAGGCTGAGGAGGACGAGGATGGTGATGATGATGATGGTGATGATGAATTGCGTGATGATGATGATGATGGTGATGATGACGATGATGATGATGAGGAGGAGGAGGAGGAGGAATGGGATAATGATGGCCGCCCCAGCCACGCCAATCGCCCCCCGAGGCACGCTTGTTTGGCCATACCCCTCTGGCCACAAAAGCGGCCCTCCCACACTTAGCATGTACCTGTGATGGGCATATTCGCGTGTCGGACGGGTTCTGAGCGTGCCTGTGGTTGGCGTGTTCGCCCGATCTACTTTCTGAAGGGCCCCGGACGTACACGCTAAACATCCCGTCACAACTGAGAGTCGACTAAAATCTCGGCTCAAATCGGATCGATCGGCCCGAAATGGACCCGGAGACGCACCCGACTCCTTGATGCTGTCCGCGAGCAGGCGCTTCGCGGCAGGCGTGAAGGGCACGTCCGCGGTGACCGAGTCGTTCCCGCGGCCCAGCAGCTCCTCCGGCCGCCCTCTGGTCCCGCCGGCCGGCCACGGCCAGGGCAGCCGTGTCCCCACGCTGAGAAAGACCTGCTGCACGGCAAAACGCCACCCCAGACGAGAAGGACAATGTTCGAGGCTCCAGAAGGAACTTCCGGCTCCGCAACCGGCCAGTCGGCCAGTCGGGGAGTCGGCCAGTCGGCCAGTCGGCTAGTCGGCCAGTCAGAGTCGGCCAAGGACCGGGGGGGCGGGGAGTCCGATGGTGAACCCCAGTGCCCCAAACATTGTCCAAATGCCCCAGAGAGAACTTCTCGCGCATCCGCCAGCAGTGCGAAACCAACCGCACTGCTGCTGAGATCGTGCAGCAGCACCGTCATCGAGGAGGAAGGAAAGGGCGAGGGATGACGCTGTTACTCAAGAAACTGAAGAACAGAAACTCTGAAGGTCCGCGCGAATTCCTTGGATCGGCACTTGACCCCCCTGGTGGCGCTCCCAGCGCCGCCCTGGGGACGCCTCGCGCGCCAGGGAGGGAGGTTCAGAGCAGATTCGAAAAATCCCGCGCGGACCTCCGAAAATGTTGGTTAATGCTTGGATGCTTGGAAATGGGCACCAGCACCAATCCAGAGAATCGCCTCCACTGGGGGAAGATGATCATAGATTCTGGCGGTGGTGGTAATATTTCGGCCATCTAAGAAGCCTGACTATTACCACCATCACCGAGATCGGGATCATCTTCCCTCGGTGGAGGCACGCCACCGATGTTTGTGCTGGTGCTAACCTCTAGGCCTGCGATATACCGCCTTTTGTAATTCAATCCCTCACCTCTAGAGGAGGAGGAGGAGGAGGAGGAGGAGGAGGAGGAGAAGGAGGAGGAGGAGGGTGTCGAAGCCGATGCGCCCCCTGCCTCTCGGGGGCTGAGGACCACAATTCTCCCGGCGGTTGCTGGTCCGCTCCGTCGCCCGTCATCCCGGCCCCCCTCCCCGAGACGATGAGCGACAGCACCGTCACCGACAACGACCACGACGACGACGACGACGACGACGACGACGACGACGACGACGACGACGACGACGACAGCGACGACGACGACGACGACGACGACGACGACGACGACTACGACGACTACGACGACTACGACGAAGAAAACGACGACGACCACCACCACCACCACGACGACCACAACAACGACGACGACGCCGACGACGACGCCGACGACACCTCCGAAGACTCCGACAGCGACACCGACAATGAACCGGCCCATGCAACGTTACTCCCTCCAGTCTCAACACTAACAATTCCGGAAACCTGAACTCAAAAAGTTTGAAGTGAACCTATCGTCTGTCCTCGTTAGCTGGGGGGATGCCGATCGATACCTCGACTTGTGGCATCTCGCCATACCAGTATGTGCAGACGTCGCCTCTACCCACAGCAGGCGCAGGCCATCCTTGGATACCGATCATTCCTTTGAACATCGCAAACGTCGCTGCCCATGAGTACATGTGCGATACGATCTTGAGGCAACCCAGCCTAAGAAACTATGTCTACATCATGTGAGATTGAGTGGCCTAGATAGAAGCTCAATTCGGACATGTAGCACTCGCACCGCCTCGAGGTCTCCAGCGACAACAGCCCTCCGTGCCTCGAAGCTCACATCCACGCAAAACCTTTGCCTGAATATGGGCACGCTTCAGATTCGCGCTGGTCTCGTCCAGCACACAGCAGTCAGTAATGGCCTTGGCCAGGACACGCACAAAGTCCCACGATAGACCTGCAGCGTATGACCGCGATCGGCTTCTGACGATGGTGCTGCATGATGCTCGCTGCGCCTACAGTCTCCTGGACCAAGAAACGACGTTCGAACTCAATTGCTTCGGTTTCCCGCTAACCCTCTGCGATGACCCTCACCAAAACAGCCCAACTATTCATCCAGGTGACAAGTCATGAAAGCGTTTTAAAGGGATAGCGCGTTCCACGATGCGTGCAAATGCGTGCACGATATCTCCAATTCGCACAGCACTGCCTGCTCGGGCTGCTGCCACGGTTTCGCCCACGGAGGCCCTATCAGCGTCCCAACTACTCAGCAAAGTACAGGGCAGTTTTTAATGCATAGGATTTTAAGAATATGGGATTTAAAATGCATGACTACTTTATGAATAAATGTATGCATGAACTCATCGTTGTTTTTAATACTAAAGCCCTGCATTTTGAATACATGATCCGCACGCGGAGAATGCATTGAAAACGGCACTGTAAGGTGGTGATGAGACGTCAATCGGGTCTTCAAGCGGCAGCGGCTCACCTTGTAGGTGGCACTGGCGGTACCCATGTAGCGACTGATAGCATACGGCTCCAAAACTACTTCAGCCCGTGCCCGCAGCGGGAGGAATACGAGCCCCACCCACACGGCGTTTACGCTCGCATCTCCTTTACCGCCAACCACGTTGCCAGAAAAGCTGACTGCGCTGACCAGTTCCGCCAGAATGTCCTCCCAAACTCAACCAAGTACGCACTCGGTGGAGAAACCATCTGCGATGTCCTGGTACAATCTACGAGAGACGGGAAACACCTCCAAGAGCGAACCCGAGTTCACCCGCACAGGTCCAACAAGATGCTGCTTGGGTCTGACATTTAGACTGCTGATCTCGTCGCGGACTACAATCCGTTTCCTGACGACCAAGCTTTGTTTCCGTCCACAACTGCTTGATCGCCAAGCGTGCCGGGGAAACAATCTCCAAGTTCCAAAGATTTCCCCTCAGTCGATGCAGGATCAAGACATGACGAAATTCACTAAATTCGCGAGGTGCTCGAAGGTGGAGTGCCTCATCGCGGCCTAGCACAACAAATGACTCGAACCAAGCTGGCGAAGATTCCGACGACGACGACGGCGACGACGACGACGGCAGCGACGACGAGGACGGCGGCGGCAACTCCGACTCCGAGACCAACGAAGATTCCGACTCTGTAACCGACTCCCGCGGGGGGGGGGAAGGGAGGGAGAGAGGGAGGGAGGGAAGGAGGAGGAGACAGGGAGACAGGGAGGGAGGAGGAGACAGCAGGGGGAGTAGACAGGAGGAGGGGGGAGGATGCAGGAGGAGGCAAGGGGAGAGGGAGTGCCGACGAGAGGGCCCCAGATGGGGCCGAAAGGTAGGAAGCAGGAACGGAAAGCTCCTCCTCCCCCTTTTCCTCCTCCCCCTCCTCCTCCTCCTCCTTCTCCTCCTCCTCCTCCTCCTCCTCCTCCTCCTCCT
>CAUYUJ010003261.1:7738-32738 GCA_963575745.1 Prorocentrum cordatum
GGAGGAGGAGGAGGATGAGGAGGAGGAGGAGGAGAAGGAGCATGAGGTGGACTTGGGCGCCTCTCGGACTGCTGTCCGAGCTCCCGCTCACCGTCCTCTCGCGGCCGCCCGCCCGAGGTGCCGCGCAGCGACCATACGAGCACCCACTCCGGCACCACCACCTTCACGGGCGAGTCGGGGAAGGGCGCGGCAGGCCCCGCAGTTCCTTCCCCTCCACCCTGTCACCGAACTCGTTCCACTACTCGCAAAGTGCCTACTCGCACCTCCTCCTCCTCCTCCTCCTCCTCCTCCTCCTCCTCCTCCTCCGCATATGCGTGTTTCGACGTAGTGTATCGTATATTCCCCGCGGCGGATCCGGGCCATTTGCGAGCAGCTACTCTGCGAGTAGTGGGACGCGCTCGTGTACCCTCGCCCCGCGCGCCGCCCGCTGCCCGAGGCCGGGGAGGGTGCCTCGCGGAGGCCTTGGGCTGCTCTCGGAGGAGGAAGCGAGGAGGAGTCGACAAATCATTCGAAGAAGGAAGTCAAGTTGTGGCGAGGAGTCCTGGCTCGCCTGTAGGTCCACCTGGTGGACCTAACATCGAGCCAGGACTCCTCGCCACGATGTTTTTGCGGGACCAACGAGATGGTCTCAGAGCATTTCTGGCTGGGACTGTCTTGGTTTTTAGCACATCGGGTTTATGCTCTAAGAACCTGGTTTTTGTTCTTAGGACATTTTTGGGTTCTAAGAGCATGTGCTGGCAGGCCTATAGGAATGCCAGGACGGTCGGTTCCTGCTCAAGGAAATGCGCCATCAACATAAACTTTGGGCGCTCTGCGCGGATTTCTTGGATCCGCTCTGGGCCCCCCCCAGCGGCGCCTGAGGCGCCGCCCCTGGCGCGCTCCGCGCGCCAGGGAGGGGGGTCCAGCGCGGATCCAAGAAATCCGCGCGGAGCGCTAAAAGTTTTTTTTTGTATGGCGCTTTGTCTCTTTTCTCATCACACAGAAAAGAAGGCAGGACGGGAGGTTTTACAAAACAAGCATCGCTGACAAATTCCAGGCGTGCATGCGTCGTAGATCATCACGACGGAAGGTTTTACTATTTTCGGTCATTGGGGGCCCCCGCCAGACCACAGGACCGTGAACAAAAAGGGCCCAGGATGAAAGCCAGTCCCAGGTAATAGGTCGAGATGAGATCTCTGGGAGTCGACGTTGTAAAGAGATCATGACGTCGGGTCTGGGACCGAGACCGCTGCGCGTCCTGTGGAGCCCTCGTCGCAACGGCTTGCTTTTTCTTGACACTCCAGCCGTCGAAGGAAAAAGAACGCCATAAACATAAACTTTGGGCGCTCCGCGCGGATTTCTTGGATCCGTGTTGGGCCTCCCTCGAGGGCGCATCCGGCGCCGCCCCTGGCGCGCTCCGCGCGCCAGGGAGGGGTCCGGCGCGGATCCGAGAAGTCCGCGCGGAGCGCCAAGAGCTTGTGTGTCTGGCGCTTTTCCTGCTTCCGAGTCGGGATAGCTCCCCTCGAGTAAGACACAGCTGCAAAGCCGCGGAGGAGGAGGAGGAGGAGGAGGAGGAGGAGGAGGAGCGGGAGGAGGAGGAGTGGGAGGAGGGGGAGGAGGAGGAGTAGGAGGAGGAGGAGGAGGAGGAGGAGGAGGAGGAGGAGGAGAGATGAGGAGGAGAGAGGAGGAGGAGGGATGAGGAGGAGGAGGAGGGAGGAGGAGGAGGAAGAGGAGGAGGAGGAGGGGGAGGAGGAGGAGGAGGAGGATGAGGAGGTTAAGGCGGGCACGTCCATCTACGGGAGGAAAATTCGAAGATAGTCGTAAAGCAGTCTGGGGACGATGTTTCTACGATTTGTGAATCATTTTTGCACATGTTTTGACTCTTTCTTATGTGTCGTCCAACATCCGCCTGTAGGAGGACATGCCTAAACCTAAGTTCATGGTTTATGCAGTCCTTTGTTCTGAGAAAGCTGCGTGTTTTTGAAGCCGGATTTGGCTTCCAAAGCACGCAGTTTTTGTTAGCCGGATTCGGCTCCAAAAACACGCAGTTCTTGCAGTCCTTTGCTCCTCCACCGCTCCCCGTCCTGAAGAGCCCTCTCTGCCACGGCGGGGTTCTCCTCGGGACTCTGGTCAGAGTGCGCCCGGGGAGAGGTCCGGGGAGTAGCGGTATCGGTGTTCTTTGGTCGGCGTTCCGGTTGCAGGCTCACCGTTCCAGGCGTCTTACAGTGAGCTGCTTGAACAAGGAACATTTACTGTTCAAAAGGGGCCTGGCCGTTACTCAGGATTGCATGTCTCATTTATGGTTCTTTATGCGTTATGTATTATTGGTCATCCTTATGCGTGGCTTCTTGGAAAAAGGGGGCCCCGTTCTTTAGGTCAGGCCGATGACTGTACGACAGTTGCCGCATTCTGCCCAGTACGAGTCACCGTCTTGGCTCGGCTCAGACGCTTCGCAGGGCCCGGCACATGGCCTTGTGTGGTGCGCGCGGTGCGCCGCGTCGAGGCGAGTCTTCCTTTGAGTCCCATTCCTCATCCTGGTCCTATGTCTCTTCTCCCTTGCCCGTCCCTTCCCGCCATTTCTCCTCCTCCTCCTCCTCCTCCTCCTCCTCCTCCTCCTCCTCCTCCTCTCTCTCTCCTCCCCCTCCTCCCCTTCCTTCTCTTTCTCCTCCTCCTCCTCACCGATCTCTTCGGGCACATGATGGGACTCCTACCTGATTCCAGAGAACGCGAGATTGACGGCAGCGCTGGAGATGAGGATATTTTATGCTCCGAATATCAAGGCAGAAGAGCAGGGCATGGGCATCCCTCACATACATATCGGGATCGTCTTCTTCAAGGGTCTGATGCATATGGATTTGCCAAGCCGATCCAAAGAGGCCCTCGCCACGTTAGGGATCTGAGTCGACCACGTGTGTCGCCGGCACCTCGGAGACATTGCCCCTTTTATGTAATGGCCTCCGGCCAGTGCCGCCGATCCGGGGGGCTCCGGATTCGGTGATCTTCGCGGCTCTGTGGCCTTCTCCCTCCTCGATTTGCACAAATCATAAAGAAAACGACAGATGGGGGACCGCCCCCCCCCCTTCCCCCCTTCCCCGGGGAGGGTCCGGGGAGGCTTCCGAGGGTACAGTCCTGGGGGCGTTAGCGGCTAGATCTGAGGGGGGTCCCTGGGGCCCCCCGAAACATCTTGGGGATGCGCAGGAGATGGAGAAAACGCCAGATGGAGGACCGACCCCCCCCCCCCCCCCCCCCCCCCTGCCCCCCTTCCCCGGCAGAGCCACCCCGGCGACCCCCCCCCCAACAGAGCTGAAGCTCTGGCGCAGGCTCAGAGCGGCAGCTCTTGCCGAGGCTCCTCGTGGCTCGCTCGCCGGGTCGGCGGGCCTGCGTCTGGAGCAGGCGTGCACGGAGGCGGGCCGCGGTCGAAGGTGCGAGCTCCAGCTAGTGTGCAGCCCTCTCGCAGTGAGCCCCCTCCTCCTCCTCCTCCTCCTCCTCCTCCTCCTGCTCCTCCTCCTCCTCCCCCTCCTCCTCCTCCTCGTTGCGGACACGGATCTGATCGACGTGATCGGCAGGAGCCGCGAGGGGGAGAGGCCGTCCAGGGAGCCGATCGAGCCGGAGCTTCGTCCCGCGCAGAAGGGGGGGGGGTCCGAGAGGCAGCCCACGTCACCCCGGTGGGCGGAGGAGGGGCCGCGACACAGGGGTGAGCACAGGGCGGTTCTGCACCAGCTCAGAGACCAGGCCCAGAGATGCAGCGCGGTTGAGGTTTCAGGGCGGCGGGCCCACGCCAGAGCGGGCAGCACGAACGCAAAAGAATCATGATGACCATGATGGGTTTGAGCCCCGAGGCTCGTGAAGGAAACCACAGGTCGCAGCCAGACCAGCACGATCAGGGCTTGCTTGCGCTGTGCGCTGATCGTGGTTGCTGCACGCCGCTGTTGCAGCAGTGTGAGCTCCTGACGCGCATGTGCACGCGTGCGCGCGTGCCCCAGCGACCGCCGCCTGCGTGCAGCCTTCCGGTCGGGACCGCCTGCAGGCAGTGGCGCGGAGGCCAAGTGCTAAGCCGACGCGCTCTGGAGGTTCGAGATCGGCCCAGGGGCCGACGAGGGGCTCCGGGCCTCGGTGGGCCACCCGGCCTCCTCGGGCGCCCCGCGGTCTCGCCTCACGCAGCACCAGCAGCCGCTGATGGCGCTGGCATGTGCCGCCCACTGGACTGCGCGCGCGCACGCTCGTCGTCGCTCGAGCCTTCTCTTCTCGCGGTGGGCACGAAGAGTCCAGTCCTCCTCCTCCTCCTCCTCTTCTTCTGCTTTCTCCTCCTTCTCCTCCTCCTCCTTCTCTTCTTCTGCTTCCTCCTCCTCCTCCTCCCGCCTCCTCCTCCTGCTCCTCCTCCTCCTCCTGCTCCTCCTCCTCCTCCTCCTCCTCCTCCTCCTCCTCCCGCCTCCTCCTCCTGATCCTGAAGGGCGCAGGGCCCGCGGGCGCCCGCTTGGCGAGGTGGGCCGCTCAGAACCTCGCGGTGCCCCCGGGGGCACGCCGCCTCGCGCGCACGGCACGGCGCGCACTCGGCGCCCCGTCCTGTCATCCTCCTCCTCCTCCTCCTCCTCCTCCGCCTCCTCCTCCTACCTCCTCCTCCTCTCCTCCTCCTCCTCTCCTCTCCTCCTCCTCCTCCTCCCCTCCTCCTCCCTCCCTCCTCCTCCAGACACTGTTCAACCTCGCCGCCGCCTCCTCCTCCTCCTCCTCCCTCCTCCTCCTCCTCCCGCCTCCCCCGCCTCCTCCTCCTCCTCCTCCTCCTCCCCTCCTCCTCCCCTCCTCCGCCTCCTCCTTCTCCTCCTCCTCCTCCTCCAGACACTGCTCAACCTCGGAGCGATGCTCGACGGCGCCGGGAACACGTGCGGCCTTTCTCGTCAGGGCGCGGTGCGCCTGCAAGGGGGCGCAATGCCGCTGTGGCTGCTCCAGGCGCTGGTGCATGTCGTGATTCGGGCAACTCTCAAGAACCGCCAGAACATCTCGGCGATCGAGGCGACAGTGTTCACGGTGATCCACCTGATAGCCAACCACGAAGTCTGCATGGCCATGAAGCTGACGGGCCAATACTTCGTGAAGGAAGCCCCGTGCCTCCGTCAGCAGCATCGCCAGGAGCTGAAGAATGGTCACCGCGTCGAAGAGCTCGACAAGTTAGGGATACCGCATCCGCATTTGTGGCTAGCTATTGTTGGGGCCTTGCAGCATCAAGGCGAGAAAGTGAGTGCTCAGAATGTGGCGAAGATCAAGACTTACATGGAGGAGATCAAAGCATATTTAGACAAGACGAGCGACACACTGGGCGACGAGATCAAGTACTGCCGAGTGGCCTACACGCACGACAGGACCACGATGAAGATCTTCCTCGAGGCCAGCAGAACGGGAGTACAGAAGGAGGTCGTCGCCGCGATGGTTCAGCTCGGAGCGACCGTGAAAAAGGACACGCCGCCCAAGAGCCATCGGGAGCGCGTTCTACAGCTAGCGCTCGACGAGATGGCAGATCAAATCTAGGTGTGCAGACAGGTTTCCGTGGCGTCGAAAGAAGGAGCCAGAGAGTGAGCGCTCGATCCCGAGCTTCTGAGCGTGCTCGTTCGCCCGCCCCTGTCTTTCGCGCCCGTGGTGCCCACCAGCTCGGTGCAGCTGCGCGCGCGGAGCTAGGCGGGGACCCGCCGCCGACTCGCCCTCCTCTCCTTGTCCCTCCCCTCGTCGGTGGCGTCGACGTCGTCGTCCTCGCCTCGCCTCGTCCTCCGCGCTCGACGGTGCGATGGTTCGTCCACGCGGAGGGAGCCCGCAGGAGCGCGGCGAGAGCGGCAGCCGCGGCGCCGGCGCCCGACCCTCGACCCTTCGCCCCGCCCGACTGGCTCGGAAGGCGGCCCTGGGCCCGGGTGGCTCGTCGTTCCAGCTGCTGGGGGTTCACCACCTACCAAACCACCCCGACCCAACCCGCAGGCCTCAATTTGCCCTCCATTTCCAGTGGGGAGGGTCGGGGAACGTTGAAAAAACACATGGAACCTGTACCCCCCCCAACCCGAAATTCGGGTCAAATTCGGGTCTTCGGGTTGGGTTGGGGTAGTGTGGTAGGCAGTCAGGGGTGGCGGTGGCATGGGTACCTGCGCCTCAAGTTCTGCCGTGCTGCTGGTTTGGACGCCCGCAATGGGTACTGAAAGAATGGGCACGATGCCCAACAACACTTCCTGTTCATTTTCAACAGGATTCGCTGTCCACGCCGCCGCGGCCTGTGTCCGTTCGAGGCAGCAGGCCGCCTGCCCAACAGCGGCCGCTGTCGGCTTGGGACAACATTTGTTGTTGGGCATAGTGCCCATCCTTTCCGTGCCCATCTCGGGTGTCCAAAGCTGGGGGTGGCGGCGGCGTGGGTGCGCGCCTCGAAGTCTGCCGCGCTGCATCTTCCGTGGCGCTCTCCTGGGCTCGAGCTTTTCTCGCCGCCCGGACGCGCCGATCGGGCCTCTTGGAGCTCCTGTGTGGCTCGGTCCCCGTCGCCTGCTGAAATGCTTGTGGCCACCCCGATTCTGTCGAGTTTGAGCGCGGCCTGGCCCCAGGGATATCTCCGAGCTGGGTTCGTTGAGGCACGTTCGAGCCCCCCCCCCCAACGTGCGAAGCACCCCGCTGACTATAGCGCACTCTGGGCACTTGAGCTGACAGGCTAATTCCTTGAATGCCAGCGTTCAGACTCGTGTACCTGCAGAGGTCCGCCGCCGCCGCCGCCGCCGCCGCCGCCGCCGCCTCCTCCTCCTCCTCCTCCTCCTCCTCCTCCTCCTCCTCCTCCTCTCTTGCCATTGCCGTCGCCCGCCCATCCCCTCCGGGGCGGACAAAAGCGTAGGGGAATGATCGGGGGCAACGATAAGGGGGGGGATAGGCATAGGGGGGGATGCATCGATCCTCGATCCTCGATCGCCCATGGATCGCCGACAGGGACACGATAGCCCCACCCCGCCCAGGAAGGTGCGGATTCACTGTCGGGGGCCTATCGCCGATTTGTCGACGATGTATCGCCGATTCCAGGTCGACGCATCCCCCCCCTATGCCCATCCCCACTATCGTTGCTCCTCGAACGAAAGGTGGCATAAACATAAAAACTCGGAGGTCCGCGCGGATTTCTCGGATCGGCGCTAGAGCCCCCAGGCGGCGCCTCCGGCGCCGCCCCGGCGCGCTCCGCGCGCCAGGGAGGGGGGTCCAGCGCCGATCCGAGAACTCCGCGCGGGCCTCCGAGTTTTTATGTCTGTGTCACTGCTCGCTCCCCGGAAAGCGGGGCATCGGGAAAGGGGGGGGGGCTACGAGCATTGCGGTATGCAACCGGTTTCGGCCCTGCCGCTGGGCTGCGTCCCTTCTCTCAAGGGAGGAAAATCCACCGACACCCGACACTTGGCGTTTACGAAGCGGCCCCGGGCGTTCACTAAGCAACCCTGCCCTGTTTGATTCCTTCTTTGGGCGCGTTTGTTTACCAAGCGACTTCGCGTGTCGGGGTGGTTATTGTCGGGGTGGATTCTTGATGGCTTCTATTCATGCGTTGGGCGCCGAGGGATCAGGACAAGGTTCGCCAGATTATTCAATTGCGAGAGGTGGCCCCCTCATATTTTTGTTGTCCGCCCCGGCGCCGCCGCCTCCCGAGCCTGTGCGCTACAGTGGGGGGCCCATGCCAAGAAACACCCTGCTTGCCTCCAGGGTGCCCTAGGTTTCTTGGGCTTCGATGGTTCTGTGATGGAGAGCGCGACGCTCTCACACCACAACTCCATGGACGTCCTGGGGTCTCAGGGTTGGGTTTCTTGTGGAAGGTTTTTTGTGGACTGGATTCCATTGTCCCCCCCCGGACCCCCGACGTAAGTAATGTCGTTCTGTCATAGCATGGATTCCCGCAGGCCTGCTTCTCCGGGACCCCTTCCCGGGCACCAGCTGTTCATCCCGAGTCGTTTCGTGACGGTGCTGGGGCCCGGTGAGGGCCGTGGGGCCCGAGAACAGCGAAAGGCACGATCTCCCCCCGTGCTCTCCTCACGACGCGAGGGGGCCTCCGCCCGACCCGTGTGCGCCACTCTTTCCGCAGCTCGCCCCAGCTCTGGCTCCTCCTCCTGGGCCTTCCAGAGGGGTCGGGGTAGATGGGGGCGGAGGATCGCGCCGCATCGCCGATGCATCGATGCGGCTAGATGTGGGACCCGAGTTTCTCCACGCCGACGTCGCCAGCACATCCTCGACGTTGCCGGTGCACCACCGATGCATCGCCGATGCATCGCCGATGCGGCGCGATCCTTCGACTCCATCTACTCGGACCCCACCTAGGAGGCCTCTACTCAACGCGTGTGCATGGCTCGGGTTTGGCGTAAGTCTGGCGTCCGAATGGTATCGCCCCTCAGGATCCAAGCTTCCCTGCAAACTTTTGCCCGGTGTTCGAGGGGAGGCTGACGAGGGATCCCATGAGCACGTCTAAGTCTAAGTCTCCTCCTCCTCCTCCTCCTCTTCCGCAGCAGCAGCCCTGCCGGGTCTTCCAGGGGTGGGCCCGCGCCAGCGGTCAGGCGACGGCAAGGACACCAGCGGCGGCGACAACAGCGGCAACAGCGCCGAGGCCACCACTGGCGCCTCGAGCAGGCCCCCCACCCGCGGGCCTTGCGGCCGCTCGCGGGCCTCCTCCTCCTGCTCCTCCTCCCTCCTCCTCCTCCAACTCCTCCTCCTTCTCCTCCTCCTCCTCCTCCTCCTTCTCCTCCGCCCTTCTCCTTCTCCTCCTCCTCCCTCCTGCTCCTCCGCCCTCCTCCGCCGCCTCCTCCCTGCTCCTCCTCCTCCTCCCTCCTGCTCCTCCGCCCTCCTCTGCCGCCTCCTCCCTCCTGCTCCTCCTCCTCCTCCTCCTCCTCCTCCTCCTCCTCCTCCTCCTCCTGCTCCTCCTGCTCCGCCTGCTCCTCCTCCTCCTCCTGCTCCTCCTCGACCCCGTCGCGACGTGGACAGGAACCGAAACATCGGGCGGGGGTAATGGGAGGTGACCTAAAGGGGGGGTGAAGAAAGGGCCCTAAAAGGGCCCTTTGGGGCCCCTGCTGGCTCCAAGCGGCGCCCTAAAGGGCCCCTTCACGGCACCTTCACTCACTCCCCATTCGGGTCTCCCCCATCACCATCGGCCCGAAAACAGAGAAGCAAGCTTTAACGGGCGAAGAACGGTATAACATAAACTTTTTCGCCGTCGGGGACACCTGCCCCTGGGCGGCAGGAAGTATTTATACCCCTACGGTGCCACCGTAAGGGTATGAACTTTCCAGCCGCCCAGGGGCAGGTGTCCCCGACGGCGAAAAAGTTTATGTTATACCGTTCTTCGCCCGTTAAAAGCATGCTGTCCTCAGATCCGCGCGGATCCCTCAGAGCGGCGCTGGGCCACTCTGGCAGCGCCTCCGGCGCCGCGCTCCCGAGGGGGGCCCGGCGCTGATCCCAGAGCCCCGCGCGGAGCTTCGACAGCCTGTGCTTCTGCCGCTGTGTGCTCCTCAACGTCTCTGGACGGCACTGCGCTCGCGACGTGGACACGATCGTAATCCTGCAGAGGGAAGGGGGTGCCCCAGGGTGTGTGTGTGAGAGAGAGAGAGAGTTCGATCGTATTTTGCACCGACCCGCCCAAGACAGATGCCCCCCAGCCGCTGGAATCTCCTAATAGTTGCCGACAGGCGAGGCGTGCGGGGGCATCTGTTTGCGGCGCTTCGGTGCACCAGCGGATCGAATTCAGGCCCCCCCTCAGGGTTCCGAGGCGGGGATTTATCCATATCCACCGCCGGGGGGATCGATCCTCGCGGACCTCCACGGCGGTGGACGTGGGTATATTCGGGCCCTCGGCGGCCACAATATATCCATGTCCACCGCCGGCTAGGGTTCTGTCGGGCGTGTCCCCCTACATGGGGATTTTCGACGAAAAATAAAAATACCCCGAACATACCACCAAAAGGTCAACAAATATGCAAAAAATGGTCCCCAGACTATTTTTGGATTATTTGTTTTTGTTTTATGTGTTTTAGGGTATTTTCTAGTTTTCGTCGAACATCCCCCCTGTAGGGGGACTGGCCCGACTTAACGCTGGGGCACCAGGGCGTCGAGATCCCCAGGCGGTGGATGCGGATACAGTCCTGCCGCGCAAGGGTCGCCACCCGTTTTGGTGGATATGATGTAGAGACCACGCTGGTTATTGTGGCTAGGCGTGTTGTCGACAGAGGCGTCGTGTGAGGCGATGATCACAGACTTCTCAAAGTCAGAACCTCCACGGAGTAGGACAGAACCCCCAACAGTGACACGTCGATTAGTGAATTGTCCGTTTTCGGTTCTCGGAGGGCGCCGCAGCCGTTATTTTCCGGGCTTGCGCCCGCCAGGTTTGAGCCTCAGGTCGTTTTTCACTAAACCACGTTTTGCTAAAGGGGGGTCTTTCCATCCCCGAACTATCGGGGGCCAATCGCCGATCCATCGGCGATGCGTCGCCGATTCCAGGCGGATGCTTCCCCCCCCCCCCCGCCTGGAGTCGGCCCCCCTCCCCCCCCTGGGGTTCCCCCCTCGGAGGTGGGAGGAGAGAAAGGTGGGAGCATCTCCACCGCGCCAGGGTCCACCCCCGTTCGGGTGGCTCTCCCGGCTGCGCGCGCACGGCGGAGGTGCTTTTTTTTTCTCGCCAGGGTCGGCCTCGCGGGGCCTCTGCTGGCAGGGCCCAGGGTGCGCCGACGTCTTTCCACGGGGAGGAGGAGGAGGAGGAGGAGGAGGAGGAGGAGAGGAGGGAGGAGGAGGAGGAGGAGGAGAGGAGGAGGAGGGAGGAGGAGGAGGGGAGGAGGAGGAGGAGGAGAGGAGGAGGAGGAGGAGGAGGAGGCAGCAGAAGCCCAAACCCTAGCGTGAAGTCGGGCCTGTCCCCCTACAGGGGGGATCTTCGATGAAAAAAAAAATACCCCCAAAATCGTCAAAACATGGTCCAAGAGTAGTCTGGGGACTGATCTTTGAGTATGTTTTGACCTGTTGGGTGTATTTTTGGGGTAAGTTTCAGTCGCAATCCCCCTGTAGGGGGACACGCCCGACATAACCCTAACAACTCGGAGGTGAATAGCCTGACACGTCGATGAAGGAGTTTGCCGTTGTCGGTTCGCGAGAGGGCGTCGCGGCCGTCATTTTTGCGGGTCCAGGTCCGTCGGTCCCAGGCCGTTTTCATTAAGGGGAGGTCTACTAAAGGGAGGTTTGTCCACCGCCGATGTATCGAGAGCAGAAGAAACCCAAACCCTAATAACACGAGGAAGACGTGGTCTCACTGAGGTCCCCATCTTCGCATTTGAGATAATAATGCTGGACGGTTCGGTTCGATGCATCTGCAGAAAGGAGCCCCTCTCCCTGAAGCTGTCGATATTCCTAACTTCTGTCCCCTCCCAAAGGGTTAGGGGTTCTGTTTTGGTTTATCAGACCTGCGTTCCGATGAACCAAAGTTCAGACTTGTTTTTTTTTCCGACGGCCCCGTGAGACCAGCTCGGGTCCCCAAACTCCGAGACTTCCGATTACCTGGACGTGATGAACAAGTCGCAACGCTGGAGCTCGTTCTTCAGGGGGTCCTGCGGTAATCCAGGTTATCGGGCCCACGCCCCCCCGATAATCTAAGCGTATCGTTTATCGAATATCAGCATCATCATCATCGTCGTCGTCGTCGCCTCCGTTATCACAATCAGAAGCAGCATCATCATTGTCATGTTCATCCCCACCACCGTCTTTATCAGCATCAGCACACCCATCATTATTGTGTCATCATCATCACCGCCATCACCATCATCATGATCATCATTTCCATCATCATCGTAATTACGATCGTACGTATCATCATCATGATTATCATCAGCATCATCGTCATCGCCATCTTCGTCTTCATCGCCGTCATCACCAGCATCACCATCATCATCATCACCATCAAAGGCATCATCATCATTATCATCATCAGCGTCGTTGTCAGTATCAACACCATCGTTATCAGTCTTATCCTAGTCATCCCCACCACCATCATCATACTGGTCATCGTCGTCGTCATCATCATCGTCATCACCACCACCATCAGCGCCACCATCATCATCGTTGGCATCACCAGTACCACCATCAGCACCGTCTGTATCAATAGCATCAGCGTCACCATTATCATCATCGCCGTCGTTGTCGTCGTCGTTATTTTCATCAATCATCATTATCATCAGCACCATTATCATCTTTCATCAGTATCATCATCAGTGTCACTATCCTTAGTCTCATCGCCGCCACCGTCACTATATTGCCACAGCCGTTCATCCCACCAGCAACACCAGCAGCTTCAGCATCAGCATCAGCATGATCATCATCACTATTATCATCATCAGCAGCATCACCAGCATCATCCTCCTCCGCCCCCCCTCCTCTTCCTCATCCTCATCCTCATCCTTATCCTCATTGTCGGCGTCATCTGCAGCCATTTTGGTTCAAGTGTCTGCTCGAGGGCCTCCCCTCGTGTGGAGACCAGCGTAGGCGGCGCGCGCCCGCGCGCCATGGTAGCCGCGTGTCGGCCCTGGAGCGCGTGGTGAAGCGGGCGCTCACGGACCACGGCGTGCTGCCCAACAGAGGCTATTGGTGTTCGGCATGCGGCGGAGCTACTTATCTCGAGCTGTAGGTGAGCTACGAAGCCGAGATGCACACCATTCGGCAGATAAAGATCACGGGGGCTAGTCAACAGTTCGAGACGTTTGAGATCGGTCTGCTACAAGAGTTGCGACTCGCGTTCGGCCTCGGGGGCAGGCCCAGCATTCTTGGGCGACGTCATGCACCAGTGGGCTCAGCCGGTAGACCTGGCGGCTCCCGTGTGGGCAGGAGTGCTGCAGACGTGTGCAGGGGCTGGAGCACTTGGGGCGCGCTCGGGGAGGTGCCTGGCAGCCAGGCGCGCGAGGAGCTGTCGACGAGCGCGGGCAAGGACGAGAGCGAGCACGCGCAGGAGGCGGGCGTGAAGCTGAGGGCGAGACCGCGGTCGCCTCGGGCTCCTCGGAGCGAGACCTGGCAGACGGCGAGGCGCTTTGCAGCTGCCCGCCAGCGCCGTGCGACCCACCCGCTCGCGAAAACCACGGGTTTCTGGGTGCTGGCGGCCGCGCGGGAGACCGAGGGCGGCGACAGCAGGGTCGTCGAGGCCGTGGAGGCAGCACAGGCCGATGCAGGCGCGGTAGGGCTGAAGGAACGCAGCAAACAACGGCAAGGGCTGCGTGAGCGGCGAGCCCGGTGAGGGAGGGGTGCGAGCAGCCAAGAGGTGCGGAGGACCACCTGGAAGGAACCATCGCCGTCGCGGCCGCCAAGCGCGGGGTGCTGGCGTCGGCGCAGGTGGAGAAGAACGTGGCCAAGCCGGTGGTGTAATCGGAGCTGTCGGCGGCGGTGCACGTCGTGATGGCCGCGGAAGAGATCGTGGCGCAGCAGGGCATTGTGGACATGGCGACGTCGGTGGTGCGGGACACTTCGGAGAAGACGGGCACGTTTCAGGAGCAGTTCGATGGGAAAAGAGGAACCGTGAAGGCCGTGGAGCCGCTGTCGTAGGGGGAACCGCTGGTGCAAACCGACGCTGCCGTGCTGGAAGCCGCCGACAGCGAGACGGATCGGGGCGTCGAAACTAATAAGGGCCAGCTGAAGCAGGAGGTGGATGTAGCGTGCAAGGCGGATATCGGCATCCAAGAGGCGAGGCATCGCGCGGCCATGCGCCGCCCGGCGAGCAGGTTGGGGTTGGGAAGAACGCCAAGTGTGGAGAAGGTCGGTGCCGCGATCGGGGAGGGCTGGCGGGAGTTCGAGGGCGAGACCGACCAGAAAGAGGTCAAGGCGGGCGGCAGGGCCTGCGGGGCCTGCGGGGAGCTGCAGAAGGCCGGCCTGTGGCGAGCTCGACCGTCTCCTCCCCCTCCCCCCCGTCCCTATTCTTTACGCTTCGCGTATCCCCACCAGCCCATCTCACAGCAGCAACTCTCGCGAAGCATGCCGACAGTCGTGTTTTTCAGGCGTGTGTCCGCTTGGCCCCGCATATCTCGCCTGTTCCTCCTTCCTCCCGCCTCCTTGTACATCCTCCTTGTGAGGGGAGCGGGAGAAGGACGAGGCGGAGGAGGAGGGAGAGAAAACGCTCCTCGTGATTTGAGTCGTTTGGGGCTTCTCGTCCTGGTGTGAGTCGTTCGGGCCCTTCTTCCTGGTGTGAGTCGTTCGGGCTCTTCGTGGTGTGAGTCGTTCGGGCTCTTCGTCCTGGTGTGAGTCGTTCGGGCTTCTCGTGGTGTGAGTTGTTCGGGCCCCTCATCCTGGTGTGAGTCGTTCGGGCCCCTCCTCCTGGTGTGACTCGTTCGGGCTCCTCGTGGTGTGAGTCGTTCGGGGCCCGCGTCGTGGTGTGAGTCCTTCGGGCTCCTCGTGGTGTGAGTCGTTCGGGCGCCTCGTCCTGGTGTGAGTCGTTCGGGCCCCTCCTTGTGGTGTGAGTCGTTCGGGCTCTTCGTGGTGTGAGTCGTTCGGGCCCTCGTCCTGGTGTGAGTCGTTCGGGCTCCTCGTGGGGCCTCTTGGGGGCCTCTTGGAGCCTCGTGGGGCCTCTTGGGGGCCTCTTGGGGGCCTCTTGGAGCCTCGTGGGGCCTCTTGGGGGCCTCTTGGGGGCCTCTTGGGGGCCCCTTGGGGCCTCGTGGGGCCTCTTGGGGGCCTCTTGGGGGCCTCTTGGGGGCCTCTTGGGGCCGCTTGGGGGCCTTTGGGGGGCCTCTTGGAGGCCTCTTGGGGGCCTCCTGGGGGCCTCTTGGGGCCATCTTGGGGCCTCTTGCGACCTCCTCAGAAGCGCAAATGAGAGCTGCCCCCTGAGAACGAGAAAATGAGCCCAACACCTTCGTAAAAACAATGATTTTGCTATGAGGCAGATGAGCGCGGCCCCTTCAGAAGGCCAAAATGGGGCCAAAACCCTGGTCAAATCAATGATTTTTGCTTCAAAAACGAGCAGAGGGGCCAAACTCGCCCCCCCCCGTCGGGGCCAGAATCCTCGTGAGGGTGATCGTTTTTTGGCCCTCCCAGGAGTCGAAAAAGACCCCTCCAACGACCCGCGGGGCACCCTTTCCAGGTCCAGGGGAGGGGGTAGGGGGAGGGGTAAACCCCTCCCCGAAAGGGAAGAAGGGGGGTTGAGGACAGAGCGGGCTCTCTAAACCACTCACGCCCAAAGGGCTGGTGGGATTCACTCGCCCCCCCTTCCCCCTTCCGCGCGCGGGCTCTGCGGACAGTTGCGGCGGCGTCCGTCACAAACGTAACCATCGTCGCCGTCGCTGTCATTATCACCACCACGGTCGCCATCATTAACCACCACCACAATCACCGCCGTCGTCGCAATCATCAACGTCACCACCGTCGCACCGGTATCGTCACCACCACCATCAGCATCACCATCGTCGTTTGAGTCGTCGCCGTTGCTTCCGTCATCATCACCACCACACTCGCCACCACAATCGTCGACATCGTCACGACCATTGTCATCGCGGTCCCCGTCGCCGTCGCAAGCATCATTACCATTGCCGTCGTCGTCGCCATCGCCGTCGTCGCCACCATCACCACCACCACCACTTTCACCATCATCGCCACCACCATCACCATAACCATCAACATCGTCGTCGCCACCACCACTATACACCGCCAACATCATATCCACCCCCACCGCCCTCACCATCATCGCCATCACCGTCGTCGTCGTCGCCATCACCGTCGGCACCACCGCCGTCACCATCCCCCCCATTACCGCCACCATCATCGTCGTCGTGTTTGCCAGCGTGGCCGACATCGCCACCGTTATCACTATCACCATTAAGGTAGTCAACCCCACCACCATTCTGCTAATCGTCCTCGTCGTTGTCCCTGCCGCCGTCGCCATGACCACCATCAACACCACCATCGCCATCACAACCACTAAAACCATCCTTGCTATCACCATCTCCACCATCATCTTCAGCGTCGCCGTCGTCGTCGCGATCATCGTCAGCACCGGCACCATCGTCATCATCATCAGGTCCATCAGCATCATCATCTTCTTCGTCATCGTCAGGGTTATCACCACCAACCACCATCACCCCCACCATCGCCATGTTCATCGTTACCACAGCCATCACCATCATCATCGTCGTGGCCGCTGCCGTCTCCATCATCATCTTCGCTATCATCACACCGCTGTCGTTTCATCATCACCACCACCAGCATCAACATCGTCATCGGTGCCGTTGTCGTCATCATCGTTGCCGTCGGCACCACCATCACCAACACCATCGCCACCATCATTGCCATCAGCAGCGTGATCATCATTGCCGTTGTCGCCATCATCGCTCTCACCTTCACCAACATCATTATGGTCATCTCGTCTGTCATGATCATCAGCGCTGCCGCCATCACCATCTTCACCATCATCATCGTAGGCGCCGCCGTCGTCACCGTCCCCACCGCCCATCGTCGCCATCACCACCGACACCACCACCATCATTATCAGCATCATCGTCAGCGCAGCGGCCGTCGTTGCCGTCATTTTCGTCATCGTCGCAGTCATCACCGTCATTACCACATCGCCAGTATTGTCGTCGTCATCATCACAGCCACCATCGCCACCAGTACCACCACCGACACACATCGCCGCCACCAGCATCGCAATCATCGTCGCAATCGTTGTCGTCGTCACCACCCTTACCATCACAGCCATCACATTCACCATCATAAATACCAGCATCGCCATCATTACCGCAGGAAGCGCCACCATCGTCATCACCACCATCGCAATCACCACCATCATCATCATCATCATCATCTCCACCGACGACATTTTCGCCGTCGATGCCATCACTTGCACCACCATGGTAATCATTGTCGTCGCCGCCATCATCACTATTATTCTCACCGTCAGTGTGGCCGTCGCAGCCACCATCGCCACCGCCATCACCACCGACACCGTCGTCATTACCATCACCGTCACCACCATGATCTGCATCGTGATCGTCGTTGTCGTCAACCTCATCCTCAACACTACCATGGTCATCGCCATCATCATTCGCATCCTAGTCGTCGTCGTCGTCGACACCGCCATCACCACCGCCACCATCATCATCATCATCATCAGCATGATCATCATCATGAGCATCATCATCATCATGGTCATCATCATCACCGTCATCATCATCATCAACATCATTTTTTTGCACCACCACCATTAGCATCGCCATTGTCATCATCACCGCCATCACCAGCACCGCCGTCATCAGCACCACCATCATTGTCGTCCTAATTTTTCATCTTCATGATCACCATTACCCTTTATCATCATACTCGTCGCAGCCGTCGTCGTCAGCATCGTCACCACCGTCATCAGCATCATCATGCTAATCATCGTCACCGTCATCGCTTTCGTTGTTATTACAAAAGGCATCACCAGTATCACCACCATTATGATGTTTTCATCGCTTTGCTCATTCCACCCGCCCGCACTATGCAATCGCTTGTGTTTTCCAGCGCGTTCGTGGCCCATGTGGCACTGCTGAGCGGTAGTGTTTTGTGCTGGAGGCGTTGCGGCAGCAGCCATGGGGTGAAGCAGTTGCTTGGGAGCTGGTCGTGGGGGTTCTGACTTCTATTCTCCCACTGCCATGCCTGGTTTGTGGGTCAGGTTCCTCGGAGATGCTTTCTGGGGGCTCTTTGCAGCGCTTTCCTGGGCTTCTGGGGGGCAGTTTCGGGGCCTCTTGGGAGCGTTTTGGGAGCTTCCTGGGAGCCTCTTAGCGGGCCTCTTGAGACTTCCGGCCTATTGGGGGTCTCGAGGGGGCTTCTCGGGAGCTTTTCGGGGTCTCCTGGGGGTTCTTTTGAGCCAAGGGCTTGAAATGTCCGTTCAGGTTCCCCGTTTGGGTTCCTTTTTGGAACCGTCTTGGGGCCCTCTGGGGCCGTTTCTGGAAGCGTCTTGAACCGTCTTGGCCCTCTTGTCGGGAAGCCGAACAGGCGAGAACACCCAAGTCTTTCAAAACCAAGCGAAATCACAGATGTTGTGCTTTTGGGGGCCTCTTGGGAGTGCCCTTGGGGGGCCCGGGGGGCGTCAGCGGGGCTGTCTGGAGGCCATTCTGGGCGTCTTGGATCGATCTCCGGGCGTCTCGGACCCCTCTTGGACAGTCTTGGGGGCCTCGTGGAGGTCTTTTGGTCCGTCTTGGGGCGGCCCCACGAGTTCCGGCATCTTTGACCAGCGCGTCCCGGGAATGTCCCGCGGTATGTTTCGACTAGGGGCCGCCACGCGTGAATTGGAAACATTACAAGCTTGCTCCCAGAGATCTTATCACGCCTCTGGCTTGTTGGGCCAGCGGATCATCATTATCATCATAATCATAATCATCATCAGCAGCATCAGCAGCACCAACATCATCATCATCATCACCATCATCAACAGCAGCAGCGCCATCATCATCATCATCATCATCATCATCATCAGCGCCAGCATCATCATCATCATCATCATCATCATCAGCGCCAGCATCATCAGCATCATCATCATCAGCTCGGACACCCCGAAGCCCAACTAGCGCACCCAGGGCCGCCAGCTTGTTCTGAGGTGGTTTGCCGCACCACCCCCGCTGCGACTCGGGGGTTGCGAAGGGTGCCCCTGACCCAAAAGTTCCCCCAGCTTTTAGTTTGATTTTGGAGACCGTGGTGGGCTAGGGGCACTTCTAAAAGCACCCGACTGACAGGGAGGTGTCCGCCAAACCGCCCCCAGAACAGAGCCCTGGGTTCAGTAGGCACGGATGCCCCAAACCGATTTCCCCCCAGGCTGAGGAGGTGGAATTTTGTTCCCTGAGAGACCCCGCCACCGCCAGGTAACACCTCTGGGGGCAGCAGTTTGATGGGAGGGGGTGCGCAGCTAGGAGGAAATTGTATATTCAGTGTGGGTCGGGCGCATGGTGCCTCGAAAAAGGTGCGCGTTGACGCTGGTCGCTGGTCGCAGCAGGTAATTCGATGGAGTGCATCGGCGTGCAATTGCATCTGCACCCGCCAATTGTAAGAATGCGCCACAGATACAGGTGCTCAATGCAAGCGTGGGGTCAGCCTCCCCTTTGCAGGGTGCGAAATGTCATCGGCCCGCGCAAATGCCGGATGCTTTTCTTGGGCCATGCGCGCAGATTTCGAACACAAAGCATCCAACACACATCACTTGCCAGATGGGGGGGTGCTGCTCTCACGCGCCATACCTTTGGTCTTATGATCTGGTGTGCCCCTTCGGTGCTTGGAGCACAGTGAGACAACGAAGTGGCGTGGGTGACCAGTGTAAGCGTTTTGGGCGCGAGCCAGACGTGGGCGGCAGCGGCCGCGCAGCACTGTCGCTGTGCCCGCGTATTGACATCAAGCTGCCCACAGCAAGTTCCGTCGCAACAGCGGCGGCGAAGCCCAGCATGACAGGGCTCGTTTCCATTCCTCCGATTCGATTCGATTCGATTCCATTTCGATGGATTCCGATTCCTCTTGGATTCGACTTGGGGATCCGATTTCTCATTGGACGCACGCTAGCCTGCCGATTTCCGCCGATCCGACTTTTCCCGACTCGGCTGCCGATTTCCGCCGATCTGATTCATATCGTATTCTGATCCGATTTGTCGAGTCGATGTTGGACTTCCTGTCATGACCTCATCACGACCCGACTCCGACTTCAAGGCATCTCTGGGTATCTGCGAACAATAACTCTAACACAACCTCTTGTCGCAACGGTGGATTTGTGGCCAAGAGTGGTTTCAATATGATCCCAATATGTATGTTCCCAACACGATCCGTGTGACCCAGGACTACCCAAGCTGGCCCCCCAGACGACCCCACGACAACCCTAACACGACCCCTTGTTGTAACAGCTCCCCATACGAAAAGAGAACAACCCAGTGAGCCCAAAACGACCCTACGAGAGCACAATCTGTCCGATGGTCGAATGAACGCTGTCACGACACAGTGTCGGAACGGCGCAACTGGGCCCAATCTGATCGCAAAGCGACACAGGCATAGCTTAGTGCGATCACGAGACCTTAGGACGACCCCCCACTGTGATCCTCATATGACGCCACGATGCGCCTAATTATTTGAGACGGCCCTTCGTCGTGGCGGCGGCGGCGGTGGGGCCTGATATGACCACAGTGTGTCCCTAAGGTTGCCACCGAAGCTCTTGTCATCCCAGGACGACCCCAATACTGCACCAAGATGGCCCCACTAGAATCTCAATCTGACCTTCGTATGACACTGAAATGACCCGTGGACGGCCCAAATCTGATTTCGCCCTCATCCCCCACAACCCCTCCACATCCACCTCCCCCTCTGCTCCTCGTCCTCCCCCTTTATCATCCTCCTCCCCCCGCCCCCTCTTCCTCCTCTTCCCCCTATTCCAACACCGACTCCTTCCTCCGATCCGCATCGTTTTCACAATCACTCTGAGCTCAAATTCGGCACGGAAATTCGACCTCCAAGCTCGAGTGGAAATCCATAGCGAGCATTGTCGTCAACCCTCCTCCTGTTCTCAGGCCTCCGCTTCCTGCTCTTCCTTTCCTCCTTACCCTCCTGTCCTTACCCTTTCTTTTCCTCGCCCACTGGTTCCTACCCCACCGTTTTCCCCTCCTGCTGTCCTCCACCTCCTTTCATACCGCGAAGCGATCATGAAGATCTCCAGGTTCTCCTCCTGCCTCCGACGACCTCGAAGCCACACGATGCTAGATCTTACTGGGGCCCTGCATCTGCATCACCCCCCCCGCTGGGCACGCCGATCTCACCCGTGGTTTGGCCGTGCTGGGATGCCGCCGCGGTGGCGAGCGTCTCGCATTCTCGGATGCACACTTCGAGGCGTGACGGCAGGAGGAGGAGGAGGAGGAGGAGGAGGAGGGGGAGGGGAAGGAGGAGGAGAAAGAGGAGGAGGAGGAGGAGGAGGAGGAGGAGGAGGAAGAGGAGGAGGAGGAGCGCAGCAGCAGCAGCAGCAGCAGCAGCAGCAGCAGCAGCAGCAGCAGCAGTGGGTGGCAGAAGTGCACGGCAGGTCCGCGCCGTGCCAACGCGGCGGCGCCCCCGCCGCGGGCCTTCGAGGCTGAGAGCCACCAGCGGCCCCGAGTCGGCCAAGACGGAAGGACCTGGCGATCGCAGCGCCGCCGATCGTTGAAGGCTGAACGATCCACGCGGCGTCAGTAACCACCGCTGGGATCGTCACGGCATCAACACCAGGTGGAATTGTGTGTGTTTTTTTTGATAAAAATAGTGTGTGTGTATATATATATATGTGTATATATATATATATATATGTATGGATATATATGTGTGTATATATATATATATATATATATATAAAGAGGGCCGGGACGGCCGTCATCTGAGGGGGGTGGGGGAGGGGGCCGATGACGTCACGTTTCGCGCCGGCGGCGTCAGGGAATGCCTAGGAATGACCGGAGACGGGTAGCAGCAGCATTCAGGTGGCGATTTGCACCACAGCGCCCGTGTACACCACGGTGCCTGCATGCACCACAGCGCCTGTGTACACCACACCGCCTGTGTACACCACCGCAGCCGCGTGCAACACAGCACCAGTGTACACCACAGTGCCCGCGTGCACCACAGCGCTTGTGTACACCACCGCGCCTGTGTGCACCACAGCAACCGTGCGCAACAGAGCACCGCTGCTGCATCTGAAATTTTAGAAGGAATCCTTATGACAACACGGAGCCTCTGTGGATTCCACAGAAAACAAGTGTTGGATGTTGGATTTGGAAGGGAGTCCTTGTGGAAAAAGGAGCACCGCTGGAATTTACGGTCCTCCCGGGTCCTCCCGCATCATCCTAATTCCTCCCATTTGCGACCAAAGGCTCCCGCTGAATTGGCCGTCGGAGAACCAAGTGGACTGATTTAATGAACCTTTCTGCGGTGCACGCTGAGATGCGCACGTGCGCTGTAGCGCCGGCCCGCACGACGGGGGGAAGGGTGAGGGAGGATGAGAAGGAGGAGGAGGAGGATGAGGAGGAGGAGGAAGAGAGGAGAAAGGGAGGAGGAGGAGGAGGAGACAGGAGGGAAGAACATCGCATGCTATTGTCAGCCCTTCCCCGGCGAGGTGTTTCGCTGTCCGCAGCAGATCCTCATCTACATGTTCTTCTACATATATCCCGTGCACGCAGGCGTTGCGGTGTACATCAGCGCTGCGTTGCACGAGGATGCTGCGGTGTACACAGGCGCTGTGGTGTGCATAGGCGCTGCGGTGCGCGAAAACTTTGTAGTATACGAAGGCGTTGTGTTGCACATGATTGCTGCGGTGTACACGTCCGCTTTGGTGTACACAGGCGCTGTGGTGCACGCAAGCAGTGCGGTGTACACAGTCGCTGCGTTGCACACGGCTGTTGCGGTGTACACAGGCGGTGAGGTGTACACGCGCGCTGTGGTACACGCGAACACTGCGCGAGCACTGGGGTGCACACAGGCGCTGTGATGCACATAGCGTACACATTCGCTGCGGTGTACACAGGCGCTGTGGTGCACGCAAGCACTGAGGTGTACACAGGCGTTGCGCTGCACACGGCTGCTGCGGTGTACACTGGCCTTGTGGTGTACAAGCGCTATAGTGCACGCGAGCATTTTGGTGTACACAGGCGATGTGGTGCAGATCGCCACCTACATGCTGCTCCTATTTGGCCCTGGTCATCCATAGGCACTCCCGGACGCCGCCAGCGCGGAACGTGACGTCATCAGGGGGGGGGAGGGCAGTGTTGATGACGGCGCCGCGATCCCGGAAATTAAAAAAAACAGGCTCGTGGCGTGTCGAGCCTTCATCATCACGCGTGTGGGTCCACCGACGATACCTCCTGTGCGATCCCTCCTTTCGATGGCCTCCCCTGCCACGACGGCGGTCACGGCGACGGTGGCCGCGACGGCGGCGGCGGCGTCCTCGCCGTGACGCCCAGGGACGTCCCGGCGAAGTCGAAGCACAAGAAGCGGGAGGCGGAGCAGCCCGGGCAGCTGTCGGTGGCCGACGGGGCGCGCGCAGCCCACGCGCCGCCCTCCTTCAGTGCTCGACGGCGGCGGCGGCGGCGACGACGACGACGATGACGACGACGACAACGACGACGACGACGACGACGACGGCGACGACGACGACGACGACGACGACGACGACGACGACAACGCGCAGGGCCCTTGCACTATGCAGTGCACTCCCCCCCCACCTCCTCTCTCCCAGCCCCCCCCCTCGTTCCCTCCTTCTCTCTCTCGGCTCTGCCTCCCGAAGCCTCCTGTCTCCTCAGGGCCCGCTCCCCCCCCCCCTCATGGAGGTCCCCAGAGGTCCCCCCGAGGGACGCCTCTCCTCGGCTTCGGCCTCCCCACGTCTCCGACGATCTGATTCTCCAGCCAAGGGCGCCTCTCCTCCACTGCGGCCTCCGGGGCCCGTGCTTGGGCCAAGGGGCCATCCGAGATGGAGCCGGGGCGCAAAACCGGGAGAGGGGGTCGAGACCTCCTTGGAGCCGCGCGCTGCAAAGACGGACGAGACGGAGGAGGAGGAGGAGGAGGAGGAGGAGGAAGAAGAGGAAGAGGAGGAGGGGGAGGAGGAGAAAGAGGAGACGGAGGAGACGGAGGAGGAGGAGGAGGAGGAAGAAGAGGAGACGGAGGAGGAGGAGGAGGGAGGAGGAGGAGGAGGATGGAGGGGGAGGAGGAGGAGGAGGAGGAGGAGGAGGAGGAGGAGAGAGGAGGAGAGGAGGAGGAGGGAGGGGGGGGGGAGGGGGAGGGGGAGGGGAGGGGGAGGGGAAGGGGGAGGAGGAGGAGGAGAGGAGGAGGAGGAGGAGGAGGAGAGGAGGAGGAGGAGGAGGAGGAGGAGGAGGAGGAGAGGGAGGAGGAGGAGGAGGAGGAGGAGGAGGAGGAGGAGGAGGAGGAGGAGGAGGAGGAGAGGGAGGATGGGGAGGATGAGGAGGACGAGGACGAGAACGAGGACGAGGGACGAGGACGAGACGAGGACGAGGAGGAGAGGAGGAGAGAGGGAGGTGAAGGGGAGGAGGAGGAGGAAGGAGGAGGAGAAGGGGGAGCAGGGGGAGGAGGATGAGGAGGAAGAGGAGGAGGAGGAGGAGGAGGAGGAGGAGGAGGGGAAGAAGGAGGAGGAGGAAAAGGAGGCGGGGGAGTTTGAGGAGGAGAAGGAGGAAGAGGGGGAAGGGAGGAAGATGAGGCAGTGAGACGGAGGCGGAGGAAGAGGAGGAGAAGAAGGAGGAGGAGGAAAAGGAGGCGTGGGAGTTGGAGGAGGAGAAGGAGGAAGAGGAGGAGTTTGAGGAGGAGGCGGAGGAGGAAGAGGATGATGATGATGATGATGATGATGTGATGATGATGATGATGAGGAGGAGGAGGAGGAGAGGAGGAGGGGGAGGGGGAGGAAGAGGAGCTGGAGCAGGAGGAGGAGGAGGAGGAGACGGAAGAGGAGGAGGAGGGGGAGGGGGAGGAGGAGGAGGAGGAGGAGGCGGATGCGGATGATGCTGATGATGATGATGATGATGATGATGATGATGATGATGATGATGATGATGATTGATGATGATGATGCTGCTGCTGCTGCTGATGATGACTGATGATGATGATGATGCTGATGATGATGCTGCTGATGATGCTGATGCTGATGCTGATGCTGATGATGATGATGATGATGCTGATGCTGATGATGATGATGCTGATGATGATGATGCTTATGCTGATGCTGATGCTGATGCTGATGATGCTGCTGATGATGATGAGGCTGATACGATGATGATGATAATGATGATGATGATGCTGATGATGATGATGATGATGATGATGAGCTGATGCTGAGCTGATGCTGATGCTGATGATGATGATGATGATGATGATGCTGATGCTCATATTGATGCTGATGCTGATGATGATGATGATGATGATGATGCTGATGCTGATGCTGTCGATGATGCTGATGCTGATGCTGATGTCGATGCTGATGCTGATGCTGATGCTGATGATGCTGATGCTGATGCTGATGATGATGATGATGATGATGAGGAGGAGGAGGAGGAGGAGGAGGAGGAGGCGGAGGCGGAGGCGG
>CAUYUJ010003261.1:37738-50238 GCA_963575745.1 Prorocentrum cordatum
CGGCGACGAGGAGTGCGCATTGCGCATCAAGAATTAGGGGCTGCCAAACCTGTACTCCGACCCAGCGCTGGAGGGATTTTGTCGAGAACTTCGCGACAGGGGTCTGGTCCGATGGATTCGAACTTACAAGGAAAGGGTTGGTCGTTTCTTTCTTCGAGTCATATGTGATGGACGAAGGAACACCATTCGATTGCATTTTCCAGGCGCCATTCAATTCGCAACTGGAGGCTCTCTCAGTCGCTTGGAGGCCGCCTCAGGTCAAACCTTGTACGCAGCCAACTTCGGCATTAATGACTATTTCCACGTGCTCAGGATTGACGATGCTGCCCCAGTACTTCGCGTTGCCACCTGTGCGAGCGTCGGCAGTGGGGGCGCACGTCATCACTGGCATCAGGGTGGAGCCGAACGAGTTCATCTACCCTGCACTCCAGACACTTCCGATGGGGTTCTCGTGGGCCATGTGGGCTGCCCAACTGGTACATGAGGAGCTCCTGCTTCGCGCTGGGCCTCCTCCTGCCCCGCCCCTGCGAGACGGCGCGCCGCCGCCAGCCCTGGATGAGGGAGCGGTTCACTTGGCGCACGATGACAAATTTGGGGTCCTTGGCAGCAGCGAGGAGGAGGCGCGAGAGCTACATCGACCGGCGCAGAGTGGAGCGCGGAAGGCAGGCTTCCAAGTTCACGAGATCGAGCAGGTCAGCACCTCGATGGACATCGCGGGTGTGCATTTTTACGGCCGCGCGCCCTCGGCCAAGCGGGCGTGGCGGTACTGCGCGGGACTCCATGCCCTTGCGCGGCGAAGTCGTTGCGCGGGCAGGGTGATGATGGCTATGCTTGGGCACCTGTGCTTCGCTTTCCTGCTACGGCGACCCTGCCCATCGCGCCTCGCCGCCCCCTTCGCTTCCGCCGAGTCGGCGGGGGGGGGGGGGGCGAGAGCATCTGGCCCAGCGTCGAGCGGGAGCTGCTCATCGCCGCGGCCATTCGGCCGCTGGTCTACGCGGACCTCGGGGCGGGCGGGCTTGACCAGGTGGCGGCCACTGATGCTAGCCAGACTGGTCCTGGCGCGTGCGCTGCCGAGTGGGCGCCTGCCGACGTCCGCCTCGCGGGTCGTTGAGGCGAGCGCTGGGCGTTCAAGGAGGGCCCGCGTCGCAAGCATCGCGAGGCGGCTTTGGCCGGCTATGACATAGGCGAGCCTCGAGCCGATAGGAACGGCAACCTCGTCTACTACGGAGAGGAGGAGGTTTGGCTCTCCTGTGGCGACTTCCCAGACATACAGCCCACTGACGTCGCTGATGCGAAGTGGGCCGCGGTGGCCAAGAGGCTTTGTGGGGGGCGCGATGGGGGCCGCCCATGTCAAGGAGGCGCGCGGCGTCAAGCTGGGCTTCAAGCACGTCGTGCGACGTGGCCGCTGGCGTCGTAGCAAGGCGCTCATGCTGGTCGACGGCGTGGGCCTCGTACTTGCTCTGCAGAAAGGCAGGGGTTCCGCGCTGCTGGGCCAACTACGACAGATGGCTGCCCTTCAGCTCGCCACAGGACTGCGAGCGCAGTGCCGATGGAGAGCATCCGAGGTCAATCCCGCCGATCGTCCTTCTCGACAGTGGGAGCCCGCGCAGGGCAGCTCTCTCCTCCTGGATGGCGTCCTCCTCCTTGGCTGGCTCATCCTGGTGCCTGGGGTGACTACCAGGGCACCCGCAGTCAGACGGAGGCCCGCAGCAGGGGTCGCGTCGCGCAGCGTGACCAGGCGCCTGGAGGTTGAGGCAGCGCTGCCAGTTGGGAAGCTGGGCTCGCACGCCCGGAAGCCGCTGCCGCTGGGGGGCGTTGGGCCAGGGCTATCCGAACCACCTGTCCTGCCCCGCCCCCCGGCGATGCCAGCAGGGCTTCGTCGCGGCTCGCGGAGATCGCGGGTCGCGACCTCGACGGGGCAGGCTGCAGCTCGGTGCTCGGCCAGCCGCGGGGGCATCTCGTGCCTGGAGAGCATCGCGGTCAGGCCAGTGCCGATCGAGGACTACAACAGGCGCATCGGGGAGTTCTTCTAGTTCGCCCGCCGCCAGGACTTGAGGGTCAGCACCCTAGACTACTTGGAGGGGGCCCTGCTGGAGTGGGCCGACCAGGCGCGCTTGGGCGGCAGGAGGAGGCACGACGAAGAGAAGCTGAAGGCAACTGTCCTCCACTTCTACCCGAACCTCAAGAGGCCCTACACCCAGCCGCTGGCCAGGTTCGAGAGATCCCTGAAAGCGTGGAGACGACGGCGGCCAGCGCTGGGTCGGTTGCCATCGCCGTATCCGACCGTCTGCGGACTTGCTGTGGCCCTGGCCTTTCATCTCATGGGTCGCACGGGTGTGGCCGTGGCCGTGCTGGTCGCGCTCATCGCCTACTTGCGGCCCGTGGAGCTGCGTGGGCTCCGCGTGCGCGATGTTTCCCCACCCGCAGTTGGCTTCGGGCCTGCCTACCAGAGCAGGTCGCTCACCCACGGGCCCTCCGACGACAACGGGGGCCCGCAGTTGGAGGTGCGGAGGCGTGAGCGGTGGGCCAGCATCAGCTCGCTGATCATGCGCCAGAAATCAAGCGATGTCAATGCCAGGCTGGTGGAGCTGCCGCCGGGCGCCCAGGAGTACCGCGAGCTCTGCTGCTCGCACCTCGGCGACATCCTCCTCGGCAGGGTCCGAGGACCCCGACCGCCTGGCTGGGAGGCAGTGGTGTCTTCGTTGACACCTTCGCCAGGGCCGAGGGGATTGGCGAGGCAGTCGCAAGGTGCAGCATCTCGTCGCTAGAGATCGAGCTCGAGCTCGGCACCGACATGTTTGCGCCGGGGATCATGCCAGCGCTGCTGAAAATGATGAACGTGGGCAGGGTGCAAGGAATCTTCATGGCTACGCCGTGCCGCTGCTTCAGTGCAGCGAGAAGGGCGCCGCGAACCTCGCCCCTGCCCAGTGCCGTGCGCTCTCCTGAGTGCATTTGGGGCTTCTCGGATCTCCCCGCTAAAGATAGAAAAGGTGTGTCTGGAAGGCAATAGGCTCGCGAGAGTCACTGGCGTGCTCGTTCGGCAGGCCTTTCGACACAACATTCCGTTCACTATCGAAAACCCCGCCTCTTCCATGCTTTGAACATGCCGATTTTGAAGAGCTTCCGCAACTCAAAGCATGCGAAACTCATCGTTTTTGACCAGTGCCAGTTCGGGACCGAGTTCAGGAAGCGCACCTCCATCCTGATGCCCTCAGATTTTGACGACTCGTTCCTGGATCACAAGTGCATTGGCAAGGCAGGCCTGTGTTCCCACTCCGGTAGGCCACATTCACACCTCGAAGGAAAGGATATGGCAGGCTGGATGACAGATCGTGCCAAATACTACTCTCTGCAGTTGTGCTCCGCCGTCGCTCGCACGTTTCGATCCCTGTGGGCCCAGAAGCATGTCGTGGGTGTTTCGTCTCTGTCAAGAGCCAGACCGTGATCTACGGCTTCTCCCTCCTCAACCCACCCGAAGCCAAAACCTACCTGAAGACGGGAACTCTCTTCCAGATGGGGTACGGGACACTGTTTCAATCGATTTAAGTGGAGTATGGTGGCAAGCCTGCAGTGGATCGCTCTGGGATATCATTCTATTGACCGCGTTAGAGCATCATGAGAGTGCGTGCGCAGTAATGATGTCAGAAGGGCCGTTCAGTGAGACGAGTAGGGGGAAGGTAGCAGGAGCTCAGCGTGCCTCGTCCTTTGCCTCGCTCTGCAGCCTTTTGTTGTTCCCGACCCAACCCTCCCTGGGGACATTGTTTCATCGGTTTCAGTGGAGTATGGTAGCAAGCCTGCAGTGGATTGCTCTGGGATGTCATTCTATAGGCCGCGTTAAAGCATGATGATGATGCTGATGATGATGATGATGATGATGATGATGAGGATCAGCCTCAGGCTGAGGCTCAGGCTGAGGCTGATGTTGGTGCTGATGTTGGTGCGGATGCTGCTGATGATGACGACGTTGATGATGATGCTCATGATGATGATGCTGATACTGATGCGGGTGATGATGATGGTGACGCTGATGATGCTGATGATGCTGGTACTGATGCGGATGATGCTGACGGTGATGATCATGAAGAGGTGAGTGATTTTGATGATGGTGATGATGGTGAGGAGGAGGAGGAGCAGGAGGAGGAGTAGGACGGAGGATCAGGATGCTAGGAAACTCTTATCCTATTCCTTTCTCCTTGTAGTCCCGCTTCCCTCCTGGTTGTGGCGCCAGTGCTTGCGCTTTGGTTCGGCCGGTCTCTTTTGGACCACCGGCCGCCGTCCCGCCTGATCGGTGAGAATATCGAGTTGATGGCCCTGCCCACTTCCGTCGAGCCGGCCTCCTCCTCCCCGATATTCCTCCACTCAGTGGGACCTCCGTGATTCAGTGGATGCGGTATTAAGATCCCCTCCGCTTCCCACCCCTCCTTGCCTTCCTCGCTGCCCTTGGGCATCGCTCATTGGGTCCGTCATGGCTCGCTGGCTTTCGCACTCCCCCCTAGGCTCAAGTCGGGCATGTCTTTCTACAGGAGGAAAATGCAAAAGTTGTCAAAAAAAAGTCTGGGGATGATTTTTCTATTTTTTTCGCTATTTTTGAATATTTGTCAAGAGTATTTTTGTTTCGTCCAAAATCCGCCGGTAGGAGGACATGCCCGACCTATCCGTAGGTTTCCTTGCCTTCCCCTCCCTCCACGCTGAGCGTCCCGCTTCCGCGGGCGACCTCGTGTGCACCGTGCCGCACTGGCGTCTCCCGAGGCTCGTCGAACCTTGCCCTAGGGTAAAGTCGGGCGTGCCCCTCTACAGGAGGAATATTCAAAAATATGTTAAACATAGTCTGGGGATGTGTTTTACGCATATGTTTTGACCATTTCGTTTTTTTAATTGTTTCCCAATCATCCTGTGGTGTTGGGTCCTCGTTTTGAGGGGACAGCGCCCGGCGTCACTCCTCCTCCTCCCGCTGCCCCCTCCCCTCTCTTCTCATCATTTTCATCATCATCATCATCATCATCATCATCATCATCATCATCATCATCATCATCATCATCATCATCATCATCATCATCATCATCATCATCATCATCATCATCATCATCATCATCATCATCATCATAATCATCACCATCTTCATCATCACCATCACCATCACCATCACCATCAGCATCATCAACATCATCAGCATCATCATCCTCATCCATCATCCATCATCGTCATCGTCGTCGTACTCGTCATCGTCATCATCATCATCACCATCATCATCATCATCATCATCATCATCATCATCATCATCATCATCATCATCATCATCATCGTTCACTCGTTTCAGCACACGCCTCACGCATTTCGTGGCCCCATAGGGAGCTTCACCGAAGGCCCCAGTGTCAGGGTTCCCATTCGGTTCCCCGCCCATTTCGGCACACCTTTACACGCTTCGTGGCCCAATAGGGAGGCCCGTCGAATGATGGACCCACAGCGCGGTATCCACAACTGCTCATGTTTGGGTCCTTCGTCAGCCTAATTCTTATTTTTCGTCCAAAATCCGCCTGTAGGAGGACATGCCCGACCTTACCCCCCTACAGTGGGGGCCCACGCCAAGAAACACCCTGCTTGCCTCCAGTGTGCCCTGGGCTTCTTGGGTTTCGATGGTTTTGCTGTGGAAGGCGTGACGTTCCCACACCAAAAATCGATGGACGTCCTGGGGTCTCAGGGCTGGGTTTCTTGTGGAAGGTTTCTTGTGGTCGGGCCTCCACTGTAGGGATCAGGGCCGGAAGTCATGTGCACCGTGCCGCGTCGGAGCGGGTTCCGAAGGGAGTCCATTGTGTCGGCCCAGGGCAAGGATAGACAGTTCCAGGGCGTTCCCGAAAGCTGAGAGAGCGTTCCGCAGCGATCTGGAATGGCCGCGGCACCCGAAGGATGTTCCGCCTCCTCCTCCTCCTCCTCCTCCTCCTCTTCTTGAGCGACGCAAGAAAGAGGGGCCCAGGACAAGGATAGGTAGTTCCAGAGCGTTCTCGAAAGCTGAGATAGCGTTCCGCAGCGATCTGGAATGGCCGCGCGCCCCAATCATGCTCCACCGCTGGATCTCAGAGATCCCGGACTTCCCCCGTTCCGAGTTCGTCCCAGTCTCAGTTTCGTCGCAGTCCAAGGCGCGGTGCGGTGCACGAGCGCCGTGGCCGTGCTAGTGCCGCCAATAGTCGGGGGCGGCTACGAGGGGGTGATGATTAGGGGGATGTGGATATCACGGCCGTGGCCATGATAGTTCCCTCCCTGGATTTCAAGCCACCCCCCTTCCTTTCCGTGCGTCCCCTGCTCCCCCCTTCGGCAGCACACAGGAGTGACCCCTCGCCAGGGTGGCCTTCGTTGCGGGCACGCCAGGGTCCCCACGTGGCTGAGCGCGATGTGCCGGCAGCAGCTTGTGCGCCCCTGTTCGCCCCCCCCCCCCCCCAGCGTCCCCCGAACGTCGCGCACCAGAGGCCACTCTGGCCTGATCAGGGCCCCTCTCACGCGTCGCCGACTCTTTCGATGCGTCCCCTGTCCCCCCGCCCCGCCCCCCCCCTCCTCCTCCTCCTCCTCCTCCTCCTCCCACTCCTCCTCCTCCTCCTCCTCCTCCTCGTCCCTCCTCCTCCTCGTCCTCCTCCTCCCCCTCCTCCTCCTCCTCCTCCTCCGCCTCCTCCTCTTCAACGCCAGGGCCTGCGCACATGCACCGACCTACGATTTCGAACCCCCCTCTTTGGATACCCCCTTTATCCTGTCCTTTCTCGTATCCTGTCCTTTCCTCCGTCCGACCTCGTTCCTCCTCTAGCCCCCCTCCCTCCTCGCCCTCCCCCCCCCCGCTGCTCCTCCCTCTCGTCCTCCCTCGTGCCTCCTCGCTTCCCTCCCTGTGCGCGTTCTCCCTCCTCCCCTCCCGCCCCGTCCTTCCTCGTTCTCCCCCCTCCCCTCCCCCATTCTCGTCCTCCGTGCCCCCCCCTCCTCGTCCTCGTCCCTCCTCCCCTCCCCTCGTCCTCCCTCCTCCTCCTTCCCTCCGCTCCCCCTCCCCGTCCCTCCCTCCTCGCCCCCCCCCTCCTCTCCGCCCCTCCTCTTCCTCCCTCCTGGCACCTCCCTCGTCCTCCCCCCTCTTCCCCTCCTCGTGCTCCGTGCCCCCCCCCCACCCCCCTGCGCCCTCCTCGCCTCCTTGCCCCGCCGAAGCGGGAGAGCGCAGGTGAGCACCCTGTTCATCTCGAACATCCCCACCTACTTCACGCAGGCTGTTGCCCGCCGCCTTCGAGGGGGCACAGTCAACACGGATAGCAAGGATGAGCGATGTTCCAGGGTTGCACGTCGTCGTCCGTCGTCCGTCGTCCGTCGTCCGTTGTCGTCCGTCGTCGTCGTCGTCGTCGTCGTCGTCGTCGTCGTCGTCGTCGTCGTCGTCGTCGTCGTCGTCGTCGTCGTCGTCGTCGTCGTTCGTCACGCATCCCCCCTTCGGCCCATCCCTGGCCACCGTCGCTGGCCGCGCGCCGGCTCGAAAAAAAGTGTCCGCGTGGCCTTGTGGGGCCACTGCGTCTCCTCGTCGCGGCTCCTCGTCATGCGCCTTGACCGCAGCGACGAGGCTGTTGCTGCTGCTGCTGCTGCTGCTGCTGCTGCTGTTGTGCGTGCGCGCGCGTGCGTGTGCGCGCGCGAGTGTGTGTGTGTCTGTGTTAGCATGCGCGCGCGTGGATGTGTGTGTGTGTGTGTTAGCATGCGCGCGCGTGGATGTGTGTGTGTGTGTTGGTGTTGGTGTTGGTGTTGGTGTTGGTGTTGGTGTTGGTGTTGGTGTTGGTGTGTGTGTGTGTGTGTGCGTGTTTTGTATCGCCGTCTCGTCGGCCTCGTCCCCCTCCGCTCCGCCCCCCTTGGCCTCCCCTCGTCGCTGCGTCGCGCCTCCTCTCCGCCCCCGCCCGTGCTGCCCGCCTCCTCGCCCTCGCCGTCCCCGAGCCTGGCTCGTCCTCGTCGCCATGGAAGCGAAGCGCTTGGCAGAGGAATGGGGCCCCACCTCCTGCACGTCCTGCTCCTCCTCCTCCTCCTCCTCCTCCTCCTCCTCCTCCTCCTGCCTCCTGCCTCCTCCTCCCACTCCTCCTCCTCCCCTCCTCCTCCTCCTACTCCTCCTCCTTCCTCATCCTCCTGCCCGCTCCGCCCCCTCTCCTCCTCCTCCTCTCCTCCTCCTCCGCCTCCTCCTCCTCCCCCTCCTCCTTTCATCCTCCTCCTCCTTCTCCTCCTCCCCCTCCTCCTCCTCCTCCTCCTCCTCCTCCTTCCCTCCTCCCTCCTCCTCCTCCTTCCTTCTCCTTCCGTCCGCCCCCATCCTCTCCTCCTCCTCCTCCTCCTCCTCCTCCTCCTCCTCCTCCTCCTCCTCCTCCTCCTCCTCCTCCTCCTCCTCCTCTGGGCAGGCTACGTCCTTGTCGCCATGGCTGGAGTCGGGGATTCGTCGCTGCTGGCCGGTTTGCCTTCCGCCCGAGTCCGAGGCGGGACATCAAGCGTCGACATTCGCTCCCGAGAGGGTTGCTACGCCTTCCCTGGTACTCCGGATTTCGTAATAATGGGAGGGGGGTCTCATTTCGGGGGGGGGTCTCTTCCAGGCCATCTTGGAGGGCCTGGGGGGTCTGGGGACGATGTTTTGGAGGGTTCTCCCACGGGGGAGGTCTGAAATGGCTTGTCTTGGAGGGTCCAGACCCCCTCCCTTTTATTACGAAATCTGGAGTACGCCTTCCCTGGCAGCCCGAGGGCATGGCGAAGGGGGCGCAGGGTCGCTGGCTTCTTGCGGGCCCGAAGGGATCCGCAGTGGACCCCAGCATGCATCATGCTCCATGGGGGCTGGGTTGGGCTGCTTGCTCCCCCAAGGGCTCGGAGGGACCGATGCCTGGAGGACCCCAGCCCAGGACGCCCCACGGTGGCTGAAGTTGGAGACGACAAAGGTGCCCCAGGAGTGCGCCTGGCAGGATGACGTTTTGCCTGCGGGCAGGGGGCTCTTGGCTGGCGTCGCCAGCTCCCCTCCCTCCCTGGTTTGTCTGGGGTGTCGCCAGTGGTGCCTCGAGGTTTCGGTGAGTTCTCTCACGCGCCCCTGACCGGCCGCACCGAGTGCGTTGCCCAACCGTCCGTGCGGACGCACGGGACCAGCAGGCATCCAGGGTGCCTCGTTGCTTCGACCCTCCTGCCGTTCGTGCTCCCCCCCACCCCACCCGCCTGCTGTTCTTGCCCTCGACGATCTCCCACCTCCCACCCTTCCCGTCTCCTTCGCCTCCTCATCCGCCCTTCGCTGTCGCGTTCGCACCCGCGGCCCCTGCCGGTGGCCTGATCATGCCGGCCGAGGAGGCCCAGGACACCGCCCAATGTACAGAAATGAGGTCGGGTCGGCCAATTAATTTGCCTTGTCCTCTTGCCACAGAGGCTGACCTCTCCCTTGTACTAGGAGGTGCGGGACATGGCCCCAGCTCGGTCGAGGTCTCCAGCCTGGCGCAGGCGCTTGCCGACCAGGCGCAGCTTGGCAAGCAGGCTTCTCACAACCGATCCAGCAGTGGGGATGCTTTCATCTTCATCGCATCACGGCTCGAGGGTACCAATAGGTGCAAAGGGTCGTGGCAGGCAACAGCATCATCAGCAACATGACGGGACGGGCAGCGCCAGGGAACCCAGGTGGTCGTGCGTCGCCAGTCGTCAATGCGGTCTCACTCGTACTGTTGTGAAATATTGGCGGTGCTACATGTGCGGCAGAGACAGGAGTGGTCAGTCCGATCCGCAAGGCTTCCCGTCAAAGCAGCACCGACAGCGCCCACGCTTATTTCTAAATCTCCCCGCAGTGATCGTGACGAATTTCAGAGGGAGGAGGAAGGAGGTAATGAGGTTACCAAGGCAAGTAGAACCCAAAAAGCCTTGCGCCGTCTCCGACTTGATGAGGAAAGACACGTCGTTCTGGCAGTGCCCATGCAGCCTGCAGATGCCGACTTGGCAGAGCGCAGGCAGACGTTGTTAGATGGTTTGTTACGGCGCTCCTTGGACCGAGCCAGCACTAAAGCAAAGGAGGTCGCCAATCAGCAGCAGGATGAGGACAAACTACGCGCGGACTTGGAGGCGATGACCGCGGAGCTCGACTCGGCGAAGGCAAAGCTGGAGTCACCGCGATGTGAAATCGCATTGGCCAGGTTAGCAGCGTTGGCGACGCCGGCAGAACCGGAAGGTGCATCACTCGTGGTGGCAATCGATGCCGCCATTGGTAGGCTGCAGCAGATCGCGGCGGCCACCCCCAACACGACGCAGGCAGGCAATGAATCTGCCTTGTTCGGGTCTCTATCGAAGCATCTGGGATAGCTCTCGGTGGCGATGGTTCAACGCGTGCGAGGGCATGCTTCCGCCAGCCCTCCCGCTGCAGCCGGCGACAGTTCCTGACTGTAGCCCAGGTGATGGCGACATGCACAGTGACGGCGCTGTGGTCCGCGCGGGAGGCGCCATATCTCAGTAGGGAAAAAAAAACACAGACACAATTAATCGTCGATTTGCCCCCCAAAAAAATATGGGAAACTATGGGAAGTGGGGGGGAAGACAAAAACCTAGAAAATAATATGGGAAAATATGGGGAATCCTTTTATTTGTGTGTATTTATTTGTGTGTCCCAGGGCCTCTTCAATATCAACGCATGCTGTGGAGTTCCAGTGCCTCGATTTTTTGGTGGCGGCGATTTGCCGCCGATGCAAGCCGCGTCCGTCGCGACACCCAACAGCGCCAGCATTGGCCACGTGTCTTGCGTTGCGAAGTCGTTGCGGGTGCACTGGTTGGCCACGGCCGACGATGCTTTTAATTTTGGGGCTAGGGGGATAGCAGAATGGAGGCAAGGGCCCCCTGAAGCTCACCGCTGCAGTTGCCGATCCTCGCAGCAAGTCGCGTAAGAGTTGGGCCACTGATGATGAGGGGCATAGGGTCGTTAGTTTCAACGGCTCGGAGTGGCCTCAAGGACTTTTTGAGCAGTCAGCACCAGTTCAGTATCGTGACTGCGCAAGAGCATCACCTGCGCGGCAGTCTCCGCATGCTGTCGGAGGGGCGGTCGATCCGGCGTGGGTGGAGCGGTTCTTGCGTGGCGTGCTGCCGCCTGACGGAGGGAAGTGCAGGGCTGGTGCCGGCGCGTCGGCGGACTCGTCGTCGAATCTGGTGTCGGCGTGATTTTCCTGGGCGACTTCATGACAGGCCATGTCTTGTATGAAGGGCGCGCAGTCGCGCTCTCTGTGCGCCCCGGCACTGGGCACGGCTCCACAGCTTGCAGTTGTCGGGGGCGGAAAAGAGGGGGGTGATGACTAGGGGGGGGGTGGATATCTTGGCGGGGGCCATGATATTTCCCCAGATTTCATGGCGCCTCTTCTTAGTTCATTACGTCCCTGGCCCCCCCGCTGGGCCGCGCACGTGCCGACGGTCATGATTTGCGCCCCCCCCTCTTGGACACCCCCATCTTGGCCGCTCCCGAAGTTGGCACCTCGATTTTGAGGCAGCGGGCTCGCGAGCAGGAGAATGCACGGGCTTCGCGCACGGGGCAGGCGTCCGGGACATGTCGCCCGACCGCCTGGGATCCCCAGGGCTGCCAGGCAGGCCTCGGGGCGAGGTGGCAGGCCCCGCGGAAGGCGCCCACAGGGGCCCCGAGGCCAGCAACGCGCGCGCATCTGGGCGACGCAGGTATCCAACGGCAGTACAGTCGGGGCCCTGAAGAAGGAACCCAATTCGTTGGGGAGGGGCTCCGCGTTCCTTAGGTTTTCGATAGGACATCGAAGCTTAACTTATGGAAGAAAGGGGCCTCGTTCCTTATCTGGGGTTCCTTAGGTCAAGGGGTCCCAGACGACGAGCGAAGCAGGCGAGGCGCGCGGAGGGGCCGCGGCGCTCCCCAGATAATGCACTGCAGACTCTGGAGGCTTTGGGGTGTCATCTTGACGAGGGCGACGTGCCCGCGGGCGGCACGCCTCGCGGTTGCCCCTGGCTCGTCTGGGCAAATTTATCGCGAGGCCTGGCGCCGCGCGCGGCGGCGGCCAGCCGGGGCGCCACCTCTGGGCGCCTGCAGCAGTCTTGCGAGCATTTTCTCTGGGTGGAGGGCAAATGGTGAAATCTGAAATGCCGTTTCGATGGATTTTCGAGGTTCGAATTTGCAAAAGGTGAATCGCAAGACGGATTGATATTCGAGGTGCGGGAGCCCATAAGGATTTCACCCTGAGCCCTCCACCCTAAGAAAATGCTCAGGTTTTGCCAGGACATGCGGTGGAGCTGGATGTGAGCTGCTCCCCCCGTCTGTCATTGTTGGCGATCGGTGCGCCAGGTGCGTCGTCGGGCCTGCCGGCGTCGAGCGTCGCCGTGCGACCGCGGGGGGCGCGCTGCTCTTCCAGCACCCCTCGGGTGCTGTCTTCTTTAGAGGCGTTGCGCATTGCGGCAGTGGGCGATGGGCGCGGCGAAACCGCGCGCAGGCGCGGATGCACGCGCGCGCGGCATGCGTGGAGACGCGCGTGCGAATTCTTTCGGGAGTCGGGGGCGACCCACGC
>CAUYUJ010003261.1:51536-80788 GCA_963575745.1 Prorocentrum cordatum
TGTTGTTGTTGTTGTGTTTGTTGTTGTTGTTGTTGTTGTTGTTGTTGTTGTTGTTGTTGTTATTGTTGTTGAAATCTCGCTATTGAAGAATCTCATTGTTGATCCCCCCCTCGGGTGACCGTTTGTGTTTTTTCAATTGAAGTGTTTCCCTCGGGGCTCGCATCCTTTTTTATCAGGGAAAGTCACGGGGCTCAAACTGTGTTGTTGGCCCCTGGCTTACAGCAACAACTGCTCCCGCCCGAGACTTCCTCACTATTTAGCCAGGACCCCCGCTCCCACTTGAGATCCCCTCGCAGTTGACTCAGGAATCGCGCTCTCGCTTGGGACATCCTTATACTTTATTCAGAAATCGCTCTCTCGCCGCTCTGGAGTCGCGCTCTCGCTGGAGACTTGCGTGTAATTTACTCAAGAATCGCGCTCTTGCGTTGGAATTCCTTGCAATTTATTCAAGCGCCGCGCTCCCAACTCCCACGCACCCAGGACTCGCGGTCACGCTTAGGACTCCCTCACAGCTTACTTAGGAATCGGGATCTCGCTGCCCTTCAAGGGGCCCCGTTGCAGCCCTTCGTGGCCCCCTGGCTGCCCTTCGTGGATCCGTTGCAGCCCTTCGTGGCCCCCTCGCTGCCCTTCGTGGATCCGTTGCAGCCCTTCGTGGCCCCCTCGCTGCCTTTCGTGGCCCCAATGCAGCCCTTCGTGGCCCCCTTGCTGCCCTTCGTGGCCCTGTTGCAGCCCTTCGTGGCTTCCTCGCTGCCCTTCGCGGCAACATATATGTATGCCCTTCGTAGCCCCCGCTCGTTCGCCCCCGTCGTGGGCCCATATGCATGCCCTTCGTGGCCCCGATGTCGCCCTTCGTGGCCCCCTCGCTGCCCTTCGTGGCCCCGTTGCTACCCTCAGTGGGCCCGTCGTTGCCCTCTTATGGCTCTGCATTATCTGCGCTCGTTCGCGCCCTTCGTGGCCCCATACGCATGCGCTTCGTGGCTCCGCTGTCGCCCTTCGTGCCCCCTTTCCTGCCCTTCGTGGCCCCGCTGTCGCTCTCGCTTTCGCTCGTCGTCGTCGTCGCCGTCGTCGTCGTCGTCGTCGTCGTCGTCCTCGTCATCGTCGTCGTCGTCGTCGTCGTCGTGGTCGGTCCCCTGTCCGTCCCTCTTGGGGTCGGGCTGCTGCCGATCAGCGCTGCCGCTGGCCAGGCCGACGGTCCGCGGCCGCCCCGCCGCTTGCCAGGGCCCGGCCTGCAGGGAAGAAACATATACCCCCAAAAGGGGCACGATCGAAGACGAAGGGGGCGGGTATCGAGGGTTTGGGGAAAACACGTTGAATGGGGGAAAACACGTTGAAATGGCACTCGAGCAGATTAGAGCGAAAACCGTCTTAACATATGGTAACAGTCTTAACATGATTGTAGTTGTTGCTGTTGATGTTGTAGTTGTTGCTGTTGATGCTGTTGTTGTTGCTGTTGTTGTTGTTGTGGTTGTTGAACATTATTAATTCTAAAGAATAATTATTGTTGGGACCCCTGGTGCACGGCCCCCCTGCGCCGCCTAGGCCGCAGCTACATTTTTCATCATTTTCGTGAGGAAGCCTCAGGTAATTCGATGTGATCAAGATCCGGTTGTTTTGTTCCCCCCCGCTTTCCCTTGCAAAAAACACTATAAAATGACATTTCTTGTTCTAATATAATCAAATTTCAAGAATCCTTTGCAAAAAATAAAGTAAAGTGGACATTCGCGCGCGCAAGACGAAATCCTTCCAAAAGCATAGTGTTCGGAGCGATTTTAACATAAAAACATCAAAAAACCAATGGTTTTTCAACAAAAAAATGTCAAAATCTCATCCCGCGCGCTCTTGCGGATTCGTAGGAAACCCAACACTTTTTAATCATTTCTGTCAAACGGGCTTTTGCGAGCAACTTTTTCGAACTTCTGCGACAACGGTTGCGCACCTGCCAGGGCCATCATCCCTGTCAAATAATACCATGCGGGACACATTCGTTTTTTCTTCGCGCGCGCACGCCGTCGTCGTCGGCCGCGGGGCCCTGAATAGTAGCCACGGTCGTCCGCATGCCACGAAGTGAAGTGTCCGAACGTCATAGGGCGGGAAGCTGGGTGTGGGTGGTGGCGAAGAGTCGTTTGGAAACTTGGTAGAGCTTGAACCGGCCCCCCCACAAAGTGGGGGTATTGCCCGCCTCCTATGAAAACCCTGGCACTGGTGAGAACGGAGTGTCCCCAGTCTTAAATGATTGTTGTTGTTGTGGTTGTTGTTGTTGCTGTTGTTCTTGGTGTTGTTCTTGTCGTCTTCGTTTCGGCCCTTCTTGTTGTCACTGCCCACATCTCCGTAGCATCCTACTGTTCAACCCGCCCCGTCGAAGCTGACTCCTACCTTAGTGGATTCGGCGAGGAGGCGATGGCGCACGGACCCTCCCGGCCTCGGCTAGGAGGCGTCACCATGCGAGGGCCGTTCCTCCTCCTCCTCCTCCTCCTCCTCCTCCTCCTCGTCTTCTTTCTCCTCCTCCTCCTCCTCCTTCTCCTCCCCCTCCTCCTCGTTCTCCTCCTCCTCGTCCTCCTCCTCCTCTTCCTCCTCCTCCTCCGTTCTCCCCCTCCTCATCCTCCTCCTCCTCCTAACTACTCCTCGTCGTTCCTCGTCCTCCTCCTCCCCGGCCTCGACCATGCGAGGGCCGCTCCTCCTCGCCGCCCGTGCTCCGCTCGTGGACAGACCCTGGCGCCTCTCCTGACGCGCGCCTCGGTGAGGGCGGCGCGGCGCGCCGGGCCGCGGCGGCGAGAGGCCTCCCCTGGAGGCCTCGGGTTTGGCGCCCGAGATGGGTCCTCCTCCTCCTCCTCCTCCCTTCTCCTCCTCCTCCTCCTCCTCCCTTCCTCCTCCTCCTCCTCCTCCTCCTCCTCCTCCTCCTCCTCCTCCTCCTCCTCCTCCTCCTCCCTCCTCCTCCTCCTCCTCCTCTCCTCCTCCTCCTCCTCCTCCTCCTCCTCCTCCTCCTCCTCCTCCTCCTCCTCGCTCTTCCTCCTCCTCCTCCTCCTCGCTCTTCCTCCTCCTCCTCCTCCTCCACCTCGCTCCTCCTTTTGGCGTGGCTCCGCCTCTTGGCCTCTTCCCCCACAAAAAAAAGGGGGGTGGTCTGATTTGGGATGGGGTCAGATTTGAGCTGTCTTGGAGGGTTCCAGTGGGTCTGGGCAACAAGCCGCCCTTCATGGCTTGTTCGTGGGGGTCTGGAATTGCCCGTCTGTGAGGGTTGTGACCCCCTCCCTTTTATAGTGAAATCTGGAGTACAATGCCCAACAGCAGTTCCTGTCCATTCTGAACAAGACTCGCTGTCGGTGTCGCCGCGGCCTGTGTCCGATTGAGGCAGAAGGCCGCCTGCCCAAGAGCGGCCGCTGCTGGTTTGGGACAACATTCGTTGTTGGGCATTGTACCCATTCTTTCCGCACCCATTTCGGGCGTCCAAATCGGGGGGGCGGAGAAGCGACGATCTAGGCCTCCTCGATGGGGTCCGAGTGGATGGGGTCGGAGGAATACAGTGAGGGCGCGCATCTAGAAACCATGTGTTTTTCGTCAGGGTATCCTGGGTTTCTTCGCTCCGCACGCTGTGCAGCGACTTCCCGCGGCCATTGAAGGAGCTGCTGCGTTCAGGGTGCTCCGGCTTCCCCTCTGGTGCGCCTCGCGCGCGGGTTTTCAGTGTTGGGTTTCTTGCGGAGGTTTCTTGCGGTCGCGCTCGCACTGTACAGTGCAATGCAATACAGTGCAGTACAACTCTCTGGCGCAATACGTTTACTATTGCCCCACATCTATTGCACCACCCCCTTCCAGCTGGGCGTCCTTTTTTGGGTCAACCACATGGGGGGAGGTCCCTCAAGGGCGGAAGAACTCCAGGCCTTCTGGATGGGGTCCGAGTGGATGGGGTCGGAGGATCGCGCCGATTCGCCGACGCATCGGCGATGCGGCTCGATGTGGCGCCCGATTTGCTCCACGCCGACGTCGCCGGTGCATCGCCAGTGCATCGCCAGAGCATCGCCGATGCACCGCCGATGTATCGGCGATGCGGCTCGATCCTCAGACCCCATCTACTCCGACCCCATCTAGGAGGCGTGAAAATGAGATAAAGCGCGGCGATCGACTCGAAATTCGAACACCAGACACCGGATGCCATCTTCGGTAGCAAGTGATGGGAGGCTTGTATGCCTGCGTCTTTAGCGTCGGCTAGCGTCGATTAGCGTCTGGGAGTCGATGAGATAGCGCCGATTCAGCGTCGGTGAGCGTCGATTTAACGTCGACTTAGCGTCGATTAGCGTGATTAGCGTCGACTAGCGTCGATCAACATCGATTCGCAGGAGCCGACAAGATGGCATTGGAGGCTCCCATGAGTTGCCACCTTGTCTTGACGTTTGTCAACGCGTGGCCCCCAGAATTCCTGGCCCTCTCCCAAGGACCGGCTTCTCGCCCCGAGTCATCGGCGAAGACCCCCAGAGGTCGACAAGTGCTGAACAGAAGTCGTCGCTCTCTACGGCGCGATCATGCCTGGGTCCCGCCTTCTGTCAGAGCCCCGAATCATCAGGGGTAACTCGGGTCAGGGCTAACTCGGCTTCGCTTTTCGGGATTCCGAACCCGAGTTACCCCGGGCCCGAGTTACCCCGGATAATTCGGGCGCCCAGAGCCCCAATCCATCAGGGGTAACTCGGGTCAGGGCTAACTCGGGTTCGTTTTTCGGGAACCCAAGCCCGAGTTACCCCGGACCCGAGTTACCCCGGATAACTCGGGCGCCCAATTCTGCCGCTGGCCTGGCCGCGAGGACCTCACCCCGTCGATGCGTGGCGCGTTCGACTTCTTCTACTGCCCCTGGGAGCAGGAGGCCCGCCCGGCCCGCGCCCCGCCGGAGCGCTTGCCGAGCGAGGCAGTGCGCCCGCCGTCGTCGTCGAGGGGGACTCTTGGGGGGCTGCGGCGAGGGCGGAGGAGCAGCCTCGGGCATGTTCTGGATGCGGGCAATGTCTTTATCCACATCCAGTGCGTCTTGGAGTTTCGGACTCTCTTCCCAAGAGAAACATGAGGCGCACTGGATATGGCTTATCACCTGCCTCCAGAAGGCTCAATTTTTTATCCATAATATCCAGTGCGCCTCGGCCTTGCGGCGCCCCTTCCAAGAAAGTCCAAGACGCACTGGATATGGATATAAATATTGCCCGCACTGGAGCCGTCATTGGTCCTTGAGGGTTCTCTTGCCTCGGCATGCTTTCCAGCGGCCGCGCTGCGCCGAAAGCGTTCCGGGAGTGGCAGGATCGTGCCGAACGGCTGCCCGAGCCCCGAGTTACGAGTGGCGGAAGCTTTGGGGGAACCCTCCCCTCTCCCCCGAACTTCAAAGCTGGCGCGTCGGGGGACGTCCGCGGCGAAGCGCAAGAGACATCCGCCGCCGACATTGACCACGGGGAACGGAGAATATGTTCTGGCACGAGCGTTCGCTTCCTGTTGCCGTCGCCCCTGTCGTCGGCGTCGGCGTCGGCGTGGGCGCCGTCGGCGTCGGCGCCGGCGTCGTCGTCGTCTGCGCTCCTCGATCTGGGCGGTGTTCTGCGGTCTTGGCCTCCCGGGGGGCCCCCGGGGGCCATCGAGCAGGGGCCCGGGGCGCAAGGCTATGGCCCCCGGAGAAGCGGGGTCTCCCTGGTGCCGCAGACTAAGAGAATCGGGGGTGGACAGACTCCCCACCGTGACACGTCGATAAGTGAATTGGCCGTTTGCGGTTCGCAAGAGTCGGGCCGGACGAAAGGGGGGGATTGGGAAAGGGGGCGTTACGAAATTTGCTGCATGCAGCTGGTTTCGGCCCCGCCGAGGGGCCCATTCCTCGATACATAGCCGCCTCTGGCGCCGGGAGGCGCTGGGAAAATCAGCTACGTGAGCTGATTCTCAAACCCCCCCTCTGCTATCCCCCCCTTTCGCCCGACCCGAGACTCCCCACCTTGACACGTCGATAATTAAGTGAATTGGCCGTTTTCGGTTCGCAAGAGGGCGTCGCGGCCGACATTTCTGTTGGTCCAGGTCCGTCGGCTTCGGTCCCAGGCCGTTTTCACTAAAGGGTGGTTTACTAGAGGGAGGTTTGTCCACCGCCGAAAACTAGATCGTCCGATGCCAGGAAACGAGAATGTCGGAGAAACGTAAGACTCGACTAATTGCTCCGGAACTCGGGCCAGCCAACGCTTCTTGACGGGCCCGTCCTGGATTGTGACGGTCCAGTTCTTGTGCGATGTTTGCAGCGGGAGCTCGCGCCAAATTTCTGATTGGGTCTCTTAATTTTCTTGATGGCCCCGTCAGGCCAACCCGAGCCCCCCGAACCCGAGTCTTACGTCTCCCCGAGGATGACGGGGAGTGGGAGGAGGGGGAGGAGCAGGATGAGGGTGATGATAGCAGTGTGCAAGTGGAGGAAGAAGATGATGGTGAGGGGGTGGCTGGGGAGGACTTACGGGAAGTAAGGAGGTGATTAGGAAGAGGAGGAGATGATGGAGGAGGAGGAGGAGCAGTGGTGGGGGAGGGCAATCATGAAAAGGTGAACGAGGAGGATGAGGAGCAGAAGAAGGAGGAATAGCTAACGAAGGTGCCGAGCACTTTTTTGTGACCGTCCAAAGCTCCAAGGCCGTAAGGAGAGGCCAGGAGAGGCGGAGGAGGAGGAGGAGGAGAAATCAGATAATGAGGACGACTCGGACAACGAGGGGAGAATCATGTGAAGTTGGGGGGAGCGGGAGGAGGAGGACCCCCCCCGGGACGCCCCCACGATCCCCCCAGGACCCCCCCCCGCGTGGGGAAGGGATCAAAGGGAAGGGGCTTCTCTTCGATTCCACTCAGGTTGTTCAATTTCGCTGTGGAAGGCCGGTCTGAGGAAGAGGGCCCAGGTGAGTGGAACGGCCGGTCTGAGGAAGAGGGCCCAGGTGAGTAGAACTAAGGAAGACGGAGACGACGAGTCGAACGGGAAAGCCCGACTCGAACGGAAGAGCCTTCACACACGCCGACAGGGTCGGCGGATTTTAATATCTTGCAACGCTTAATTAGACGGATGGAAGGCGTGTGTATTCTCGAACTGGGGCTACCTTGGGGGTCCTTGAGGTAGAGGGGGGGGGCTTTACCACAGGTGCCCTCGTCTGACTGGCAAACCGACTGACCGATCGTCACTCCATAGGGGTGAGCCCGCAGTGGAAACGAAGATTTGTATGGATTGATGAGGAGGGGGCTTGGGACAGGAGGGTGTGTTGCAGCATCGATTGGTGCATCTTGAGTTGATGTTGGTCCTCCTCCTCCTCCTCCTCCCTCCTCCTCCTCCTCCTCCTCCTCCTCCTCCTCCTCCTCTCTCCTCCCCTCCTCTCACCTCCCCTCCTCCTCCTCCTCCTCCTCCTCCTCCCCTCCTCCTCCTCCTCCTCATCCTCCTACTCCTCCTCCTCCTCCTCCTCCTCCTCCTCCCTCCTTCTCATCCTCCCTCCTCCTCCTCCCCTCCTCCTCCTCCTCCTCCTCCTCCTCCTCCTCCTCCTCCTCCTCCTCCTCCTCCTCCTCCTCCTCCTCCTCCTCCTCCTCCTCACTCCTCCTCCTCCTCCTCCTCCCTCTCCTCCTCCTCCTACCTCTCCTCCTCCTCCTCCTCCTCCTCCTCCTGCTCCTCCTCCCTCCCTCCTCCTCCTCCTCCTCCTCCTCCTCCTCCGCCTTCTCTCCCCACCCCTGGGGGAGGCGCTGGGGCGCGGACCGCCGGCAGTGCTTTTGCGTTTCCGTTTTGTCCGCGGGCGCGCCAAGCAAGGCTCCTTCGGGTGCTCTTCCCTAGCACCCATATAGACTGGGCGCCCCAAGGAGCAGAACTCACAGTGGCACGTCGTCACCTTTTGGCCACGCTCGGTTGGGAACTTGGGAGCTCCAAGGTCGGCTTTCGCCCTCACCTGTCTGGGACATGGCTGTATAATGATAACCAGCCGCCGAAGTCTGAGGGTAGGCTCCCCATGGGGGCCAGTGTAGGGCTCCGAATTAAGACGATGTATCGGGGGTTCTGGAGGGACCCCCTGCTGATTCACACGGGTGAAGTTGTTAAAGCTTGGACTGCCTGCTTGGAGACCTCTCTGCCGTCTGAAGTGGTCTTGGAGGCGGTTCTAGAGGGGGGTCGTTCGATTCTCAGGCAAAAGGCTCCATGGGGCAAGTGCACCAACCCTGCCCAGGCCCTCCTCTTCGCCCTCGCTCGTGTTGGAGGGGGCATGGCCTCTGCCACCAAGCCGATTGGGCCTGAGGGGGAGGTGGATTTGAAGTTCTTTTCGCCTGGGCGTGCGGTCGAGGTAGCTCGGCGCATGGCCTCGGCAGCATCCGACATCCAAGCGCTTAAGATGCTTGGCTCCTGGGTTTCAGAGCTTCACTGGAGGCCCCTTGACAGGATTCTGCACGGCAAGGCTGATAAAGGCCTTTCTCGGCATGAGCGGGACCTGGTCCGTAGTCTGGTTTCGGGCACCCATTGGCCTCAGGCGAGGCTGGCGAAGCATAAAAACTCGGTGTCGGACAAGTGTCTTTTATGTGGCTGCAGGGGCACGCTTTTCCACCGTGGGTTTGATTGCCCCTGCTCGGCCGCACTTCGCAGGATTGACCTGCCCGCTAGCCTTCGGCAGGCTGCCTGGAACGTGGCTCGTCTAGGAGAGGATGAGGCTGACATGTTTTCCAGGTGTTTGTTTCCCTCCCCCGAGCGCTGTTTTGGGAAGCCCGAGGCGCCTGAGGAGAATTGGGTTCGCTTTGTCGGGGCCATGGCTGGATGGCGCTGGGGGGGGGGCCATATTTGTGGACGGTTCAGCGTTTCACACGAAGTTCGGCGCCTGCAGAAGAGCAGGATGGTCAGCCGTCCAAGTAGACAATGGAGGCGATTTCGTTGCCTGCATGTATGGGGTGGTTCCTCGGGGGTGGGGCCCTGACCAGTGGGCGCGGGACGGGGAAGACTACGCGTTTCACATGTTGGCCAGATTTAGTGAACCCCGTGTGACGGAGATGCTGGGGTGCCGCTTGAAGTATTCAGTGATTGTGCTGGGTCTGTTGCGTGTGCCACCTCCTCGTCCACCGCCCTGAGTCCTGACAACAGTCGCCGTCACATGTGGAAGCTGTGGTGGTCCAAAGTTGGCGACTCAACGAAACTTGTAAACGGTCAAGGCTCACCGAGCCCTGCAGCAGGCCACGTCTCTTGAGGATTTGTGGATGCTCAAGGGCAACAGGCTGGCCGATAAGTGGGCCCGAGCTGGAGCCCAGTTATGGAGCATGGATGAGGGGCAAGAGCTCATCGTTGAAGGCTGTGAGCGCCGGGTGGCACAGGCCGCGGAGTGGCTTGGTCGGCTGCACACCTGGCGGCATGATAAAGGGTTTTGGGACTCGGAGGGGGTGGGTGGGACCGCGGAGGTGGTGCTCGACCTGCCAGGGCAGGTCCCATCAGGTCTCGTCGATGAGTATGACGCGCAGCTGGAGCTGCGCGAGCGGGAGCGGATCCTCGAGGCCGTGCCTGCGCGCCTTTATCCAGAGGGAAGTCAAGGCTCGGCTGGCTCTGGTTCCGCTGCTCTCGGTTCCTCCGTTGGCTCCTCGGCTTCTTCTCCCGACCTGGTGCCCCACATCTCGGGGCTTAAGCGGGTGAGTTGTCAGACTTGGAGGTTCTCCAGGCACAATGTAGTGCAGGCCCCCGTCGTCCGAGATGAATCGGGGGCCCCAGTTTTGTTTTGCATCTCGTGCGGCGCGAGCGTGCAGCACAGTCACAGGCCTGGGAAAAGGCCTCGCGGGATCCTGTTTCGGCCCCAAGCACCCAGGTCTGGCGACCCAGAGGTCGAGGCTTCGGAGAGACCTGCATCCCAATTCGACGGTGTCCCCTCTCCCGATGCTCGGGGGTTGTGCTGAGCCGTCTGAAGAGGTCCGAGCGTTGTGGGAAGGGAGACTGGTTGCTGCTCAAGAGGCCTCGGAGCGGAGTTGTCACCCTGTCCCAGAGTACGGGTTGGTTTTCCCCGAGGTTCTTGATCTGTATCGAGTTGCTCAGTTGCACGGCTGTAATGACCCCCGTGCGGCGGTTATGTTTTGCCGAGCTGAGAGGCGTCTCGAAGAAGAGGCTCGGCTCCTGGCGCGCAGGAGTGATGAGCCTGAAGATTCTGATTACTAAGTAATCGGGTCGCTGGATGCGAGAGACGTTTGTGTAAGACCCTAACGTCCTAACGTCCTCCTCGTCCTTCTCCTTCTCCTCCTCCTCCTCCTCTCCCTCCTCCTCCTCCTCCTCCTCCTCCTCCTCCTCCTCCTCCTCCTCCTCCTCCTCCTCCTCCTCTGCCCACCCCTGGGGGAGGCGCTGGGGCGCGGACCGCCGCCAGTACCACTGCTCAATCCAGGCGTCTTTCCATGATGCAGTGGAGGCCCATGCCAGGAGACACCCTGCTCGCCTCCAGGGCGCCCTCGGTTTCCTGGGTTTCGATGGCTTTGCCATGGACACCGCGGCGGTCCCGTACCAAAAATCCACGGGCGTCCTGGGGGTCTCAGGGCTGGGTTTGCTCAGTTCGGGGAGCGAGACATGACCTAAGCATCAAAAATTCGGAGGTCCGCGCTCCCCCATCCTCCTCCTCCTCCTCCTCCTCCTCCTCCTCCTCCTCCTCCTCCTCCTCCTCCTTCGTTCCTTCCTCCTTTTTCCTCCTCCTCCTCCTCCCTCCTCCTCCTCCTCCTCTCCCGCCTCCTCCTCCTCCCCTCCTCCTCCTCCTCCCCTCCTGCTCATCCTCCTCCTGCTCATTCTCCTCTCTCACCCTTTCTCCTTATCCTCCTCCTGCTCCTCCTCCACCTCCTTCTCCTCCTCCTCCTCCTTATCCTCTGCCTCCTCCTCCTCCCCTCCTCCTCCTCCTCCTCCTCCTCCTCCTCCTCCCCTCCCTCTAGGGGAACGAACGATTACATAAGCATAAAAAACTCTGAGGTCCGCGCGGATTTCTCGGAGCGACGCCGGAGCCCCCTGGCGGCACCTCCGGCGCCGCCCCTGGCGCGCTCCAGCGCCGATCCGAGAAACCCGCGCGGAGCGCCAACAGTATATGTGTATGCCGTTTTCTCTTCTTCTAGATTGGTCGAGAACATGATCGGCCCACGACCGATCTGGGAACACGGCGCCCTCCAGCGCCTCCGGCGCCGCCCCTGGCGCGCTCCGCGCGCCAGGGAGAGGGATCCAGCGCCGATCCCAGAAATCCGCGATGACCTCCGAGTTTGTACGGTTATGTCACGTTGTTCGTTTCCCTATCAATCCAGGCGTGTTTCTGTGATATCGGTCCTCAGTGGCCGTCTTCTTGCCAAGGGACAGTCCAATCCGCATCTGGGGCAATCAGATCTGGATCCTGGACAAGCAGATATGGACCCGGGGAAGCGGTGAGGCCGCGGATGCATGAACACATATCGGCGGATGTCGGCAGTCAAGGCGATGGGGATCGAGGAGCCACATTGCTCGAAGAAGAAACATCGGCATAAACAGCAACTTTTGGCGCTCCGCGCGAGGTTCTTGGATCCGCGCTGGGCCCCCCCCAGCGGCGCTTCCGGCGCTGCCCCGGGGTCCAGCGCAGATCCAAGAAATCCGCGCGGAGCGCCAAACGTCTATGTTCATGCAGTTTTGGTTTGCCCCTAATTGCGCAAAGTATAGAGGGTGAAACGCTGCGCCGGCTAAGTGGACCAAGAGGTGGAGGAGGAGGAGGAGGAGGACGAGGACGAGGACGAGGAGGAGGAGGAGGAGGAGGAGGAGGAGGAGGCGGAGGAGGAGGCGGATGAGAGACCACATTGCACAAGCATGGGCTTTCGGAGCTCCGCGCGGATCTCTGGGAGCCGCGCGGGGCACTCCCCAGCGGCGGCCTCCGCGCCGATCCCCAGCGAGACGCCGCTGCGCTCCCCGGCCCTGGCCCCGGGAGGCCACGAGGAGCCCGGGCCCCGCGGCGGTCCACGGCAGGCCCACGGCAGCTCCACGGCGGATGGTGCGGGGCGGCAAAGATCGGGGATGGCCAGGGCCCCGGGTAAGGGGACCTTGTTAGTGGTAGGGCCGTGGGGCCCCTCAATCGGCCAGATTCACTAAACCAGGTTTGCCGTAGTTGGTGTGTCTCGGGTGCCGGCAGTTCTGGATAGTGGAAGTGGGGCGGGGGGGCGCCCCTGGTACAAGTCACTAAACCAGGTTCCACTAAACCCAGTTCCGCCAACGCCCGAAAAGAGGGGGGTGACGACTTGAGTAGGGCCGAGGGTCAGAGCGCGCCCTCCCCTGCAGGACTGCCAACGACGGGACGTCAGGGTGGTCACACGCCTCGTCGGCGAAGCCGACGAAGATGTGCAACATCCAACCGTTCGCTTATGTCCAAAGTTTTGGCTTGACGCCGGGTGTGGTACACTAGTTTCAGCTTCACCGGACAGGTTGGTTGCGCCCTCTGACGTCCGTTTGGGGTGTTCTGCAGACCTGAACCTTCAGCCCTACAGCCCTACTCAAGTGATGACTAGGGGGGGTAGATATCATAGCGTGGGCCATGCTGTCTCCTCAGATCTCATGGCGCCCCTTCTTATTTCATTACGTCCCTGGCCACCCCCCTTGGGCCGCGCACATGACGCTGGCCATGATTTGCGGCCCCCCCTCTTGGACGCATCCTCGTGGACGCCCCCGAGATTGGTCAGGTGTTTCCGGGAACAGAACTCTTCCACCTCTGAGTGGCCTTTTCTAGCGACACGTCGATTGATGAGCCGTCCGTCTTCGGCTCTCGAGAGGGCGCCGCGGCCGCTATTGTCCGGGCTGGCGCCCGCGAGGTTCGGGCCTCAGGTCGCTTTCACGAAGCCACGTTTTGCTACAGGGGGGTCTGTCCATCCCCGAGGCACGCGAGCGGGGATCGCGGGTCGACTGGTCCCGGCCGCCTGCTCCGGGAACAGTCCGGTCCACGGCAGCTCCACGGCAGCTCCACGGGGGAAGCAGGGAGGCAGGGAGGCAGGGAGGGAGGGAGAGAGGAAGGAGGAAGGAGTGGGGAGGGAGGGAGGAAGGGAGGAGAGGAGGGGGCGGAAGGAGGGAGGGAGGGAGGAGGGCAACTCCTTGGAGGGGAGGAGGGAGGGGAGGGGGGAGGAGGGAGGGAGAGAGGAGGGAGGGAGGGAGGGAGGAAGGGAGGGGGAGGGGAGGAGGGAGGAGGGCAGCTCCTCGGAGCGCCCGGCGCCGACCTGGCTGCGCTCCTGGTCGTGCCCGCGCGGAGCCCTTCAGTGGCGGGCCAGGGATCGAGCCCAGTCGATAGCCTCCGGCGCCTCCTCCTCCGTCCTCCCTCCTCCTCCTCCTCCTCCTCCTTATCCTCCTCCTCCTCCTTCTCCTCCGTCCTCCTCCTCTCCCTCCTCCCTCTCCTCCTCCTCCTCCTCCTCCTCCTCCTCCTCCTCCTCCTCCTCCTCCTCCAGGATCGCCGCCTCTGGCGCGCTCCGCGCGCCAGGGAGGGGGGTCCACGGCGGATCTCAGAAATCCGCGCGGAGCGCCAAACGTGTATGTCGATGTGGCTTTTAGCTCCTCTGATGAGAGGCCCTCGCCCGCGGAAGGCCCCATGAGGCCCTGGGCGTTTACTTGAACAGCCCTGCCCTGCTCGAGTCCTTCCCTGGGCGCTTCAACGGAACGGCTTCGCGTGTCGGGGTGGTGAGTATGGGGGGTGGATTCTCTGACATCGAAAGCACGAGAGGCCCTCGCCCCCGGAAGGCCATGAGGAACCTCGGCTACGCGACGATCAACTTCACCTCCGCGGCCGACGCCGTCTCCTTCCAGCAGGACGCGCCCCCCGGTCCGCCACGCCGCCCCCCCCCCGTCGCCCAGGGGTGGAGGGTCGAGGCCCGAGGGTCGAGGCTGGAATCTTGGGGGGTCGAGGAGGAGGAGGAGGAGGAGGAGGAGGTCGGGGGAGAGAGGAGAGGAGGAGGAGGAAGGAGGAGGAGGAGGAGGAGGAGGAGGAGGAGTGAGGAAGATGGGGGAAAGGAAGAGAGAGGAGGAGGAGGAGGGAAGAGGAGGAGGAGGAGGAGGAGGAGGAGGAGGAGGAGGAGGAGGAGGAGATTGAGGTTGAGGATGGAGGGGGAGGAGGAGGAGGAGGAGGAGGAGGAGGAGGAGGAGGAGGAGGAGGAGGAGGAGGAGGAGGAAGAGGAGGAGGAGGAGGAGGACGGGGCAGGAGGAGCTACTCAGACCTCCAAGGTGGAGACCCCGAGTCTCCCCGTCCGGCTCCTCTCTCCCCACTCCCCCTCCTGACTCCCTTTGCGCTATATCGTTCTAGCGCTAGGAACTCGGGCAGTTCTAAGGATGGACGGCTGGCTGTTTCCAAACTGCGACTTGCGCTTGAGCGCCGCACATCCTCGTCCTGACATAAGCAAGCGGTTACCAGGATTGATGCCTGATGGCTTTCGATATGCTGTTTTCGCCTCAGCACCGCTCGGATTCGTCGCAGCAGCTTCAAGTATTACAGAGGTGGAGGCCGCTTCGCTGTGAACATGCAGTCTCGCTACAGCATCGGGCGAGTTTTTCCCTGACGCCGGACATCGGACCAACGCCAGCCTCCATCGGGCCGCTTGTTACCGAGGGCGGTAAGACGTGGGCTTACACGGTATACCTTACACCACGTTGCTCGCAACACATAGCACACATTAAATTGAAGGCATAAATGATCAAAGGAGGTCGTTCCGTATGGGGTTCTGCAATTTGTGTTGTTATGTGGAGCGGCAGGGGTTTTCCAATAACGATCGGTTTCTTTAGTTATCGCGCTCGAGTTGTTGAATTGTTCTAGCTGTTGCGCGCACCTGTCCCCCACACTTTGTCGGCCTCCCCGCGGCTCATGTACAAGCGGCACATGTGTGGCCGGGCTGCAAAACGGTTTATGTGGATAGGGCGCAACAGCAGCATGCATTGGTCTTCATAGTGTTACCTGAGCAACGGGTCCGCGTTAGGATAACATCCCCTACGTCATCGAGACCTCTAGCTCTCTGTTTGTTAATCTCTCTGCCTCTCTCTCTTTCAGTCGTCTGTATATATTATATATATACAAAAGCGAGTGCGAACACGTGGATCAATGCACGGAGTTGAGCCGATCGAAGTTAGTCAAAGCCCCGAATCATCAGGGGTAACTCGGGTCAGGGATAACTCGGGTTCGTTTCTCGGGAATCCAAACCCGAGTTACCCCGGACCCGAGTTACCCGGATAACTCGGGCGCCCAGAGCCCCAAATCATCAGGAGTAGCTCGGGTCAGGGCTATCTCGGGTTCGTTTTTCGGGAATCCAAACCCGCGTTACCCCAACTCGGGCGCCCAAGTTAGGTGGCGCGCGCTGGGTTGTGCGAGGTTGCCAGCTACTACCGCTGTTCGTTTGAAGTCTTGTTCTGATGCTATCCCACTGAGAAAGCGCCCAGTGCAGTTATGCGGGGGCCGAGGTTGTTCGAGCTTCGCGAAGTCACACCGCTCCGAAGACCAGGCCTGAGCAGCGTTGGAATGTTCGCGCTGGGATTGCGGCGGACGCGGGAGCGGGCCGAGCCAAGCGCAACGCCACCTCGGGCCGCGTCGGAGCCGTCGGAGCGGCGTCGCGGCAAAGTAAAGATCGCAGCGGGGCAGCGTGTTTCGGATGTCCAGAGCACGAGATGCTGCGAACACACATGTCGCCTGCACGTGTTGCAGAACACCGCCTATCTCACTCGCCGCCGATCCACGGAGCGACGAGGCGTCGTCGTCGTGGTTGTCGTTCGTCGTTCGTCGTCGTCGTCGTCGTCGGTCGTCGTTCGTCGTTCGTCGTTCGTCGTCGTTCGTCGTCCGTCGTCGTCGTCGTCGTCGTCGTCGTCGTCGTCGTCCTCGTTCCTCGTTCCTCGTTCCTCGTTCCTCGTTCCTCGTTCGTCGTCGTTCGTTGTCGTTCGTCGCTCGTCGTTCGTCGTCATTCGTCGTTCGTCGTCGTCGTCGCCCAGTTGGCAGTCTGTAGGGCGACCAGAGCGTCAGTCAATTGATTATTTCTGGCAGCGGGGGGGCCTCTCTCTTCTTGTCCCCCTTCCTTGGAGGCAGCGCTCAAGCCTCGAGGGGGGCCGTTTGGGAGCCCTGGGGTCCTCCTCCTCCTCCTCCTCCTCTTCCTCCTCCTCCTCTTCCTCCTCCTCCTCTTCCTCTTCCTCCTCCTCCTCCTCCTCCTTCTCCTCGATTCCTTTTCCTTATAAATAACTTCTCCCTGCCGCACCCCAGGGCGGGCCGGGCGTTTCGCCTGAGACTTCCTCGCCTTTGTGATTCTGAAGCTCAAGTGGCAACAGTTTCACAGATGGAGGGCGGGTTCCCTTCAAAATGTGGCTCTCGCCTTAGCGCCGCGCACATTCGTTTTAAGAAGTTGCAAGCGTTTCACGGATTGAGGGACGGATTGAGGGCGGGTGGTTTAATCTTGTGGTTCTCGCCTTAGCGCCGCGCACATTCGTTTTAAGAAGTTGCAAGTTTTTCACTGATTGAGGGCGGGTGCTTTTCAAAATGTGGTTCTCGCCGTAGCGCCGCGCACATTCGTTTTAAGAAGTTGCAAGGGTTTCATGGATTCAGGGCGGTTGTTTTTCAACATGTGGTTCTCGCCTTAGCACCGCACGCATGTTTAAGAATTGCAAGAGGTTCGCGGATTGAGGGCGGGTGGTTTGTAACATGTGGTTCTCACCGTAGCGCCGCGCACATTCGTTTTCAATATTTGCAGGAGTTTCACGGATTCCCATGATCAATGTACCAGAATTTATGTTTTGGAGAGATTCAGGATTTTGTGGGTGCAACAGTTCTGTTGATTCGCGGTGTTGAAGTCCCCAAACATTGCGTTCTGGCAAGATTCCGGATCGTCAAGACGCAGCAGTCAGGTTAATCCGTGGCGTGTGACACCCCGAGAAACATGTTTTGGCATGCTTCAGGGTCTTCAAAAGGTTCCAACGAGGCAGTTCCTTCAATGGATACGAGCCGTTGTAGGGGCCTATGAAGAGGGAACTAGAAGGGAGGGTTAACTCCAACACCATTGATGATTCGTGGGTTTACACTGGTCCTCCTCCTCCTCCTCCTCCTCCTCGCCTCCTCGTGGGGGGCCCTCTGGGGGCTTCTTTGGGCCGTGTTAGGGCGCCTCTGGGACAATCTCGGGGCCGCTTTGGGCCGTCGGGCGCCTCTGGTGCCGCCGCGGGGCGATCTTGGACTGTCTTGGACCTTCGGGTGGCCGGCGGGATCGGCCGCAGCCCCCGGAGGCCGTCTTCCAGCCTCTGGGCCCGACACGCGCCCGCCGCCCTGGCAATGCGAAGGCGGCCGGTCCTCCTCCTCCTCCTCCTCCTCCTCCTCCTCCTCCTCCCTCCTCCCCCTTCCTCCTCCTCCTCCTCCTCCTCCTCCTCCTCCTCCTCCTCCTCCTCCTCCTCCTCCTCCTCCTCCTCCTCCCCTTCGGTCTGGGTCAGGAGTTGCGGCTCGCACGCCAGATGGAGCTCAAGCCGCACCCGCGAGGGGATCCGAGCACGAGCTCTTGGGCCCTCTCGGGCCCCCTCTCAGGGTCCTCCTGGGTGGTCTTTGGCGCCTCCTGGGCGGCTTGGGGCCGTCTGGAGCCATCTGGGGGCGATGTGGGAGGCCCCCGGGGCCGGCTTGGACGACCAGGAACAATGAATAAGAATATGCTGGAAACGTCCGAACGAAATGCGTTCGTCTTTGCTTGATGGAGCCCTCTTGGGGGTCCCCTTGGAGCTTTCGGGAGGTGCTCTGGAAACTTCCAGGCATCGAGGATGATTTCTGGGACGGCGAATGGCTGTTTGGGGGGCTTCTCCGGGGGCTGAAGGCGCTTTGGGGGGCCTTTCGGGCTGCTGTGCGGCCGCGTGGACTGTTGTTCGGGGCCGTCTTCTTTGGCCGTTCTGGGGGCCCTCTTGGGGCCGCCGTGGGGCCGTTTTGGCGCCAGAAGCCCGCCCCCCCAACTCGCAATGATACTTTCGGGTGTATTTAAATATGTGTACATATACATATAACGGCGCACCGGGTCCGGGGGCCCGGGGCCGGGACCCCGACCACAAATGTGAGCCCCGGGGGGCCCGGAGGCTCGTCGGGGCTTGCCGGAGGCCTCCCCAGTCAGACAAGACGGCCCAAGAAGCGCCCCAGACGGCCCAAGAAACTTCCAAGAGGCCTCCAAGAGGGCTCCAAGATGCTGAAGATGGCCTCCAGACGTCCAAGGACGCCCCCAAGACGCCCCAAGAAGCCTCCAACATGCGTCCCAAGAGGGCCCCTAGACGCAAACATTGGCCCATTCCCTTCGTAAAACGTACATTTTTCACAAAGTTGCTTTTTGGGCTTTCCGACGTTACAGGACGGCCCACGAGGCGCCCAAGACCGCCCCAAGACGGCCCAAGAAGCTTCCAAGAGGGCCCAAGGACAGCCCAAGAGGGCCCCAAGACGGCCCAAGAGGCGCCCAAGATGGCCCAAGAGGGCCCCAAGACGGGCCCAAGAGGGGGCCCAGAGGGGGACCACGAACCGCAAGCTCGAGCCTTCCGCCCCAAGAGGCCGCCAGGAGGCCCCAGGAGGCCCCTCAAGAGGCCCCAGGAGACCCCCAAGAGGCCCAAAGGAGGCCCCGAGAAGCCCCAAATCGGCCCCCAAAATGCTTCGAACCTGCTTCCAGGAGGCCCCCGACAGGTTCAGAGGCTCCCGAGAAGCTACGTCAAACTCCCAGCGAGAATGATCCTACTAGAACCTAAGCGCGCGCGAAGCGCGCGCGTGGTGGTTCTAGTATATATATATATATATATATATATACATATATATATATATATATGTATCGATATGTATGTGTGAGTGTGTGTAATTGTGTTGGGGTATTGCACACGGATGGAGGAGTCCGCAACTTCCCCCCAAGACGGCTTGCACAAAAGGGTTCCTGCTTGCCCCTCGGGTTTTGCATTGTGCCCGGCTGGCGGCGGGTCTTGGGCGCCTCGTGGGCGCCCCGTGCGCTGGCTGGGTCCGCCAGGGTTTCGCCTGGTGCCCAGTCGGTGACCAGTCGTGAGCGCCCTGCGGCCGCTCCGCGTGCGCTGGGTGGGCCGGGACTTCGTCTGGTGCCTGTTGACGGCCTGTCGTTGCGGCCTCGAGGGCGCCCCGTGCAAGGCGTGGGTGTGCCTGACTGGCAGACTATTTCGGGAGATGCGAACCGCTCGCGCGGGAGGTTTTGTCTCCCGACTCCCTCTGTTACCTCCTCCTCCTCCTCCTCCTCTGATCCTTCTCCTCCTCCTCCTCCTCCTCCTCCTCCTCCTCCTCCTCCTCCTGCTCTCGTCCGAGATCAGGGTCCTCCTGATCCTGCTCCTCCTTCTGCTCTCGTGGCGCTGCTCACCCTTCCTGCTGCTGCTGGTTCCCCCGTGTCCTCGAAGCCGAGGAGTGGTGCAACAAGGAGCTCTGCCGCTCGGGGAGCTCGGAGAAGAAGCTGCGGATCATGAAGGCATCCTCGTGAAGCGCTGGAAGCGCACATGGCCTCCTCCTCCTCCTGTTCCTCCTCCTCTTCCTGCCCCTCCCCCTCCTCCTCCTCCTCCTCCTCCTCCTCCTCCTCAATTTCTGCCTCCTCCTCCTCCTCCTCCTCCTCCTCCTGCTCCCCTCCTCCTCCGCCTCCTCCTCCTCCGCTTACCTCTCCTCCTCCCCCCCCCTCCCCCTCCTCCTCCTCCTCCTCTCCTCTCCTCCTCCTCCTCCTCCTCCTCCTCCTCCTCCTCCTCCCTCCTCCCCTCTTCCTCCGCCTCCTCCTCCTTTCTGCTCCTGCCTCCTCCCTCTTCCTCCCCCTCCTTCCTCCTCCTCCTCTTCCTCCTCCTCCTCCTCCTCCACCTCCTCCTCCTCCCGTCCTCCTCCTGCTCCTCCTCCTCCTTCTCCCCCTCCTCCCCCTCCTCCTCCTGCTCCTCCTTCTCCTCCTCTTCTCGTCCTCCCTCCTGCTCCTTCTCTCTCCATCGTCCAGCTCCTCCTCCCCCTCCTCCTCCTCCTCCTCCGCCTCCTCCTCCTCCTCCTCCTCCTCTCCTCCTCCAGCTCCTGCTCCTCCTCCTCAAGCTTCTGCTCCTCCTCCTCCTGCTCCTCCTCCTCCTCCTCCTCCTCCTCCTCTTCCTCCTTCTGCTCCTCCTTCTCCTCTCCCCGCTTCCTCTCCTCCGCCCCTCCTCCTCCTCCTCCCCTGCTCGTCCACCTCCTCCCTCCTCCTCCTCCTCCTCCCCTCTTACCTCCTCCTCCTCCTCCTCCTCCTCCTCCTCCTCCTCCTCCTCCTCCTCCTCCTCCTCCCCGCGGCGGGGCGGACACCGGCTGTGAAGCACTGGAAGCTCACATGGTCAGCCGATCACATCGTGTATTTTTTTTCGGCCCCTGGGGGCCCTCGCAGGGCTCCGGGATCGCCGAAGAACGATTCGGGATGAAAAGCCGATCCCTGGGATGCAGGGGTCCGGACCCTTGGCGGGTCCGTCACGAAACGATCGTGACGTTGGGGGTCGAAGTTTGGAGGTTTTGGAAGTGTGCGTGTGTTGGTTTGGGGAGGCTTTCGCGCGTCGGACTGCTATCCAGCAGCTGTGCCTCACCCAGACGGTTGCGGGAGGGTCCAGATCGTCTTGCATGGGGCTTTCCCAGTGGAGATCTGGGCTGAACTGACGGCACTGTTCTGCTTCGGAGACTCCCAATCAGCCGACCATCGAGGGAAGAAGCACGGGCATCATGACCAACATGTTGCGGGATTTCGTGGATGCCGATCTTGGTCATGGTCCATGTCGGCCGTCGCCCATTCGCGAGGATGATCCACGAATGGACGCTGACCAGGATCGACGGTAGTCAGGATCGACACGACGTTTCCGCGATCAGTCTTCGTCTTGAGCAGGGGTCCCAGCTGTCTCCCTCTCCACACCAGCCCGCTCCCGGTGCCGAAGGCATCCCAGGTTGGGCCGCGGGCCGCGCGCGACAGACCGGTTCGATGCGCGGCAGTCGACTTCAGAAGCGTGCCGTGAGCTCGCGACGAAGAGTGCGACGCCGCATTCCCACCACCTGGGGGCCTTGCGGATGAATAATGATGATAATCGTAAGAAGAAGAGCAATAACCGAAACATGACAACACATACAACGATACTAATGCGAATCATAACCACCATGGCGACGTACCCAACCCCATGCGGGACAGGAGTAGCTTGGGAGGTTTCACGAGAAGGCGGCGACGTGACATGGACGCATATACTTCTGCGAGCGGCATTCGGAAGGCTCGCAGGTCCCCAATCAAGGGAAACACGATGAGTAACTAAGTGAATCCCTGAGTCACTAAGGAAGACGCGAGGTCTAGAAGGAGACGGTGGGCAAGGGGCATGAAACGTCGGCGGGGCGCCAACAACATGACACGCCCCCCCAAGAACGGCGAGGCCCCGCTCAGGTCTGCGCAGTGCCTCAATCCGCTGGACCCACCTGCAGCCCTCGAATCTGGCATGCCCACCAGCAGCCCTCGAAAGTGGCGATAGTTTCGCAGATCGCAGCCCCCCAGGGACGGCAAGCTACCGCTCAGATCCGCGCGGTGCCTCACTCCGCTGGACTCACCAGCAGCCCTCGAACGTGGCGACCGTTTCGCAGATCGCAGCCCCCCAGGGACGGCGAGCTACCGCTCAGATCCGCGCGGTGCCTCCCACCAGCAGCCCTCAAAAGTAGCGACAGTTTCGCAGATCGCAGCCCCTCAGGGACGGGGAGGTCCCGCTCAGATCTGCGCGGTGCCTCACTCCGCTGGACCCAGCAGCAGCCCTCGAACGTGGCGACCGTTTCGCAGATCGCAGCCCCCCAGGGACGGCGAGCTACCGCTCAGATCCGCGCGGTGCCTCCCACCAGCAGCCCTCAAAAGTAGCGACAGTTTCGCAGATCGCAGCCCCTCAGGGACGGGGAGGTCCCGCTCAGATCTGCGCGGTGCCTCACTCCGCTGGACCCAGCAGCAGCCCTCGAACGTGGCGACCGTTTCGCAGATCGCAGCCGACCCCAGGGACGGGGAGGTCCCGCTCAGATCCGCGCGGGTGCTCACTCCGCTGGACCCAGCAGCAGCCCTCGAAAGTGGCGACGGTTTCGCAGATCACAGCCCCCCAGAGAGGCGATTTCTCGTGGAGACAGAGGGCAGGAGGCAAGAGGCGGGAGTAGGAGTGGAGATGAGGAGGAGGAGGAGGAGGAGGGAGGAAAGACGCGACCGCTGTGCTTTCCAGACGAATAATTACCCAACCACCAGGAGGGTTACGGAAAAATAGTAATAACTAACAATGAAGTAATACTAATACTACTGATATGAGTAATACTAGTGATAATTCGTATTATTCTGCTCTCGCATACTTTAAGTGATTACCATGCGCAAGGCCGACTCTTACGACTCGGCCTTGCGCATGGCCTGTGCCGTACTCTGGCTGCTCGCGCGTGCAGGCATGCGAGAGGGTCCGACTTTCGACGATTCCTGAGGAGGGAGGAGGAGGAGGAGGAGGAGGAGGAGGAGGAGGAGGGGGGGAGGAGGAGGAGGGAAGGAGGAGGAGGAGGAGGAGGAGGGAGGAGGAGAGAGGAGGAGGAGGGGGAGGAGCAGCAGGGAGGAGGGAGGAGGAAGGATGTCCCCCTTTATCGAAGAAGAAAACAGCGGCGTACACTTAGACTTCTGGCGCTCCGCGAGGATTTCTTGGATCCGCGCTGGGCCCCCCGGGCGGGGGCGCCTCCGGCGCCGCCCCTGGCGCGCTCCGCGCGCCAGGGAGGGTGGCCCAGCGCGGATCCATGAAATCCGCGCGGAGCGCCAACAGTTTATGTGTATGCTTTTTTTCTTGTACCTACAGGGGAAAATTCAGCCGTATGGGGACGATTTCCCTACCATTCCCGAATACTTGTTCAGCATTTTGGGACTATTTGTTAATTTTTCCCCCTAACTCCGTCCGCCTGTAGGAGGACATGCCCGACCTAAACCCAGACCCCCTCGCGCCGTGCAAACGACACGACGGCGGCTTTCCTTTCTGTCTCAAGCAGTGGCGCAGCGTCCCGGCTTGCCGATGTGCCCACCAGAGAGCGTTCTGAGAACCTGCTGTGGTCTGCACGACGTGTTCGCAGAACATGACTGGCCGAGATTGAGTTGTTTCAACACGTGGGGTCTGTGTTCTAAGAGCACGGTTCTTTGTTCTTAGACTTAAGTCGGGCGTGTCCCCCTACAAGGGGATTTTCGACGAAAAACAAAGGAAAAACAAAAATACCCCCAAAAGGTAAAACAAACATGCAAAACATATTCCCCAGATTATTGTTGCGCATTCTTTGATTTTTGTTTGGGAGTATTTTTTAGTTTTCGTTGAAAATCCCTCTGTAGGGGGACAGGCCCGACTTAAGCTTAGGCTTAGACCACTGGTGGGTTCTGCGAGCGTGTCGTAGCAGGCCTGTGCGGATGCCGGGACGGCCGGCCCCTGCTCAAGTATGTTCGGCCTCCGGGGGCTCTCGCAGGGCGACGAGCCAGTCTTGGGGATGGTTCGAGACGACGACGACGACGACGACGACGACGACGACGACGACGACGACGACGACGACGACGACGACGACGACGACGACGACGGCGGCGGCGGCGGCGACGACGACGACGACGACGACGACGACGACGACGGGGGGGAGGAGGGAGGAGGGAGGAAGGAGGAGACGACGACGACGACCTCTGGGGGCCCACGCTGTGAACCAGATCGTGACGTCGCGGGTCGGGCTCCGGAGCGCTCCGACCGGGCGGGCGGCCACGGAGGGGCCACGAGCCGCGGGGGGTCGAGGACTGCAGGCATCGGGAGCGGAAGAAGGGTGGGAGGAGGGGGAGGAGGAGGAGGGGGAGGAGGAGGAGGAGGAGGAGGAGGAGGAGGAGGAGGAGGAGGAGGAGGAGGCGGAGGAGGCGGAAGGCGGAGGCGGAGGCCGAGGCCGAGGCCGAGGCCGAGGAGGAGGAGGAGGGAGGAGGAGGAGGAGGAGGAGGCGGAGGCGGAGGCGGAGGCCGAGGCCGAGGCCGAGGAGGAGGAGGAGGAGGAGGAGGAGGAGGAGGTGCACGAATCCACGCTGGTTTCGAGAGCTCGCATCGCGCGAATGTTCGCATCGCGCTGCAGGTCTCGCGGGTCAAGGGGCCGCGTTCGTGCGCACGGCTGGGCGCGTGCGTCTTTTGGTGGGCTCCTTGATGAGGGAAGTGGCTCTGCAGGCGTCTTACGGTTGGCCCGTGAGCTGTCGCCGCGAGCACACAGAGTCACCGAGAGGCGCACGGTTTCCCCCCCACCCCCCCCTCCTTGTTCAGGAGGGGAAAAACACACAGACACAATTCATCGTCGATTCCAAGGAGAACATGGGGAAATATGGACCATGGGGGGGAAGACGAACACCCAGAAAATACAGCAGAACGTGGGGAGTCCTGGGGTTTGTGTCCCAGGGCCTCTTTAGCTGTTGCCTACCCGTTCACGAGCACTCGATCCGGACCGATCCCCGAGCGCTCCCGGGCGCCCTGGAGCGGCCCCGGCGCCCGATGCGTCCTCCGGAGCCGCCCGATCTGAGAGATCCCCGACTCCGTTCCCGTCCGGTTTCGTGTCCCAGCCTTGGCTTCGTAGACAAGTTCTGAGGATCACCTCGCAGGAAAGTTCTGAGGAGCACTGTCTCTCCCCTCCCTCCTCCTCGCCCCTTCTCCTCCTGCCCCTCCCCCCCCTTCCTCCCCTCTGGCCGAGAGCATGTCAGGTTGCATACCGTCGTTTTTGTTCTTCCAGGCTGCTTCAGACAACGCCGCTGCGAGCCGGGCGACTGCCTTCTGCCAGCGGCAGTGCGTGCAGCAGCCGCGCGCTGCAACCGATGTGCCGTCCCAGGCACGGTTCTGACTTGACCCTGGCGCCGCCTTCTGAGAGGGACGGAGGAGGAGGGGGAGGGGGAGGGGGAGGGGGAGGAGCAGGAGGAGGAGGAGGAGGAGGAGGAGGAGGAGGAGAAGGAGGAGCAGGAGGAGGAGGAGGAGGAGGAGGAGGAGAAGATGGAGGAGAGGGAGGAGGAGCATGAGGAGGTGGAGGAGGACGAGCAGGAGGAGGACAGTCACATGGCTAATGAGGGAGGCTAAGGGTTGGCCGACCCGACCCCGACCCAAAACCTCGTGGCACAGAGCCACCTCGTGGTTCGAGTCGCAGCGAGGTCGGCTCGCAGCGACGACAGGGATGCACCGTGGCACCGCCATCTCTTCAGTGAGAAATCCGACGAGGCGCCTTTCTGGAATTGGACTGGAGCGCTCCTTCTAGAATCTCACTCCGCTGCGCCTCTGGTATCGCAGGTTCTGAGCCCTGGGCTTAGGTCGGGCGTGTCCCCCTACAGGCGGATTTTCGACGAAAATACATGCTACCGTCAAAAATGCACCAAAATGATCAAACATAAATTCAAAAACATCGTCCCCTCACTATTTTCGGCCTATTTTTGAATGCTCCTCCTGTCGTAGAGGGAGAGGGGGCCTTTCAAGACTCTCCATTAGGCCAGGGAAGCACCAGCGACTGGCTCGTCTACCAGATCACACAACTCTATTCGATTGCAGCTTGCGACCTTCACACAGGCAGCAAACATTCATTCCGACGACCCACAGGGGGCCTTTCAATCAGGCACTTCATAGCACAGAGCATTCCATAACGCATCAACTGTAAAGTGCCTCCATAATTTTTGCCTGACATGGTTGAACTTACTGATGCAAAGCGGCCTCACACAGAAAGCTGCAAGATCTACGCGGACTGACATTTTGGAGTCAGCCTTCACTTTTACTTCCTTGGCTCCATCTCCTGACAGGAATAGTTGGTACGGTTTTTCGAGTGCGGCGTCTTTGTCGCAAGCGCCGAACGGCTCCCAGTTCTCACCGACGAGATAGAGCCAGCGGGGATTCTTCTCCGACGCACTTGTCGATCGCATTCTCGTCAGACGGCGGCACGCTCGGCGCTCCAGGGGGCACCTGCGTGTCGCAATTCTCGCAGTGCACCAGCTCGTACGCTGTTCTTCCTTCAACGAAATTGTCTAAAACCTTCGCCTCCCGCACGTACTGCTTGTACTCGAAGGTGGTGCTGCACACGAGGGCCGACTGCTCCGTGGCCTCCTCGCCGCACGGGTCGACGGCCTCCTTATATCAGCGGGCTCAGGAGTCTCGCAGGCGGTGTCGCTCAGCTCCTTGTTGTCGCTGGGCGGGTACATGTCGAGAAATTGCTTTTCGATGCACACCAAGCTCTCGTAGGTGGTGTCGCTCAGCCCCTTGTTCTCATTGCTGGGTGGGTCGTCTATGCTGTCCACACGGGGGTGAGATGATCGCGTCCATCTCAGCCATCGTGTGGACAGTACCTCCACCATCAGTCGATGTCTGGATGGCCTCGCTCTCCTCGAACTGGTTGTTCAGCGTGGCGAGGGTCAGCTTGTCGATAGGAGCCTGTATCTCGAAGGTGGTGTCGAACAGCTCCATGCTGTCCGCGTTGGGCAAGGCGTCCACGAGGGTGCGGACGCCGATAAGCTCCTCCATCGCGCTGGCGTCTGCCGCCTCAGCCGCCTGGCTGCGCTCCAGCGCTCCACGGAGCGCCGCAGCCACGACCACCTCTTGGCGATCCTGCGCGACCAGCATGGGAGGCGCCGCAGTGCGGGTGACGGCGATGTGCGCCTCCATCTCCACGCCGCGCTCCCGCAGAAGGGCGTCCTCGGGCTCGACGTCCTCGCGCTGGCGCCGGCTCCAGCGCCGCCAGCACCGTGCTGCGGGCCCCCCTCGAGGCCCACCCCCCGAGGCCTGGCGGGGCGCCGTGCGCCAGAAGCTCCGCCAGGCTGCAGCGCGCCCGCTGGACACGGCGAGCGTGCGCGGCGCGCGCGCGCCTGCGCGCGCCGCCGAGGGGCCGCACACTGCGGCAGCACGCTGCGGCACCTTCGTCGTCGTCGTCGTCCTGGCCTCCAGTCAGGAGGGGAAGACCACACAGACACAACGACTCGTCGATTCGCCAGGAAAGATGGGAAAATATGGGACGTGGGGGGGGAGGACAGATACCCAGAAGATAAGGGGAAACATGGGGAAACTGGTCATTCGTGTCTGTTTGTTTGTGTGCCCCAGGGCCCCTTCATCCAGGCCGGCTGCCTGCAGCAGCGGGACTTTTCCTGCGCGAGAGGGGTCCGACGTGAGCGGCACATTGGTGCCGAGCGGGGCGAGGCCGAGCTCGAGCCAGGAGGAGTACTGCTCAAGCCGGCGAGGAGCCGACTGGAGCCAGGAGCAGGAGGAGGAGGAGGAGCAGGAGGAGGAGGAGGAGGGAGGAGGGGGGAGGAGGAGGTGAGGAGGAGGAGCAGAGGATAGGAGCAGGAGGAGGAGGGAGGAGGAGGACGGAGGAGGCGCGAGACGGAGGCAGGTAGAGGAGGAGGAAGGGGAGGGGATGAGGAAGGAGGAGCAGGAGGAGGAGGGAGTCGCTGCCAGACGGGGGTAGGAGGGGGAGCTTCTTAAGAAGGGCACCCCTGCTGCTTAGGGAGGCCGGGCGCGGCGAGGCCTTAATTTGTAGATTGTAAGGCGCGACATCTAGGAAGTACCTCCTTCTAAATGAGCCCGAGACGACGCCCCCCACCCCCTAATCACAAAAACCCACCACCCCCCCTTGTGCGCGCCGCCAAAGCAACCACTTCCTTTAAGTCGGACATGTCCCTCTACAGGAGGAATCTACTTACAAAGAGTCCAGAGAATAGGCAGGGGACGATGTTTTGGCAATTCCTGCGCATTTTGTTTGAGTAATATGTTGACGATGTTTTATGTTTCGTCCCAAATCTTCCTGTAGGGGGACAGGCCCCACCTAACACTCCCTGGAAAAGCTGGCGGAAGCCGCCGAACTCTTCGCCGACGACGACGACGGCGACGACGGCGGCGACGGCGACGACGACGCCGACGCCGACGCCGAAGCCCTCGACGACGGGTACGCCCGCCGCCCTCGCAGGCGTCCCTGCAGGGCCTCAAGGCTGGCCGCGCGCGCGCGCGCCCCCTCTCGGCGGGGTCGCCGCCGCCGGCCATCGATGGCCGCCGCCGCGGAGCGCCGGCGGTCGTCGATCGCAGCCGCAGCAGCCGTAGGGTTAGGTCGGGCATGTCCCTCTGCAGGAGGAATATTCAAACATAGTCCCAAATAGTCTGGGGTCTGGGGACGATGTTTCTATCATTTTTATTTTTATTTTTTGGGGAGCATGTTTTGACTATTTGTTATTTTTCGCCGAACATCCGCCTGTAGGGGGACATGCCCTACCTAACCGCAGGGGGGAGGGAGTTCCCGTCGGTTCTTGAAGGTTTTCTCGCCTCGGGACGCTCTCCAGCAGATGCGCCTCGTCGAGGGCACTGGGGGTGCTCGAGTTGTGCCGATCGGCGGGGGGGGAGAGGGGATGTGTGAGCTTCTTCTCATGAGGATTGCAAACGTAATCAATCGTTGTGGTTGTAATCGTGATTGTAATCGTGATTGTATTCGTGGTTGTAGTTGTGATTGTAATCGCGATTGTAGTCGTGATTGTAGTTGCAGTCGTACTCGCGCTCGCCGTCGTAATCGTAGTCGTGATCGTAGTCGTTGTCGTCGCGGCGGAAGAATATGTTCTTTGTTTTGCGTTCTGGGTACTGTTGGGGGATGTGTTCTCTCAGTGAACAATCCGTTGTGGGCACCTTACACGAGAGAGGAAGTGTGAGCATTTCGTCACTCGATTTGCATTAGGAATCAGGCGTAGTCATGATCGCAGTCGTGGCTGTAATCGCGATTCCAATCGTGATTGTAGTGGCGATTGTAGTCGTAATCGTAGTCGTGGTTGTTGTCGCAATCGTAGTCGAAATCCTAATCGCAGTCGTCGTCGTCGTCGTTGTTGTGTGGCGGGTGCCGCGAATGATGCATTAATTCCAACTGTTGGTGGGACCCCAGTCCGTCAAGAAGGTCGCCGACGGAATCATCAGTGTCCAACTGTTTGGGGTTCTAAGGATCTAATGAGGTTAGGTCTGCTGCATCGGCATGATGAGTTCGTGTGGCTGAAGGTCACCACCCACCAAACCACCCCAACCCAACCCGAAGGCCCCGATTTGCCCTCCATTCCCAGTGGAGGGGGGGTCGGGGAACATCGAACAACACGCATATGAAGCCCGTCCCCCCCCAAACCCGAAATTCGGGTCTTCGGGTTGGTTAGGGGTGGTCTGGTAGGTAGTCAGAAGGGAGGGGTCAGGGTGCCTAGACCAGCGTTTCGCCAGAGACCCACCCCGATCTGGTCATGAGCAGGCAAGTGCAGCTCCCCTTTTAACGCCATGCCTGCTACGTCGCGGTGATCCTGGGGCTCTCAAGAGGGGGTGGCGGGGGCCCGTGCCGAGCGGCAGAAGAAGTGACACAACACAGC
>CAUYUJ010003262.1:0-29832 GCA_963575745.1 Prorocentrum cordatum
TCCGCCGTGGGCCCCCATCCGCCGCCCGGCGACGCTGGGGCCGCGCGCGCTGCTGGCTCCGCCGAACCGCCGCTCAAGGACGGAGATCGACGCCTTCCTGGTCCCGAGCGGGGCCCTCAAAGACCTCTCCCGGCGTGCCCTCGTCGACCTCGTCCGACTGACTTGTCACGACATGGGCTTGCCGACAGTCTTGGCCCGGCTTCTGTGGCTCATGCCGATGCGGCCCCTCCTCCCTGAATCCCTGGAGTGTTCGTAAACTCCCTCACCCACCTTCGGATGCAACTCCTGGGAGGTCAAATTCCGACTTTGCCCTGGTCCGAGATCCGGCTCAATCTTGCTTCATCCGGCTTACTCCCGCTTAATCCAGCTTTATCCGGCTTAAGCCGGGGCCTAATTTGGTGTAGCAGCCCCCCAGTGGGGCTTAATCCTCCTTCATCCTTCCGACGAAGAGAAGACCACCCATCAGTTGCCTCCTCACCCAACCCTCGCCCAGTCTGCGCTCCCTGCGCCGGGGGATGCCGGCGCACTGCGGCGTGCCTCGACAGGTCGCCCTTCCGCCGCGTGGCAGCGCTCGCCCTCTTGTGCTGGTGGAGCCGCCGTCCCCCAGCGCTCCATGAGTCGGGGGCGAACTCCGAACCCTATCCTCGCCGATCAACGATGCATCGGGAACTGGAGCGTTTACTTTACCAGCAGCGGGCTGCTTTTCAACGGTAAGCTTATCTTCAGCAAGAGTCACGCAGCAGGGAGAGCCGCCCTGGCTCAGGCCGGGCCAGGTGTGCGCTCCCTGGTCGAGCTTCGGCACGATGGTGGGGACTCGTGCTCGCGCGGGCGGAGCAGAGGGGGGGCCTTGCTGAGATGCCAGGCGCGAGTGCCGAGGGCGGCGTGCTGGCTCCTTCTCGCCTCGTGCTCTGCGATTTGCCGTCTGGTGCGCTGCACCAGGCCCTCTCGTTCCTCGATGGCGTCGGGCTCGGCCGGTGGGAGACGACCTGCGCGCCACTGGGTGGCCTCGTCGCCGAGGACCTGTGGCGCGGCATCGTGCTCCGCTGCTGGGGCTGGCTGCTGCGCCAGAAGCCGCCCTCGTCGAGCTGGAAGGCGCTCTGCGTGCGGCTGCACACGGGCGCGAGCAGCTGCTTCTGCGTCGTGGGAGCGGGCCCCCGGGCCGGCGCCAGCTGCGCACACGGCCTCTGGCCCCCCGCCGGCGCGGCCGGGCCTGGGGCGCGCGGCCGCTGGGTGCGACTGCCCGCGCCGGCCGAGACCCGGGAGATGGCGGGCGTGGTGCGCAGCGCCGCGGGCAGCGTGGTGGTCGTGGGGGGCACGAGCCCGCGCGTCGACGAGCGGGGCCGGCTGGGCTTCAGGACGCTCGCGAGCGCGGAGAGCTGCACGGACGGCGTGTGGTCGCCGCTCGCGGCGATGAGGGAGCCGCGCTGCTGCTGCTCCGCCGCGCTCGACGCCCGCGGTGGCGTCTTCGTCGTCGGCGGCGGGACCAGCATGTACCGCGGCGCGGCGTGCTTTCGCACCGTTGAGTACCTTCCTTCCCTGGATGGCGTCTGGCAGGAGGCGCCGGCGATGGTCAGCATGCGCTGTGCCGTCGGCGTCGCCATAAGCCACGAGACGAGCCGACTCTTCGCCTTCGGCGGCTACAGCGGCGTGACATACCTCGAGACGTGCGAGGCGCTCGAGCTGCACGGGTCCGCGAGTGCACGCTGGACACTGCTGCCGCCCATGACGTGCAAGCGTGCCGGCTGCAACGCGGCGTGCGGCCCCGACGGCCGCGTGTACGTTTGGCGGCGCGCACAGGGGGGTATGGGGAGGGGGGAAGGCTTCTTAGAAGCACCCCTGCTTCTTAGAAGGCGCGGGCCTTGTCCACAAATGCAAGGCCGGCGTCTTCTAAGAAGCGGCCTCCTGCTAAGAGGCCTCCCCCCCCCCTACCCCCCTCTGCGCGCCGCCACGACGTGGTCGGCGGCGGGCCCGACGGCAAGGGGGAGTGGGACACCATGGAGGTGCTGGACGTGCGCACCAGCGCGTGGCAGCTCTCCCGCTCGAGGCTCCGGTGGGGGCGCCACTACAACGCGGCGGCGTTTGGGCCCGACGGCCTGCTCTACGTGTCGGGCGCGTTCCGGCACACGGGCCAGCTGGACGTGGTCGAGCGGTACGACCCACGCATCGACAGGTGGGAGGAGCTCTCGCCGATTGGGACCGTGGTGAATTTCTCAGCGGGCACCTTCGTGTTCTGACCTCTGGACTTCCCGGGTGTCCTCCTCTCGTGCATTGTTTCGCCTCATTGTCCTCCTTTTCCCAGTGGCAGTTGTTTGCGGCAGGCTCAAAGGTTTCACAGTTAGTTGCCTGGTCGAGATGCAGTGCTGCAAAGAGTGTTCTGGCTTCTTGTCCTGATAGTGCGTGTGCGACTATTGGTTGGCGATCTCTCTATCTCTCTCTGTCTCTCCCTCAGACCATCCCGCCACCGTGCCTAAAGTGTGGGTATGAAGCCAATTGGATGTTCGTTGGGATCTCGTGGGAGGCCTCTCGGGGGCCTCTTGGAGGCAGTTTGGGCGCCTCTTGGGGGCCGTTGTAGGGCGGCCTCTTGGGGCCTCTTTTGGGCCCCTTGGGCGCCTCTTGTGGCCTCTTGGGCGCCTCCTGGGGACCTCGTGGGGCCTCCTGTGCGTTTCTTGGGTCCTCCTCATGCCCGGTTATTCAGTCTGGCGCGTCGTACCTCCACCAAGAAGCCCCGTCCTTTTTGCCCCGTCCTCCCCCGTCGCTGTCGACGGCGGGCCAAGCATCAAAGGCCCAAGGCGACGCCTGACCCGGCGAATCGAGCGGGATTGTGCGTGAGAGCGGGTGAGAGTCCGGATGGAAGGTGTGGCGCAAACGCGCCTACCACCTGCAGATGTGTTGGAGCTCTTCTTGCCTCCAGGCCCACCCCCCCCAAGCCCAACCGGGATGCCCAAACGCGCCCTGAACGGCCCGAAAATTTCGATCCACGGTCTCTCCGACGACGATTTTTGTCAGACGATCTCCGACGATCTCCAACGACGACGACGACGAAAGGTACATCAGCTCTGCGCCACGTCGCAGCCTGACCCCCCCCATTTTCGGATGCAACCCCTGGCAGGTCGAAGTCTGATTTTGCCCAAGTCCGAAGTCCGGTTTTGTCCGGCCTGATCCGGCTTACTCCCGCTTGATCCACTTGGATCCAGCTTGATCCCGCTTGATCCGAGACCCACTCCAGCGCAACAGCCCCACAGTCGGGCTTAATCCTCTTTGGCCCTTCGGACGAAGACCTCCCAGCAGTTGCCTCGTAACCCCCTCCCCGCCCGGGCGCGCCGCCCCCCGCGGCCGAGGCGTGGAGGAGGGCAGCCCCTGGGCGCAGAGGGGCCACGGCCCCGCGCTGCGGAGGCCCGCGGCCGTGCCTGCCCCCCCCAGCGCCCCCTTTCCTCCCTGCCATCCTCCCTCCTCCTCCTCCTCCTCCTCCTCCTCCTCCTCCTCCTTCTCCTCTTCTTTTTCCTCCTCCCCTTTTTCCTCCTCCTATTTTTCCTCCTCCTCCTTCTCCTCTTCCTCCTCTTCTCCCGTCCTCCTCCTCCTCCTCCTCCTCCGCCCTCCTCCTCCTCCTCTTCGTCCTCCTCCTCCTCCTCCACCTCCTCCTCCTCCTCCTCCTCCTCCTCCTCTTCGACTTATTACAAAGACGTTCGCAATGCATTCCCTAGCCAAAAACATTCCGCCCTGGATTACATGGTCTCTGAGATTGCTAACGATTTGGACCGGCAGCTCCTGCGACAACGTCATCGCCGTGCGTGCATGCATGCCGAAGCCCACGATGGTGCACTGGACATTTGCCCTGGCTCTGGCGCTTTACCTGGCGATACGATTGCGGCTGACGAGTTCATCGAATTGCATCACCCTGCCATTGACAGCTCGATTGCCCACACACCAACGCCTTCACGGTGATGCTCTCGTGGTCTGGGAACCGGTCTGCCAGCAGTACGTTGATCTCGCCACTACAACGTACGCCGACGTCCTCGCACAGAAAACTGTGTTCGATACCCTCCCGATGTTGGTGGACGAAACGGAACTCCGCAATGAAGCCCTTGACCTGGTCTTGCAGACCAACGGCGTCGAGCAGAACCGGGACAAAGAAGAGCGTGTGGTATTTTGGAGTGGCCGTGGTGCTCATAGTGTTCTTCGCGACTGCTATCATGGACGCACCGCCCTACCTGGTAAAGTTGCTCCTCAAGCCAAGTATCTTGGAGGTAAGTCGCACTACACTGGTTCGACCCGTCCTGAACGTCTCCGTCGCGTACAAGCTGCTCGTGAAGCCTGGAATGCATTTCAAGGATACTGGTCGTCACCCGTGTCGTTCCGCTCGAGTCGTACAGTTTTTCGCGGCCAAGTCGTGGAGACTCTCTGGTCTGGCATGGACGCTTATGTGCTATCAAAGCCTGATTTTCACGATTTCGACACCCTCATTCTCAATTTGGCCCGCAAGCTTATGCGAGGAAAAGCGTGCACGAAGGTGGAGCAAGCTGACGGCACCATCAAGTACAAGGCATTGCCAAATCAAGATGTTTGGCGAGCGCTTCGATTCGCTGATACCAAGACGGAGCTTCGAATACGACGTCTTAAATTCTGGAAGCGGGTGCTTTCGGATCCTTCGGATCACGTCTCCTATATTGCTGCCTTGTTTTCGCCTTTGGGTTGCGAGTCCAAGAGCCCGTTGGGAGACGATGGGCGACCTCGTGCGAATGCTCATCCTTGGTTCCAGCAGTTCATGGACGATCTGGACAGCTTACGTGACCATGATAGCACAGCTTTCATTGCTGAGGAATGTGATCGGCGACCTTTCCGATTGTTTCAAGAGCCTCTGCGTGTCGTTCAGCAGCGTGCGTGTTGCTCGCCGACATGTTGCTCGAGCAGTGCAGGTATCCAAGTGTAGTGGGTATCGCAACGTTTCGCCGATCGATTCCGCAGTACCCGTCGACCTGTCGTGTCCCTGTTGCGAGTTCGAAGCCAAGTCATTGGACGAGTACCACAGGCATTGTACCAATCACCTTGCTGGGCCTTTCATTGACGTTCCTGACTGATGATTCGCAAGGTTGCCTAGCTGCGATTACTCTTCATGTCCATCCTCATCATTGGTATCATACCGACGCCGCCGGCGCCGCCATTACGACACCGACGCCGCCGTTGCGACACCGACGCCGCCGCGCCGCCGCCGTTACGACACTGACACCGCCGACGCCGCCGTTACGACACCGCCGCCGCCGTTCACGATACCGACGCCGCCGTTACGACGCCGCCGCCGTTACGACACCGACGCTGCCGTTACGACGATCTCGTCCTTTTTGTCCGGGAGTGCGATCGTGGCATCGTTTCTGCAGGTGCGAGGTGGGTCAAACTCGCGCCTTTCTTGGTATGCTGTCCATTCTCCGACATCCCCGTGCCGGGATGGACTCCTGGCAGCTCGGCGCCGCTGGCGAGGGAGCCCCTGCCGTGGGCGCAAAGCGTCGCGCCGTGGCAGTGGGGGGCAATCCGCACTTGAAGAACAGCGAGAAGCTCTTGCTACTCGTTGCGAAGCTTGGCTTGAAGAACGCCCAGGACATGCGCGCAGTTCAAGCCACTCTGTTCAAGACGATCATGCTCAAGCGCGACAACGTGGTCGCAGAAGCTGCCTTGAAGGCCTTGAAGGCTCACACCGACAGCGCCAAAGAGATGCAGCCTGAGCACCCTCCAGCTGTGTACATGTGGGCAGCTATCACCCGTGCGGCGGCCACCGTCGAGGGCCTCGAAGAGGCCCACAACAACGCGATCATCAACCACCGCCAGCAGGTGACGGACCCGGGGCAGCTGAAGGACATCATATACCACGCGAAGACGGCCAGGACGCTCGACAATAATAAGGTCAAGCTTCATCTCGCTGCGCACGCTTCCGTGGAGCCTGTGGTCAAAGGCAACTTGCGGGCTGGTCAACTCTCCGGTGGCCGCCAGATGCACGGGCAGGCGCCGAAAGGGGGCCTCGAGAGGGACATCCAGCGCTTGTTCGAGCAGCTGGGAGCGATGGTAGCCGACGACGAGTGAATCCTGGAAGGGGCAGTACGTGAGTTGCGTGCTTCGCCAGTCGGTCCCTGGGTCTTCTCGCTGTGCGCCGTGCCGCCTTTCAAGTTCTACGATACTTACTTTTTCAAGGCGGGGCACCTGTGAGAGGGCCGTCGGGGGCCCTCCCGTTCACTCGGTGGGGAGGGGCAGCTCGCATTGCCGCGAGGTGAACGGCGGGGGCAGAGCTCTGCTTAGGATCCAAGTCGATATTGTAATCGTGATGCGGGCATTGGGAGGTCCTTCAGGCAGTCGGTAACCGTAACCTCCTCCTCCTCCTCCTCCTCCTCTTCCTCCCTCCTCCGCTTCTCCCTCCTCCTCCTCCTCCTCCTCCTCGTCGTCTTCCTCTTCCCTCCTCCTCCTCCTCTCTCCTCCTCCTCCTCTCCTCCCTCCTCCCCTCCTCCCCCTTCCTCTCTCCCTCGCTCCTCCTCCTCCTTTTTTCCCCACTCTTCCTCCTCCCTCCTCCGTCCTTGTCCTCCTCCTCCTCCTCCTCCTCCTCCTCCTCGTCCTCCTCCGTTTCCTCCTCCTCCCCCTCCTCCTCCTCCTCCTCCTCGTCCTCCTCCTCCTCCTCCCAGTCAGGCAATCTGGGTTCGGAACGTCCTTTCTGGTAGCCCTGAGTCCAGCACAGCACCTCGACGTGGTGTTTGAGTGGCACTTTGCGCCAGCGATTGATGAACAATTCGCCAGTGCAGTGGTTAAGGCGTGCGAGTACTCATGCCCGCTCATCTCAGCAAATGGAGCACGCGTCAGAAGTGCAAAGCGTGGGACTGCAATGAGAACATATCGCCGCTCGCCAAGGCCGATGTAGCAAATGTTGCGCCTCGGTCGAGATGCACAAGACCAATGGCAAGGGCGACAAGGGATATCATAAAGACAAGTGGCGCCAGGACGGCAGTGTTCTGCAGCAGTCGGGCATCTCGCCAGCTGGAGGTGGAGGAGGCAAGGAGATGCGGTTGAAGTGGCGCCTCATAATCTCCTTCGCGGCGGGAGTGGCGCCTCAGCAGGTCGCCGCCGCTGCCGCACAGGCGCAGGCAGCCCCGACAGTCTCAGCGAAAGAGTTGTTCAAGCGCGCGTGGGGTGCGTGGCGAGATGCTAGCCTGAAGCACGAGCAGGCTGCATCCATGGTATTGAAGTGTTGGGAGGACCATGTCAAAGCAGAGGAGCGCGAGCAGAGTGCAGCTGTCGCCCTTGCAGAAGCCGAGCAGGTTCGCAAGGCAGCGGCGAAGGCCTTGTCGCAGCAGGTGTCGGGCACAGTGGAATGCGAGCCCCCGGCCAACGAGTCCAAGAGGGCCAACGGCGCAGTCTACGACCTGCAATGGGACGAGACACTGTTCGCCGAGATCACCGGCTTCGAAGGGGTCGAGCATGGCGAGAAGGACGAGCTGATCACTATCGCGGAGAAGTTGAAGGGCCACGAGTCGAAGTTCGCGGGGCGGGGCACGGTGATCAAGGAACGCCTGAAGAAGGCGCGGTAGTTCCATAACCAGGTCGCCGACAGGCTCGCCAAAGAACCCGAGAAGCTGGCCGAAGGCCAAGCAACAGCAGCAACTCCACAGCAGACTTCGGCAGCGGCGCAGGCCTCGCCAGCAGGCCATGCCGCGGCCAGCGCCGCGAACCCCGCGGCCCAAGTGGCCGAGGCGGCTGCGCCAACCGTTCCTGCCGCAGGTGCCAAGGCCACGGCCGAGGCCTCGTCGGCGCGCGAGTTCGCTGAGATGCAGGCGCAGCTCGCCGAGGCCGAGGCGCGGGGAGCAGCGGCAGGAGCAGGCGCCAAGGCCAGCGGGGCCGTGGGCGCGGCCACGGCGCGAGACTCCAGGATGGGGGCCAGAGGCTACCGCGACCTCGACGAGCTGTGCATCTATGCCCCGCAGGGATGGGCATTGTTTTTAGTGCCCCAGTCGCTTTGCAGTTGGATGAGCTCATATCAGAAGGGGTCCACATGCCCCACTTCTAGGCCTGGCTGTTCGGCTGCGACCACGGCGACGACATCGCGGCCCTGTGGCTCGGGGGGGGGGGGGGGGCGCAGGTTTCGCCCCCGTTTCGGTCGGCGGACGCCGACAGCTGCAGGATCCGGGCGCGAGCACCTCCGCCGCCCGCGCAAAAAATGCAGGTTTCGCCCCCGTTTCGGCGTCGCCGACAGCTGCAGGATCGCGGGCGCGCACCTCCGCGCAGGCCGCGCGGGCAGGGGCGTCAGCTACAGCGCCCGGAGCGGGCGAGCTGGCGCATGGCTGCGCTGGCGCGGGGGAGGCGCGCTCTTTGGTCTTCGCCGACGTCATTGCCGTGGTTGACGCGGCGTGGAACTACCCGGCAGCACATCGGCACGTTCGTCAAATTGTTGTTTTTCTTTTGCGGAGACCCGCGTTCGCAGCGACGCTCTTGCGAAGTGTCGCGGTGAGCCTCGTGAGTTGGGCATGGGGCTCGTCGCGAACCTTGCCGGGCCAACGGGCAACGCAGCGGCGGGCTCGTTGCGAGCGCACCATGCCAACGGGGGGGGGGCGGGAGGGGGGGCGGGGGGGGGGGCGGGGGTCTGTCGACGGCAGGTCATCGGGGCGCACGCCCGCTAGCAGAGGGGCTGCAAGCAGGCTCGCAGGCGAAGCCACGCACTGCCTGCGACGGTGTTGTAGCATCGCCCGCCCGCTTTCACGGCTTCAGAATTGTCCCGATTATCTCTCGCGGCTTCCTAGGCGTTGACTTGTTGGAGGCCAATTAGAGCAGGCATCCTCGCTACTGGCCCTTCGTCAGTTCGCTTCGCCCCCCATCTCTGATCGCGGGGGACTTGCGCGTGCCGGGGCATGCGTTGGCGAGGCCAGATTTCTTGCGCAGTGTAGGTGGAGCAGTCGTCGCAGGCTCCGTCGCCACCAGCTGCAGCGCCAGCGCGGCAGGACCAATCAGCGGTTATGTTGCTGCGGGTGAAAGTTGTTTCCCCTGCGTTGTCGCGCTGGGACCTGAGCACGAGGTGCCCTAAGACCCATGTAGGCCTTGAGCTGGCCCTCGGTGCCCCAGGCGATCGGATGTTGCGCAGGGCAGTGGAGGTCCCCGCAAACCTCCCGCGAGGTTGCGGGCCTGGCTCGCCCCCCGCCCCTGGGCCCAACGCGCCCATGGCCGAGGGGCGAGCGCAACTAGCTAAGCGCGAAACCAGACAGCGTAATATTGAACTACATGAAGCTCTGTTCCAGGAAGCAAGCCTTGAAGCAAGCCGAGCCAGCGTCCAAGAGTCGGCGCCCGCGGCGTCAGGGGCCGCTTCAGTTTCGCGGGCAGGAGGTTTAAAGCCAGGCCCCGACGACATTTTAAAGCCTGAGGAGGATTGAGAGGACCTGTGGGCTGATGAATAATGCTTTCAGCCTGAGGTGCCTGAGGGCCCCGCGGCCCCCATCCCTGCCCCTTCGCCCCCCCCCCCCCCCCTCGGGCCTCCTGGCCTCGCATCAAACATAGCGCCGATAGCATCCGCGATCGTCCACCCCCGGCGCGAGGGCAGAGTTTAATCGCCGCGCCCGAAGCCGCGGCTGGTCAGGGGCGCGACCCAGAGTTTCATTCCGAGGGGTACTTGGATTTGGCATCGTCAGCAGATCGGGGGTTGCAAGCAAACCCTCGGCGATGTGCGGCAGCCCGTCCGTCAGTCCGTAGCTTTCCCGGCTGGTGGTTCAAACGCGATAGGGGCATCATCGCCATTCGCTTGCTGGGCAACGGCAGTGAAGAAAACCATCTTGTGCCACCGCAGTGGCCAGAGCGACGACAGGGGCATTTAGTCCCGCGGCCGCGCAGCAGGCCCAGCACTATCACTCAGGCACGCGCAATTTAGTCCCGCGGCCGCGGTGCAGGCCCAGCACTATCATTATGATGATATGCGTGGCCTCCTCCAGCTGGGAAAATGATAACTCCCCACAACATCTCCCAGGGAGTCTCAAAACAGTTGTTTCCCACGTTTCCGACGCAGCCCCAAAACAGTTTAAAAAAATATCAAAAACAATGCTCGCTCGTATCAATTCGATAATGCGGAAAACATAATAGTTCTAACGTTTTGCTGGGTCTGCCTCGGGTCCGCAGCGCATCGTCCCCCAAGAACCTCAGCGCGCGCTGAGTGCGATGTGTAGTTTGGCGGGGTTCAGTCCCTTTCCCCACAGGTGCGATGCGAGGTTCCGTATGGTTCAACCTAGGCCCTTTCAGGCCCCCCCCCCCGTGCCCTTTGGGCAGGACACGCGCCGACTCGACGTCCGCCTTGCTCTGTTTTGAATAGGGGGTTGGGTAATGAGCGAGGGGGGAGACAAAATATGGTCGGGGGCTGGGCGGGGGTGAGCGGGGGGGGGGCACATGACACATGACAGAAAGGAAGGGCTGTGATGAGCGGGTGCAAGCGCCCCTTGCCCCCCCCCCCTTGCCAAGGGATTCAGGACGCCCCCCCCCCCCCCCCCCCCCCGTCGCCAACGGCAGCAGCGCCGCCGCCATCGTCATCGCCACGCGCTGCCGTTTTGGATCGCACATGTCTCGGCAAGGCTTTGGCACTTCGTGTTATTTTTTTGCGGCAAGACCGCGATGGAGGACGGCTGGGGCGATGTGCTCGCCGAGGTCGCGGGTGAGCCTCACCCGCCGCCCCGCGGCCCCGCGGGCGCCGCGGCCAGAGGGCCGCGCCCCCCGCCCCGCAGGCCCAGTCGGGCAGCCGCGAGGTCGGTCGCGGCGGCGGGCCGCACCAACGCCCTGGCCCTGCCCCTGTCGGAGTCAGTGAGGCTGCCCACCGTGCCGAGACACATCGTCCAATGCACGGGCAGAGGCTCGACAGATCAGTGGCCGCTGCTCCCGTATGTTCGCGCGGCAGCGCTCACGATCGAGCGCCAGAGAGTATCAGACCAAGACGTGCCAGCCAAGCTCAACCGCATGTTGATGGATTCGTCGTCCGAGCTGGCTGGCCGAACCACGTCAAAGGCATCGATCCAGGATTCGATCGGCGTGACCCCTGGGAGCTACACAGAGTACGTGATCGTCTTGGCCAACACCATCGTACATTTCGAGCGGGACCAGAAGCTTGCGCTGGAGTGCTATTTGGCAAATACGGTCCCCAAGGAGAACTTGCTCCACTACGTCGAGGCGGTCAAGTACGACGAGACCCCGATGAAGCTGTCAGTGAACGATTCGTTCCAAGCACGTGGTCGTGGTGCAGTGGGCTCTTCCGATCAGCAGCAGCAGCAGGTGGCCGTGTACCACATGGATCGATCTCGACAGTGGGGGAAGCCGAAGTTAGAGAGAACTGCCATCAAGCTGCTGCAGAGCTCGTCGAGGTTCGGGTACCTTCTGAGGACCAACGCGGGCGAGTACGTCTGCATCGTCGGCGCGCCCATTGCTCCGCTCCAGTGGCTGGATCGGAACGCTGGGGAGTGTCTTCGAGAGGCGGACCAACGTCGCACCACAGCTGTTGGACGGGCTGCTAAGGACTTTGCGTGCAAGACGCGCGTGTCAGTCCTGGACGGCGCTGGCCCGAACGCCCGCTGCGAGGCGCAGGTCGGGGTTGACCGACGAGGCGACGGCTGGGGCAAGATTGGTTTCACATGCTCCATACATTGCCTCGCGAACGTATTCACGCACACCTTCGACCTGACGGGCTCCGACGTGTCTGGCCAGATCAATTTTGCACTTGCCGTCAACGAGGGCTCGGGCTTCTCTTCTTTCTGTCGGATATTCCGTGCTGTGGTTCAACAGCGGATTCGCATCCGCAGGGGGGGGCCCCCACCAGAGGCCACCCCGTACAAGCGGCACTTGCTGTGAATTTCGCTCGCACGGGGGAGTCGACTCATCGAGAAGAAGACAGCTTTGCACCATTTGCCGAACGGGGACTGGAGGGACCGAGAGCACGTCGACATATGGATTCCCGAGGGCATCGACATAGACGAGAGCGAGATCAAGAAGTCGGTGTCGGAGGCTTTGGAGGTCTTCCTCTTGGGAGCTCGATTCACCCGGTGGCCGAGGAGCAGGTGGACGGGGTCCGGCGTTGCCATGGACGAGTTCATCCTACTTGACGGCATTCACGGATTGGGCTCTGCTGTCTGGGCTATCTGGGCGAAAGAGATGGCTCGGGGCTCCAAGAAGAGACCTCGGCTGGGCGATGGCGGGGCTCTGCCAGCTGCTGCCGCTGCGCCTGCCGCCGCCGATGGCGGCGAGGGCGGCGCCGCAGAGGCTGCGGCTGCCAGCGGCGGCGATGGGCAGGGCCATGGAGATTTCAATGCAAAGCGGCTGGAGAATGAGTACCATCGTAGCACCGCTGGAGATTGGATGGACACGTCGCCGCTTGACAGAGTGGTGATCATTCGGCAGGTGCTGGAGCCTTTACGTCGGACGATGGATTGGCACCTCGAGGTCGGCGGCAAGCACTGGGAGATCAAGCAGAGGGGCATGGTTGTCCAGGCTGAGTCCACGGGCGCAGCCAGTTCGACGAGCAGGACGTGGCCGATCGTGGAGGCTGCGCTTGGCACCCCTGCGCGCGTCTTCAAGGCTGCGTGGGACCCTCTGTTTCGCGAGCACGTGCTGTGGAAGGACCTCGTGCAGCCGTCGGCGATGACTCGGAAGGCGCGCGCCCTCGCGTTCAAGCTTCTTTCGAGGTCTGAGTGCCAGGTTCGGGAGGCGTTCACCCATCGACATAGCTTGCTTCCGACTCGCATCTTCGCCATGATCGTGGACCCAGCCGTTGCGCAGGAAGTGAGTGACCTCCAGGATTGCCGCATGGACAGCTGGACGAAGGACTTCGTGCTGCGACACAAGGACGCGGACGGAGGCTTGTCGAACCCAGCTGCGATCGCAGAGTTGAACCTGCTTGCCGCCATGATCGACTTGGACATCAAGGCTATCGAGTCCCGCCACGCCTCGATCCGCAGGCGGCTGATGGTCAGGGGAGTGCAGACCCACTCGGCAACGTTCGCGGAGTCGTCGGCCGAATGGGTGGTTGCCCAAGCTCGTTTATCAGGCAGGGCATTTCGAGCAGTCGGTGAGGGGGGCGCGCCAGCAGGTGGTGGCGATGACGCAGGGGGCCCTGGCGGGCCGCCAGGCGAGGAGGCTACCACCACTGTCAGGGGCACGGTGTCTTCTTGGCATGCTTTCCTGAGGGAGCAATCCCTTGGTCAGACTGGCCGCCAGTGCATCGCCGCCTTGAGCGCTGCGTACCGCGCTTTACCCAGAGCAGAGGTGGCGAGGCTGGCTGCCGTCGCAGCCGCGGCCAATGGGAACCCCCGTGCTGCGGATGCACCTGGCAGCGCCTTCGGCCTTCGGTCCCGCGACCTTGCTCGCGCCCAGGCCAAGAGGCGGCTTGGGGCGTCTGAGCAGCAGCTCGTCGCGGAGGCTGTCGTGCCGACCAGCCGCGGGGGGATGACTGACTTGGCAATGCGGCGAGCATCGGCAGACCCCAGCGCCACCGTGAACATGGACTCGATGATGCGGGCTGCCCAGTCGCACATGGTGAGCTTGCGCCGCGTGACCAAGACCGAGGAGCGAAAGATGGCCGACGCGATGGAGGCTTGGGAGTCGACTACGGGCGCTGCCCAGTGGGCATCCATGTGCAACAGTTTCAAGGGCGTGGCTGCTTTCCAGGTTATGCGTTCTCCTATGCCCTCGCACATCGGCCAGATGCTGGAGTTCAAGCACCCTACTACTCGACAGCTTCGATCGCTCGCTCGCTGTGGATGTCAGGGCACGGCAGCAACATGAAAGCTTGTCTCGCATCAGACTGGATGGAGAGGCGCAGGGCAATCATACACGACGACTGTGCCCCCGTAGACGTGCCCGTCCAGAAGAAGAAGTACACCTGTGCTCAGATCGGCATGTGCATATGTTGCCCTGAGGCCGATGTCATCAAGAAGTTCCGCAGGCGCTTCTACTCCGAGCTGAAGGGCCTCTGCACCGAGGGGTCGCCCGAGCGGAAGCTCCTGGACGATTCCAGCTTGGTCGTGCGACTGCACGGCATCAAGGCGGCTGTCGTCGATGGCTGGGGCGTTGTGGCAGCTGGCCTCTCTGGCGACGACCCCGACGGCGTGGACGCCTACGTGTGGTGGCACATCGGCTCCCACGAGTTCAGCCCCTACTGCTCCAACTTCAGGCCGCTCGCCTTCGTCGAGCAGGAGGCAGTCGGCGGCCAGGTGGAGGTATTGTTGGAGGAGTCGTTAGCGGAACGGAGACACATTCATCCCACCACGAACGCGCGCGTGCACGCACGCTCGCGCATGCGTTTACGCGCGTGCGCCGCGCGCGCGTAAACGCATGCGCGCTGGCACGCACGCGCGCGCACGCACGCGTGCGCATATTCGTAGGCGCGCGCAAATACGGGCAGATACGCACGCACGCACACGCATGCAGGCACGCAGGCACGGGCACAGGGGACGAGGGAGAAGAGGAGGGTGTGACGAGACAGACCAGGACGACATTGGCGAGGGGAACGCAATGGGGGCTCGTCGGAAAAGGGTCATAGGGATCGATGGGGGGAGGATGATGGGGGATGGGGCGAGAGTGATTCCGTCATTGCTATAGTTACTCCCCCACGAAGGGTGCCACAGAGTCTTTGGTTGATTGGGAGGCGTTCAGTAGCTTGGACCTCACGGCCGATTGGTCGATCAGCTTTTGGGTCATCGACGAGAGTGATCGTGCCGTCGCCCGTTTTCGCCCTGCCGACGTCGTCGTGGTCTCCATGGGCCCCGAGTCCGAGCTGTGGCAGTCAGGGAAGGCTACGAGGCGGGCCACAGCTGCGCGGCCCGCCGCCACGGACGACGGCGACGACGGCGACCACGGGAGCATCGCGTCGGACCAGGAGGAGGACCGGGATGACCCCCTCCCCCTGGACGACGGGCCCGTGGGCGGCGACGACCACGGCGGCGCGGACGACGTCCGCGCTAGTGGCGAGGACAGCATACTTGAATGTAAGTTCCCGCAAGCATCGCCTAATCCTAAGGTGGGGAGGCCTCTACATTTAACACATTAGCTAGTTAGGTTAACGGTGTGGAAAGTGTAAAACAGCAACGCTTCAAACAAAAGCACAACAATCAAGCAACACGTAAAACAAAACAACGGCTCTAACACATCACAAACAAGCCCCGATAGGTTCCGACACGCCACCGAAACGGCCCTACACGTCCCCAAGAGCGGGAGGTGACGAGGAGGTTTGACGACAGGGGGTTAGGGAGGGGGCGGTGGAAGGCAGGCAGGATGTGAAGCAATCCCTGGTAAGATGAACAGATGCACATTACGGAGGAGGAAGATGATGTGAAGAGGCGGAAGCAACACGAGGAACATATGTATGCCTCTTGGGGGTCATCTTGGAGCCGTGTCGGGCCGTCTCGGCAGGCCTCCTCTGTGGGTCTGGGGTGGAGTGGGAGGGCTGGGGTTGCATCGCCCTCCTGCCCCTCGATCCGCACGGGACGAGGTCGGCATGGACATCGACGAGTTGCTCAGCGAGGGCGAGGGCGACGACGGCGGCGGCGAGGTTCCGCTGCCGCCCGAGGCCCCTATGCCACCGCCTGTTTTTCCGTTGCCTCCGCCCCCGCCTCCTGTCTCTCGGGCCTCCCGCTCAGAGGTGGGGTCGCGGGCGAGCCGCGAGCCTGTGCAGCATGCTGTCAATGTCCAAGGAAAAGGTACGATTGTGTATTACAGGAAAGGCAGGTGTTTCGAGGCCAGGTGCCATCGTGGCCATGGCCGCTGCACAATGAGCGCAGCAACGCACGGCAGCGATCTTGAGAATTTGGCGGCGCAGGGCCGCCCACTTGGCTTGTTAGTATCGTGGCTTCTGGCCCTTGGGGAGGTCTGTGACGACAAGCCGTCGCGCAAAAACAAATTCGCACTCCTGACGCTGCGTCCGTACATGAGGCGGCGTGCTCGGGAGCTCCTTCGTGGCCTGCCAGGTGGTTTGGATCTCATGTCGAAGGAGCGCCCGCAGCGCCCTGGAGAGCCCGAGGAGCCAGAGGGATTGGCGTCCTCCCGATGAGCGATGAGAAAACGATTAAGGGGTGTGGGGGGGGGGGGGAGATGGAGGAGCAGGATGCCAGGGAACGGTGATGAGGGGGAAGAGCAGGGACAACCGAACTGAGGAGGGGGTGAGGCCCCCGCTTCCCTTATAGGTTGCCGTGCAAGAGGGGCGGCTGGGGCGACGATGGGCGAGGGGGGCAGGGGTCGACGTTGAGGCGGGGGCTCTCGTCTTAGCGCCGCGCACGCTCATCTTAAACATCCGCAGCAGACGCGGATGGAAGGCGGGCGGTTTTCAAATTGCGGCTCTCGCCTGAGCTCGTCTACAACTTGCATCAGCTACACTGATGGAGGGCGAGTGGTGTTCAAATTACGATCTCGCCTTAATCTTGGCGCCGCGCAAACTCATTGTCAAAGCTTGCAGCACTTGCACTTCCCCCATCGCTGAACGGATCTGTCCGAGGTTTGGCGTGGCGACGTGCCCCGTGCCTGACAGCCTGGGCTTGGCAAGTGGATGGGCAACGGTTCGAGGTGATTTGTCACCCCCATCTCCCCGTCTGGCGCCCTCTCTTGGCTTTCGCCGCCGCCCCTCTCCTCAGCTTCGTCATGTCTGGCCCGCGAGCTCATGCATCTCAGACTCCGTCCTGCGGTAAGTGCAGTCATCATTGCCGTGCTGGCGCATCTTGGAGCGCCCTTTGGGGCGATGAGGGCCCCCCTGTGCACTGTGGCGGCGGCTGCGGCGACGGCGGCGACGACAGCGAGTGTGATAAGGGTGACAGCGGCGACGACGGCGACGACGACGGCCCTTCGGCCAGTCGGTGTGGCTGGGGCGCCATGGGGTGCTCCTGGAGGTCTCCCCATGGGGGGGGGGCCTTCTGTGCCCTCAGACTTTTTCGAGACTCCCCTGGGAGACTCTTTTGGCACCGAGACTCTTCTTGAGACTCCTCCTGGGACTCCGCTGGACTGCGAGACTCTTTGTTGGTGCCCTCTCGGGGGCAGCTGTTCGAAGGATTCGGATGGAGACTGTTTCGAGACTTTTTCGAGACTCTGTCTGAGATTATTTCCTGTGTTTTTTTTTGCGCGTCCTGGGGGCCTGGCACGGGGGGGAGGGCGGCGGTCGCAAGGGGACTGTTTTGATATTTTTTGGAGACTGTTTTGGGACTTTTTGGTGCCGTTTTTGGCCAGGAGACTGTTTTGAGACTGTTTTGAGACTGTTTTGAGACTGACTATTTTGGGACTGTTTGGGGGTTTGGGGAGCCGTTCAAAAAGTACAGAAAAAGTATCGAAACAGTTTCGAAAAAGTCTCGAAACAGTCTCCCGCGCCGACCCCCCCCCAAAAAATATACAAAAAGTATCAAAACAGTCTCGAAATAGTGTTTTGGGAGAGTCTCAGAAGCGATTTGGGCACCCGCCGCCCTATTCCCAAGAGTCTCAAAACAGTCTCACAACAGTTTCAAACAAGTAGCTAAACAGCGCACTGCGAAACACACACATGAAAACACAGCTCCCCGAAAAGTCTCGAAACAGTCTCAGGGGGGGACTCTTCAGACCTTCAGCTGCCCAAACAGTGCCAGGGGGGGGACTCTGAGGACCCCCGCGTGCCCAAAGAGTGTCCAAAGAGTGTCCCGAGAGGGCGCCGAGAGGGGCCGCGAAGAGGGTCAGTTCCCGCGACGTTGGGCCCTCGTGGGGAGCCCTTGGGGCCCTCTTGGGCCCCATTGGAGCCGCATCGTGCCCATGTTGGGTCCCTCTTAGGCCCCTGGGAGGGCTCTGAGAGGGTTCAGAAAGGGCACCCATATGCCCCAGAGGGTGCTCCAGACGCGGAGGGCCAAGCAATAACATATGTGTTTGGGTTTCTGGCATCAACGCCATCCTGGGCCCCTCGCGGGGCCCTCTCGGAGCCCCAAGAAGCGTGCCGAGAGGACCCAGGATTGGGCAATGCCGAAACACACACATGTTTCGGATGGGTTCAAATTACGCCCTAGGGGGGTCGCAAAGAAGGCGCCGAAAAGGCCCTGGACCGACCGTCTGGGCACCGCTACGTCCGTTTCATGTTTACATTATAATCATTAGAGCAAGGGGTCCTGCAGACAAGCATCTGGCTGCTCGAAATCGGGGCCCTTCTCGGGGCAAGCTCGTAGTCGGCCTGGGCTTTAAGTTTGAAAATGGGGCCCGCGCTATAAATCTATCCTGGGCGCAACCAAAGGCCCCACATAGGTTTCGTCGTTGACCTTTTGGGGCCCATGGCTTCGGCCGTTGCGAGTTGAACGGGACCTGGGCCTTAGGGGGCCCTGGGCCGCCATGGGGCCCAGCTGTTGAAGGCCCTGGGCCGCCCTGGGGCCCGAGTGGCCCCCGTTCGACCGTCGGCGTCGCGTCGCCCTCTTGGCTCAAATTTCGCAGAGCCTTTGAGCACGCGTGCTCCGACCGCCAGTGCCCGACCAGCACCGCGGCCGCCCGACGCCCAGCCGCTCGCATCGGAGATGGCCAAGCGCAGCTCCAACGGTGAGATGCCCGCTGCTGGTCGCCAACGCCGCCTCGGTGCGAAGTCCACGACGTGTGGTCTCTGCGGCGAGGCGCCGAGGGTCCAGCTGAAAACCGAACCAATAACAACAACAACACAACAGCAGCAACACCACTAGCAATAGCAATAGCAGCAGCAACAACAACAACAGTCGAAACAATAGCAACAACAACATCAACAACAATCACAACAACACAGCAACAACCCCCCGCTCCTGCTTTCTGCTCCCTGCTCCTTCCCCTCCTCCCTCCGCCCTTCCCTCCTCCCCTCTCCCTGCCCCCTGCCCCCTCGCCCCCTTGCGCCCACCCCCGCCCCCCCCCGTCGCTCGCAGAGTGGCGGAGGAAGGGGGGGCGGAGCGCGTGCGGGGCGCGGAGGGGGGGGGGTCGAGGATCCGAGAAGCAAGTTTTTGTTTAACAGCAATTGTTTGCCGCCGCGAGGCGTGCGACGACCTGGTCAAGCGCGCCCACGAGGACGAGGCCGTCTTCGCGTGCCGCAGTTGCGACGACGTCTACGTCCACAGCCTGAGCTTCATGACGATCACCGACGTCGTCGCGAGCATGAGCGACGAAGTATTCAAGAAGGATTTCATCGAGGGGAAGATGCAGAGAAAGAAGCAGGGTAAGAGGCCGTTTTCCCCCGAGGAGGTGGGCAAGCGCGAGGTCTTCTCCATGAAAGTGAAGCGGAAGGCCCTCGTCATGTCGAGGTCAGAGCTGCACAAATATTGCGGCTTCAAGCCCACCAAGAAGAACGCGAAATCGATCCCCTCGATGATGTTGCACTCGGAGGACAGCCTAGACGTCGAGGAGGTATGGCTCTTCATGTGGACGATCGAGTGGTCCTTCCTGCGCGCGCTGAGCATCAGCATGGGCGTCGTTAGCGAGAAGAGCTGCGTGTGCATGAAGCAGGAGAACCACATCTTCGCCTCCCAGGGCACGCGGACGTTCGACTGGAGCATGGGCGAGCAGACTCACTCGAGTGGCCCGTCAACCTTGCTCGCGAACCTCAAGACCCACGAGGGCGCCGGCCTGGCCCTCACGGAGGAGATGGCCAACTCGATGGGGACGCGGCGTCTCCGCGGCGGGGGGTTGCCGTCAGGCGGGGTGCCCGCCATGTCGCCGCCGATGACCATGTCAGGAGCGTGCTCGGTCCTCTCTGGCGGCATCGAGTCCACGCCAACGGGGGGGGCGGGAGATGGCGAGACTGACTCTCCGCACACGCCCATGCTCTACAGCAAGGGCACCTTGTCGGCGACGACGATCAACGTCATGGCGGAGCGACGTGCTGCGGGGAGCGCTGTGAGCGGGGTGCCATCCGCCCTGTCGGCCATCGGCCGACTCCAGGCAGCGGCGGTGAACACCTGCAGCATCGATGCTGACGATTCGGCGTGCCAGGCCCCCACTGCAGGGGGCCCCGCTGTGGGCAAGGGGGACCAGTGGATTGCGAAGCTCCCGTTGTCGAAGGTGCTCACTGCTGGGAAGTTGGGCGTCCAAGCGCACCACGCCGCTGGAGGGTTGGAAAAGGCTGAAGGACAAGGATAAGGACCAGTGGAACAGATTCACCCTGCACATGACGAAGTACGAGCTCGCGAACAAGCTTCACGAGACCAACATCTTCAGCGCCTCGGCTGGCGATGTCAAGGACGCCTTCGAGCGCCTGCGCCAGTCCATCGATGTCCCGCCCGTCGGCAAGAATAACATGTGCAAGAAGATGTTCCAGGAACGCATGACAGTCGAGCTCCAGTCCATGACCGACGTCACCTTCTTCTTTGAGATGGTGTGGCCATGGCCCACATCCCCTCAGGAAGCGGGCCTCGCCTTCACTGCGGATTCGCCGAAGCTCCACTTCATTGACCTCGAGATGGCCGAGAAGATCCGCATGTTCAACCAGAGTTTCATCAGCGGCGTGTACACTGCACTGACCGAGGGAGGCCACAAGAAGAAGGATATGCTCGTGACGATTTCTTCTCGGATGGCTTCGCTGATGGACGATCTGCTGGCCGACGCAGAGGAGTTCTGCGAGGACGCGTCGCACTTCTTGGGCGCGCTGGGCTCCATGGTGGGCGGCGTCGCCAAGATCTGCGACCCGACCAGCCCGTGGAAGGCGGACGACATCGACGCCTTCTACAGCGACATCCTCTCCCTCGGCCCCAACCGCGGGGGCATCTTCAGCGGGCTGGAGGGGGTGGCGATCGCCATCGGCGCGTGCGCCGAGTACAACAAGACGTGGACGACCCTGATGAAGGACAAAGTCATGGTCATGGAGCTCGCCCCCCAGGTTTCAGCATCCATGTCCGCCCTCTTGTCGGTGGCGCGCAGCCCCCTGGACTTCGACGGGGCGGTTGCTGCGGCCACCGCGGCGTTGAGCACCATCCCGAAAGTCGCGTGCTCCCTGGGCGACGAGCTCGCGACCCCCGTCGTCAAGGAGGTGAAGGCCGCGCTGAAAGATTTGTCGGCCAGCGTCGCCTCAGCCACGTCGACGGGGTCATTGGCGCAGACGCAGCAGAGCACGTTCATCCAGCTGTTGGGCAAGGCGGTCGACGCCATGCCGTCGGACGTCGAGCTTCTGAAGATGAAGACGGATATGGACGAAGCCGACGCCTCCATGGCCCGCGATGCCATCAGGGCCCAGTTGACCACGCTGGTCAACGACATATTCGCTGACACGGCGACCGCGGTCAACCTTCGCGACGACTTGCGCCTTATCATGGACCAGATGACAAAGGACGACTTGGATTCGACGATGACTGCGAAGCTCGGCGAGTGCGCCTGCGTCCTCATCAAGAAGATCTTGACGGTGCCCGAGGGGAGCAAGGGGATGGCGGACGCCGCGATGCAGGCAGCGCACCACTTGCACGACTTCCTGCCGAGCACGGCCACGAAGGGACAGCAGCGGAGCTTGGAGGCATCGAGCGCACGTCGGTCGCTGAGGCCGACCACGGGGTCGATCGTCCAGAAGTTCTTCGACGATGAGAAGAAGCTCATCGCGGAGCAGGTGGATCTCGGGGACCCGCAGCTCGCCCTCCTGCGCGTCCTCCTGGAGAAGCTGGACGCCTACATCAAGGACGAGGCCGACTCGGACATCAGCTTGCACGAGCACATGAAGGCGCAGATCCACCAGTACGTGGAGGACGCGAGGCGCGTGGTGAAGACGGTGGGCCAGCACGCCGTCGACGTGGCATCGGCCGAGACCCAGACGACAGCGGCGAAGATCGAGCCCTACATGCACGGCCTCCCCGACGGCGCGGACTGGTTGAGCGCTGGTCCAGCCAACCTCCACGTGTGGAAAAACTTGGCGGCCCACGCCGACAGTGCGATCTTGTCCACGGAGATGAGCAAGACCATCGCCCCCTTGAAGAAGAATGTGGACGCTGCCGAGAAGGCGGCTGCGTGCCCCCCCCAGTTATGTTGGTGCAAACGTGCTCGGGCTCACGCCCGACGTATCTTTGCGTTTGTTTATTAAGTTGTTCAGTGGGTCGCAGATGGGTTTCGAGGAGGAAGGTGAAAGAAGGAAAGCCGCGCACCAGTTAGCTTAAGATACCGCTGCATGGCCTTCCCTCCTTCACCTCCCTCTTGGAAGGCGCTGGCCCGCTGGAAGTCCGAGGGTGAGAAATACGGATTGCGCATCGAGGGGGGTCAGAACTACCAGAAGGTGTCAGAGATCATCACCAACGCGTGGGTGACTCTTGTGACAGGCAGTTTGTTCATGGCTTTTGAGAAAGCGACTGACAAGCAGTTGCTGAGGGCTACGATCGTAAAGACGACGAGTGCCCTCAAGGAGCGTGGCATTTCGCAGGACCGTTTGCATCCAACCCTGTTGGCGCGGGTGCAGCTGGCCATGCAATTCAACATTAATGTGTAGTTAGGTTTCCTGGGGCCGAGTGGTGCGGTGAAACGAGCTGCCGTTTTGGCGTTCGGCGCGCAGCGAGCGCACGCAGACGCCGCGCGCGCATGTCAGCACGGGTGCTGGGCGCGCGTGTAGAAAACACTGCAGCACCCTCCCCCGCAGCGTGCAAGCACGCAGCACGACAGAGAGGTACACACACACCACACACACACGCACACACACACACACACACACACGCACGCACGCACGCACGCACGCACGCACGCACGCACGCACGCACGCACGCACACACACACACACACACGCACGCACACACACACACACACACACACACACACTCACACGCACACGCACACGCACACGCACACGCACACGCACACGCACACGCACACGCACACGCACACGCACACGCACACGCACACGCACACGCACACGCACACGCACACGCACACGCACACGCACACGCACACGCACACGCACACGCACACGCACACGCACACGCACACGCACACGCACACGCACACGCACACGCACACGCACACGCACACGCACACGCACACGCACACACACACACACGCACGCGCAGGCTCGGCCCAGGTCCCAGCCCGCAGACAGCATGCGGGCTGACAGTTACGAGTTGCGAGTCGGTCCGCATCGGGGCCTGACTGGACTCAGTCAGGGCGCGGTATCTCCAGCTCTCTAGGCCAGAGGAGAAAAACACGTGTGGCGGGGGTGCGTATTTCTCTTCCCCACTCTTCCGCCCACCCCACCCCCCCGATCCCCCGCCGGCCTAACCCCTGCCCCCCGCTCCCCGCCCCCGCGGATCTCGAGCCGTCGCCACCTGCCCCCCCTCCGCGCCCGACAGAGTCAGAGGGGCCCGACGGGCCGACGGGGTGCCCCTGCGGCTGCGTCCGACGCCCCTGGCATCGCCAGAGGGCGAAGTCAGCCGCGTCGAGGCGGCGGGGAAGGGGGGGGCGGAGGAGGAGGAGGAGAAGGAGGCGGAGGAGTGGAACAGAGACGGAAGGGAGGAGAAGGAAGGATGGTGGAATGAGAAAATGGAACAAGGCGTGATGACGGCGGGGCCTCTCCTTTTTCCCTTCTCCCGCCTCCCTTCGTCCGCCCCGCCCCCCTCTCCCTTTTCCCTCCTCACCCCTTCCCCCACCCCTCTCCCCTTCGCCCTCATGTCCCTCCCCTTCCCCATCCCCCTCCCTCTTCCTCCTCCCCCTTTTGCTCCTCCCCCTCCTCATCCTCTCCCCCTCCTCACCTTTCTCTTCCCCCAACTTTGCTTGCCCTGGGGCCCGTGCGCTCCGTTTTCTTGTTCATTATTGGCAGCGTTGCGTTTCTTCCCCTCCGAGGCCTCACGATATTTCCCCTTATGCTCCTTCCTCGAGGCCTTTCTGGCTTTCCTGTCCGCCTCCTTGTCATTGTTACAATGTACAATGGCAAGGAGGTGATGTTTTTGTTCGTTGAGTTCTTTGCATCGGTCTGAGAGCCATTAGTTCTTGTTCTCCATCTCGTCTGTTTTCATCGTGAGTTGGCACGCTCTTGCCTCCTGCTTCCCGCCCCGCCCGCGGCCACCCGAGGGGACAGGCCGCCGCGGGCGGCCCGAGGGCGCCGCCGCGCCAGCGGGGGGGGGGCACCCGAGCGGCCGTCGCCGCCGTCGTCGCCGCCGCCGTCGCCGCCGCCGAACCCCCCCTCTTACTCCCCACCCCCTCTCATTCCGAGTGGGCCGACGCCTTTTCCCGCCAGGGGCCCGCGGTGCGAAGGTGAGGCGAGAGCGCGATTCCGAAAACCAGCGCGTGCCCGAGTGGGCCCTCGGGCCGCAGGCAACCGCTGCCGCTGGCGCCTTCGGTGGAGCTCTATATGAAGGCGCGGAACGTGTGAGCGCGCCGAAGTGGACCCTCGGACCGAATGCGACCGCTGGCAATGGGGCCTCCGATGGAACTCCCTATGGGGCTCCGCCGCTATGTCCTCGCACCTCCCCTCCCCAGACCACCCCGCTGCCCCCGCCCCTCCCTCCTCATCCATCCCCCTCCACTCCGTCCGTGGCCATTTTGGCTCAAGGCCGCCTGGCTCCAAAGCGGCCTGCGCGTGGCCCGAGCGCGAGCTCGCGTCCGTGGGTGCCCCCCCTTGCGCAGGTTCTTGCGCCTCGCGTTGGCTTCCTGATGTGCCGCGCGTTGGTTCGGCAGCGCGCGGCACGGGTGCTCTGCCCCCAGCCCGCCGCCCACTCGGCGGGGCGGGTTTGCGAAATTGCGCGCGGCGTGGCAGCGCCGAGCGTCGCCTGAGCGGCCTGCGCTTTTTTTTTTTTTTTTTTTTTTTTTTTTTTTTTTTTTTTTTTTTTTTTTTTTTTTTTTTTTTTTTTTTTTTTTTTTTTTTTTTTTTTTTTTTTGCGCGACAGTGTCGCCGCGACACTGTTTTGAGACTCCTGGGCGCCGCGGCCTGCAGACTGTTTTGACACTCTTGACTGCACTTTCCAGCAAAACCTCCATATCCCTCCTGGAGGAGGCCGCTGCCATCATAACACTATCACTCAGGTACGCGCGCCAGCCCAACAAGGCGCGCCACTCTCCACTGCGCGATAGCATTGCGAACAGGCGGCAGCCGGCGCGCGCTGCGGTGGAACAGTTACACAAGCACCGGGCGGGAAGCAGCAGCATTAATCATTGGCGCAGGCACGTTGGAGACTCCGCTCGGATTCCCCTGATGGTGCACATTCCATCGCAAGGGGTGCCGATCCGATCTGGGGCACGTGACAGAGGTGATTGGCATGCGTATCAAAGGCGTCAGTTGCAGCGCTACGACGACGACGAACGCCGCTGCAAGCTCGGCAAGTCGGGCCACAGGCAGAGCTCTCACACAGGCCTTGCAGGCATTCCGAGGGCGGGTCAACGCCAGCGATGGCAGGAGCATTTTGCGCCGCCGCCCCAGGGAGGCAGCAGAGCCGAGGGCAGAGTATATACTTATATATATATATAACCAGGTCAGAACATGTTGCATCACCCTGTGGGCGTGGTGGACGACCATCAAGCAGAGCAGTTTCAAAAATTATTAGCGCCATCCACAGTTGACAGGCGCAGTGTCATCGAGTTACATCGTCGCATTCGCATTGCAGCTGAGATTGAAGACTGCCAGACATCGCAGTGCAATCGTCGGGCCAACACTCAGGCGCATGAAGCCGAATGCCGGGCTGGGGGCTGGTTGCCTGGCTGCTTTAGACGTCAAACGATTGCCAGGTAATGGGCGGGGGGGGGGGGGGGGGGTCGTCGATGTCTTCAGGCGCGTCGAACGGGAGCTCACGCGGCCGCGGCAACTGCCTATCACCATGGGCAGGCCACTACCGCAGAAAAAAACAATGGCAGTACAGCTATAGGATAATTACGCGTGACGTGCCGCATCTGGTCCGTGACCAGGGGGAGCCGCGTCGAACCGCGGGCTGCTGATGAGGCCGCCCATCGGGGCGCGGCCCTCGCGGGCAACGCTGCCCTGCGAGAGGCCTTCCTCAAGACGTTGCACGGACAGGTATACGGATATTTGAACATCAGCTACGCATGCGCAGTCATGGACGCGAAATCCTTCTATGACACGGTGCGCTGGGGCGGCCTGGCTGAAGCAGCGTTGAGTCTCAGGTTTCCTCCTGTTGTGCTGACGTTGGAATTGCAGTCGTGCGCGGCGGCGCGTGGGCTCACGCAGCCCGGATGCACGTCGCGTGCTTTCCAGGTTGCGCAGCCGATGGTGCAGGGATTGCGCACTGGAGCAAAATTTGGTCAATGTGACGCGCACTTTGCCCTTGACAGGCTCGCCGCGGCACGCCCCAGTGTCGCGGCGCGCATTTGGGGGCGACCTCAGTGGGTCCACAGTGGGCTCCAAGCGGCAGTTTTGTTTCGCACCATGGCCGACCCCATCTCTGATGCGTTCGAGTTTTCGGCCCGAGCTCTCTCAGCAGTGACCGCCAAGAGTGTTCTGTCGGCTTCAGAGCATGGTTTGGCCAGAGCGATCACGGCAGCACTACGCAAGGGAGGGCGTCGACTGCCGGCAGGTCTGCAGGCGCCATATCTGGGCATTGATCTACCAGCGGGGAAAAGGCAGGGCCGGTCAACGCAGGGGCAGCGGGCGGCGAAGTTTAGCCGAAGACGCGCCAAGATATCCAGGCGGGCAGGAGCGAGCTCACAGTAAAAGATCATGTCTAACCTACGAGTCAGCGCCCAGACTATAGCACGCCACGGTCATCAAGTCTTCGGCATGCGCGGGGGCGATCTACATCGCTGGCGAAGCATGCTCGCGGCAGTTTGTGGAGTTAGCAGGCGCGGGAGGTGCACGACCGCCGCCTTAGACCTAGCGACGCCAGGCCAAGATCCAGCAATCAAGCTCGGGCGAGAATGCCTGGCAGAGTGTCTGAGACCGTGGGCGGCGAACCCTAGATTGGGCCATCGATGCGTAAGGCATGGGCAGGTACGGCTGGCAAGCTACGCGGTATCGACAGCGCAGAGAGATCCAGACATGTTCGTGGGCCTATGAGTTCAGCCATTACGTTTCATTTGCAGTGCGGATTGGGTCCAATCGCACCCTCGCGATGGCATCTCCCAGGTGGCGGGCGCAACAGAGAGAGCATCGAGTGGGCCTTACAAGATGATCAGATCACGGGAACGGAGGATCTCGCGGACCTCCCCGACGACTTCACTCATTCGGTCCAGCGAGCTCTTTGGCGCGATGCTGCTAAGCATTATTTGCGGTGAGGGAGCTGCATATGGGATCCATGCTCATCAATCGTGTCGGCATGTTTGGCAGTCGCTGGTGGGCGCTCCGAAAGGTCATGCCATAGCGGAGTTCATGCTGGCGACTGCACTTGGAGGCGCATGGCCAGGTGAACGGCTCATGGCAGGAGTTCAGATTGCAGACCCCCAGATGCAGTTGTGTCCGCGGTGCCACACAGGTGGGGATATGCATGTTGGGGCGCCGTTTTATAGGTGCTGGACATGTCTACACAATGGAGATAAGTAGGCGTACCATGAGTTGGACGGTCTCCCCCCATAGGCCACGCTCAGCACGAGCAGCGCCCTGCCTTCCGGCTTGGGGGCCTCGCACCGCGGACGCGGGCGGCGACGCCGCAGCCAGTCCGTGAAGAACGGCGGGAGTGTGATGATGATGCGCTATATGGGGCAGGGGGCCTGGGCGAGGGCACACTCGACTAGCCCGTCCTCATCTTCGGTGGCGTTAGTGGGGGCCCAGACACCATGAAACTTACTCAGCGCAGAGTAGGAGTAGCAATTGTGAGAGTCCTTGCCACGCATCCGTGTCCCGCGGGTGCAAGGGGCAGAGTGGCTGTCCCAGGCGGAGTCGAGCGGTTTCTCGAGGTGAGTCAGCCATCTGCATGAATTCCGGGTGGTTGCTCTATGTTACGGGCAATTTGGCAGTGGCAGAGGGCTCGGCAAATAAGTTATTCGCGCGCCCGCGATCTGCTGCCAACGATTTGATGTGTGGGCCAGGATTGGCCAGCCTTGGCATGACGCAGACATGGCCGCACCTGCGGCTGTTCTGTTTATCCATTCACTTTTGGTCTGGCGGGCAGGCCAGTGAGCAAGCAATTCCATCATGGATGGTCGAGGGCAACAGGATTGCCGACACAGCTGCAGGTGAGATGGCGATGAAGTGTCGGATTCCACAGGATGTCAGATTTCGCATCGCCACCACGGAGCACAAAGCAATGCTTGTTCGGAGAAGATTGTTGCGTGCACGCTTGGATGCCATTGCTGCTTCTCCAAGGCAGACTTGTGATCGACGACGCAGGCATCATCGCCCACCGCCTGCCCCCAAGATTGTCGCACAGCTGAGTTCGCAGCAGGTGCTGAACGCCAGCGTTCGTCAGCGCGCTTTGTGTAGAGGCTCGGCCGCGCGAAAAAGCTTGGTAAACTGGTTGCGAATCCCGCGTCTCAAAGTGGAGCCCGTCCACGGAACCCTCTTGAAGGTGCCTGCCCCAGAAACAGTTGCATTGTGCCGGGGGGTGGATACGTGAGTCCCACGCGTTTTTTTATGTTTTATATATACATATGTATTATATTTTTCACCACTCGGACTTCCAGCTGTGGTATTGCGGTGTGTGTGTGGGTACCGATCCAGTACCCAACTTCGGACCCTTAAGGGCGCCTGTGGTGGGCGCGCTCCTCCTCCTCCTCCTCCTCCTCCTCCTCCTCCTCCTCCTCCTCCTCCTCCTCCCCCTCCTCCTCCCCTTCCTCCCCCCACTCCGTTGCGGGCGGCGGAAGCGGGGGGCGGCGGGGGCCAGTGGCGGGCCAGGGGAAGAGGCGGGGATGAGGAGATGGGACGGGGGGGGGGGCGGTGGACGGAAGGGAAGGGGGGTCAGCGAATGAGGACAAGATGCGGCCACCAACCCCCTCCCCCGGCCATGACTTCCACTCCCGCCCTCGTGATCCAGGGGGCCTTGACCAGGAGGGCTCTTTGGGGCTCTATGGGGGCCAAACAGCCACCCCCACCCCCAGCCTGGACCCCCTGGATCACGAAGTCGGGCGTGGAGGTCTTGGCTGTCCTCAGCGAGACGTCGGGAAGAGGTGGGACTAGCAGGGAAGTGGCAGAGGGGAGAAGAGGGGGGGGTCCTGGGAAGGGAGCGTCTGCGGCACCACCGCAGGCCCACTGGGTGGGGCCAGGTCTCGATGCAAGCACCCTCTGAGCTTGGCCTGGGGTCGATCCATGCGCGCGCACCTTTTGGCGTCGCGGCCACGCGCGCAGCGGCGCGGCGGGCGGATACAGTCGGGTAGGAGAACGCGCGCGGCCCGCCGAGATCACGTGCCATACGCACACGCGCAAACACACACAGACACACACACACACGCTCTCTCGCACACACACACAAACACAAACACATATACACACACACTCACACTCACACGCACACGCACTCACACACAAACGCACCCACAAACACAAACACGAACACATACACACACACACATTCACACTCACACACACACGCGCACTCACACACGAACGCACACATTCACACTCACATGCGCACACACACACCCACACATACACACACACACACGCACACACACGCACGGACGCACGCACGCACGCACGCCCGACCCCCCTTCCCCCCGCCCGCCCGCCTCCCCGCCCGCCCGCCCGCCCCCCCGCCCTCCCCCCCACCATACACACAAACACACACACACACGGACACATACACATACACAACACACACACACGCACACACCACACACACAAACAAACACGCACGCCCGCCCGCACGCACGCACGCATGCACGCACGCGCACACACAGCACACATACACACGCACGCACGCACGCACGCACGCGCACACGCACACGCACACGCACACGCACACGCACACACACAACACACACAACACACAACACACAACACACAACACACAACACACAACACACAACACACAACACACAACACACACACACGCACGCACGCACGCGCGCACGCTC
>CAUYUJ010003262.1:29932-39932 GCA_963575745.1 Prorocentrum cordatum
CGGTTCGAACCCCTCCCCCCCCCCCCCACTCCGGAAAACCGGGGGGGGTCACTACCGGTTCGAACTCCTCCCCCCCCCCCCAGCTCATCATGAAAACGGGGGGGGTCACTACCGGTTCGAACCCCCCCCCCCCCTCGAAAACCGAGTGGGGGTGCGGACAGAGGCGGGGACGGTGTTGGTGGGACAGTGGTGAGGGGACAGCGGGACAGTAGTGGGGACAGTGGGACAGTGGGACAGTAGAGGGCAGGTAGTGGCGGGGACAGTGGTGGGGACAATGGTGGGAACAGGGGGGACAGTGGACAGTGGTGGGGACGGTGGTGGTGGGGACAGTGGTGTGGGCACAGTGGGAACGAAGTGGAAACAGTGGGACAGTGGAGGGTACAATGGTGGTGGGGACAGTGGTGAAGGCGGTGGCGAGGACGGCGGTGGGACAATGGGACAGAGGTACAGTGGGGACAGTGGTGGGGACTGTGGGGACAGTGGTGGGAACAGTGGGACAGCTCAGTGGGACAGCGGCGGAGTCAGTGGGACAGTGGGGACAGTGGGGATAGTCGGGCAGTGGCTGGGGCCGTGGAGAAAGTGGGGAGAGTGGAACCGTGGTGGGAACAGTGGTGGGAACAGTGGTGGGGACAGTGGGGACAGTGCCACAGTGGTGGGGGCACTGGTGGGGACAGCAGGGACGGTGGTGTGAGGACAATGGGTGCGGGGAACAACAGTGGAGTATGTTTATGCGGACGTGTATGGCTGGGAGTCGTTTGCTGGCGGTGAGTGAGGGGGTGGGGAGGGGTTCGAACCGGTAGTGATCCCCCTCCGGTTTTCGAGAGGGGGGGGGGGTTCGAACCGGTAGTGACCCCCCCCGGTTTTCCGGATCCGGAGGGGGGGGGGGAGGGGGGAGGGGTTCGACCGGTAGTGAAACCCCCCCTGTTTCGTGAGGGAAGTGGGGGGTAGGGTGGGGAGGTTTAGGGAGGGGGGGGGGGCCGGGGGAGGTGGGGGGGATGGGGTTCAGCATTGGGGGTGATTTCGGAGGTGGCCGGGGGCGACCGCGCTCCGGAAAACGTGTGCCACAGCCGTCGGGCAAAGCGGCGGTGGATCACGCTCTCTCAAACACACACATACACCTTCATACGCACTCTTCTCTCTCTCTCTCTCTCTCTCTCTCTCTCTCTCTCCCACCCACACTCAGTCATACATACTTACAACCGCGCTCACATTGACACCCACACCCGCACTCACATTCACACTCACACTTAGTCACAAACACATCTACACATACGCACACACACACGCACGCACGCACACACGCAAACATACACACATTCACACACAGACACAAACACACAAACAGACACCGACACAGACAAATACACAGACGCAGACGCAGACACAGACACACACGCGAACACACACACACAGAGGGCGTCGGTGTCGTCGTGGTGCTGACTCGGACGGGGATAGCCGTCACCCGGACCATTTTGGTCAGCTGACATTTCCTCTATCATACGGGTCCAAACACAAACACGGGATTGCAAGGCGCGCGCGGCGGGCCCGCGGCCCGCGGCCGTTCCGATGCCCGCGACGGTCGACGCGTGTCGTGGGGCCCGCGAGGCCGCCCGCGGCGCCCTCCTGGCTGCGCATACGGCCACCGTCGTCGCGATGGGGGCTTCCCGTGAAGGCGCGCGCCTCCTGACTGCTGCGGAGGGCCTGCTCCATCGCCGACCTGTCAAGCGGGCCCCGCAGCCAACCCCCGACCAGCGCCGTTCCTCCTCTCGGTGCTGCTGTCGAAAGGCCCCGTTGATGCTGCCGCGGCCGGCCTGCCGCCTCGAAGTGTCCCCGCACCTCGGCGCGAGCGCCTCCGCGCGCGCCGCCGGCGTGCCCGCGCTGCCAGCACCGGTGACGCCGAGAGGATGGACGTGGCGGAGGCGGCCGCCAGCGAGCTCGACGACGGCTGGGCGGACGAGCTGCCCGTGGTGCGCCCGCCACAAGCGGTGCCCACCGCGCTGGCGTTTTCCCGTCCCGGGAGTCGCCTGGAGCAGGGCTCGGCGGAGAGGGGGGGGGGGCGCCGCGTCGGTGGCGGGGCTCGAGCATCGCGAGCGCGGCCTTTCGGATGCCCTGGGCGCCCTGCCGACGGCGCCGCTGGCTGCGAGGCGGAGGGCGCCGCCCTGGGAACCTCGGCCTTCTCTCGGAGGCGGCGGCGGCCTGCTCCACGGGCGAGGGCGCGCTGTCCCCGTGAGGAGCACGAGCTGGTCCTCGCGATCGTGCAGGCTCTTCAGGCACGCTCCCGCCGACGGTCTTGACTGCAAGAGGTTATTCCCCCGTTGTCCGAGCCATGCGGGGAGATTCGCTGTCAGCCCTTTGGGGCGCGGTGCGGGTTGGGGGTATGATAGCATCGCTGTTGTCGCTCTCGGTTCGGACTTCTCGGGTTTCGGAGGCCCTCGGAGGCCAAGAAGAAGCTGCCCGCGTGCTGGTCGTGAGGATGGCTGGCACGTTGGGTCCTGGCCTCCGCGCGGTTCCGACTTCGCGCGTGGAGTGCAGCTAGTTTTTTTTGTTTGGGGGGGGTGCTGGCCGTTCTTCTATGGGGTCCATACACGCGCGCGCACACACGCGCACACGTGCACGCACGCACGCGCGCACGCACGCGCGCACGCGCGCACGCACGCACGCGCGCACGCACGCACGCACGCACGCCGCTTACACAAACGCACACACTTACAGAAGCACGCGCGCACACACACTCAGACACAATTGCACACGCTCGCACACACACACACACACTCACACCTACCTTCACACGCACACGGACACGCACACTCACACACGAGCTGGCACACACACACACATACACGCACACACACACACACACACACACACACACGCACACACGCACACACGCACGCGCGCACGCGCACGCGCACGCGCACGCGCACGCGCACGCGCACGCGCACGCGCACGCGCACGCGCACGCGCACGCGCACGCGCACGCGCACGCGCACGCTCACGCGCACGCGCACGCGCACGCGCACGCGCACGCGCACGCGCACGCGCACGCGCACGCGCACGCGCACGCGCGCGAACGCGCGCACGCGCACGCGCACGCGCACGCGCACACGCGCACGAACGCACGCACGCACGCACGCACGAGCACACACAATCACAGATTCACACACGCTCAAAGAGTCCCACGAGCCTACAAACACGTACGCGCAAACATTCAGACGCATTTGCACACGCACACGCACACGCACACGCACACGCACACGCACACACACACACACGCGCACGAACGCACGCACGCACGCACGCACGCACGAGCACACACAATCACACATTTACGCACGCACAAACAGTCCCACGAGCCTACAAACACGTACGCGCAAGCATTCAGACGCATCCACACACGCACACGCACACGCACACACACACACGCATTCACATTCGTTATCACATTCACTTACACACACATGCACAGGCACACGCACACGCACACGCACGCACGCACGCACGTACGCACGCACGAACACACACACACACATACACACGCACACACACATACACACACACACACACACACGCGCACACACACACACACGCACACATCCACACACACACACATTGGCACCGCCGCCACGCGCGCGCTGGCGCGTAGTCAGTCGGGCGGGGACGCATGCGCGCGCACCGTATTGCTTCGGCGTCCCCTCGGGACCGAGTGGGGCCGCCCTTTCCTTGGGCCGCACGTCGGCCACGGCCTGCTGCCTCCCCGCGCGCACTTGCGCAGGGCCCGCGCGCCATGGCGCGCGCGAGCGGCGCGCGCGCAGTGCGCGCGTAGAAAGCGCACGCAGGCGCGCGCCCGCGCAAGGCGCCCGCGCCGGGGGCGGCCCGGCCTTGCAAGCGGCATCTGGTGGGCCGGGGGGCGACGCCAGCGCTGCATCGGCGAGGCGGGGCGATTTCTGAGACCCGGCGCTTCGCGGGGGGCCGGGGCTTTCGGCGCGCGCCCTGGGCGCCCGCGTGCAGGGGCGGAGGGGGGGGCGGCTGCGCCCGCTGCTGCCCTGCTCTTTTGTGCGAGGACTGCAGGCTCTCTCCCCCCGCCGTAAGGTGCTTGGCTAAACGTGGCGGACAGAGCGTGGAGCTCAAACAAATCTTTCGTGCGAGGCGTATTCTCTGGCGGCGAAATCCGACCCCTGCGGCCGGGAACTTTTGGATAGCGCGTCGTTCGGCCGGATTTGGCGTTTCGCGCTTCGGCGCGACGCGGTGCATCCGTTTCCGAATCCTCATTCTCAAGCGACAACCTCCTGAACGATTTCCGACCCCCCCCCCCCCCGCGAAGCGGAACGACCTGTTATCCACCTTCGCAAGGCATAGCGCGTCGCCTTTGCCGCCGCCGCGATGCGCTACCCACAAGTTCCTGACCGTATGCTGTGGCGGCGAAATCCGGACTCTAACTTCGCCGATCAACTACTCAGGCAACACGATGGGCGGCGTGGCGAAGATTCGGATGCCGCCACCTAGTGCTTCAGCGCTCCTACGGGGGTCGCGAACAGCCAGCGTCGCGAGGCACATCCAGCAGCGCGCGGGCCCCGATCATATGTTATTCAGAGCTTGTGCCTCGTACGAGGATCGCGAGCAGCCGACGAGCTGGCCAGGGGCATGTGCATCAGCCTGCTGGCACCGATCTGGTTTGGCTAAAGCCGCCAGGGGGACGAAAAAGAGCGGATGTGGCTGTTGCGCGATGAGTTCAAATCGGACGATTGGCTACATTTTGCCGTGGCGCGCCACAGCGGACAGGGCAGAAAATTGCAGAGTGAACCCAGACGGTCGCGCGCAAAGCATGCATGCACGCGCGGTGCCTCGCGGTAGTGCCCAAACACGGCTCCAGCGCATTGCTCATGCTGCTGTTGCGTGAGTCTCCTCCCCCACCCACGCAAAAAACAGCATGTCGTGCAACTGCGGGCGGCCCGCGAGTTTCCCGCTCTGGGCCGTCCGCCAGCCGAGCTGTGATCCCATTTCCGTCCAACGACTCCTGTGCGCGATGCCCATGCCCCCCCCCCCCCCCCCCTTCGTGTGCAGGTGAGGCACGGCTCGCCCGGCTGGCCGTGGGCAGGGGATTCGCGCAGCCGTGGGCGGCATGGTCACGGTCACGACGGCGCCAAAGGGCGTCAGGCCGACGCTCGCCGGAGAGCGAGAAGCGGAGCGCGCGCACCAGCTTGGAGGGCACAGTTTGGCTGTTGAAAATGAGGGGCATGTGCCACATACCGCCTTGACGTTCTAGCCGCACGCATCGATAGACACATTGGGTGTCGTTGGGTACATGGATGCATGTGGCATGGATGCGTCTATGGACAACGCGGCCGTTGCGTTCGGCGCAGTACAAAGCCGGAGAACCGGATAGATCCGTACACGGTCAGGTCCGCTTCCGGAGGTCCCACATGCTGTTCCAAGCGCCAGCCCTTCCCCAATGTCCGCCAGATCGATACTTCCCCTCACCACTTCGAAGCGGGGCGGCATGGGAGCAGAGGGGAGGGCGGAACGGCTGGGGCGGGGCTCGCGTGCGCGGGGAAACAAAACACACACATATACACACACACTCTCTCACATCTCTCTCACACACATACACACACACTCTCTCTCTCACACACATGCACACGCACACACACACACACACACACACACACACACACACACACACACCCACACCCACACCCACACCCACACCCACACCCACACCCACACCCACACACACACACACACACACACACACACACGCACACACGCACACACGCACACACGCACACACACACACACACGCACACACACACACACACGCACACACACACACACACTGAGGGATTGGAGGGGAGGAAGGAGGGTAGGGCAGGAGGGGAGAGAGGGGGGAGGGAGGGAGGCTGAGGAAGGCGGGAGGCAGGCCGGAGGTAACACGCACGGATGTGCGTGCGGGTGTGGGGTGGGGTGCAGAGAAAGAGGGGGGACAGCAAGGACCAAAGGCATGGGGCGACGGCGTGGGATACCGCCCAGCGGCAGCGATGGCGGCGGCGTTTGCGTTGGGCGAGAGGCCGGGGAGCGCGTCGTCAACACCATGATTCGAAGAGGGAAAACGGCATAAAAATAAACTGTCGACGTTTCCCGCGGATTTCTTGGATCAGCGCTGGGTCCCCCTGGCGGCGCCTCCGGCGCCGTCCCCGACGCGCTGCACGCGCCAGGGAGAAAGATCCAGCGCCGATCCAAGAAATCCACGCGGAGCTCCGAAAACTTCTGTTGATGTCGTTCTTTTGGCTCCTCTCGAGATTCCGAGCGAGAAGGTTCTAGAGTTGAGGACTGGGAGGCAAACGCAAGGCGGGCAGGTCCATCCTCGTCATCGGCACGAAGCATGAAATCCCCCGTTCCGACGCGGCACCGCACCCCGCAGTCGCGGATAAGAGTGAGGGGGCGGCGGGGACGTCTTCAGTCTGCGAGGCTCTGAAGAAGCCCGCCGCAGGCGCTGGTTTTTTGTTGAAGCAAAGTGGGTGGGTTCGCGGGGTGGGTCGCGAGTGGGTCGCGGGTGGCTCGCGGCTGGGTCGCAGCTGGGTCGCGGCTGGGTCACGTGCCGGGTCGTAGGTGGGTCACTGGTGGGTCGCGGGTGGGTCGCGGGTGCGTCGCGGGTGGGTCGCGGGTGGGTCGCGGGTGGGTCGCGGGATGTGTCGCGGGGTTGGTCGCGGGGTAGGTCGCGGGCTGGGTCGCGGGCTGGGTCGCGGGCGGGACGACGACAACAAACAAACAAACAAATTACCCCAGTGCGACCCTACCTAGAAGTTGGAGCCCCTAGGAAAGCAGCATTAGTTGCTATGCTATGCTATGCCATGCTATGCTGCGCTATGATATGCTATGCTATGCTACGCTATGCTAAGCTATGCTACTCCGGATTCCATAACAAAGGGGGGTGGGTCACATGTGGGGGGGGTCTGATTCGAGCTGTCTTGGAGGGTTCGGAGGGGGTTTGGGCAAATGGCCGCCCTTTCATGGATGGTCTGCGGGGGTCTAAAACTTCTCGTCTGGGAGGGTTGTGACCCCCTCCCTTTTATCACGACATCTGGAGTATGCTATGTCATGCTGCGCTGTGCTATGCTAAGCTATGCTATGCTATGTTATGCTATGCTAAGCTGCGCTATGCTATGCTATGCTATGCAATGCTGCGCTATGATATGTTATGCTATGCTATGCTATGCTGGTCTATGCTAAGCTATGCTATGCTATGCTATGCTATGCTAATGCAGCGCTGCGCTATGCTAAGCTAAGCTAAGCTAAGCTAACCCTCTAGGCAGAGCCTAGGTAGGGAATTACACCCATGCTAATGCTGTGCTGTGCTGCGCTATGCTATGCTATGCTATGCTATGCTATGCTACGCTATGCTATGCTATGCTGGGCTATGCTATGATGTGCTGTGCTGCGCTATGCTATGCTACGTTATGCTATGCTGTGCTCTGCTATGCTGGAGCTCAGCGAAGCTAAGATGAAGGTAAGCTAAGCTAAGATAAACCTGAGCTAAGATGAAGCTAAGCTAAGCTAAGATGAAATAAGCTAAACTAAGATGAGATAAGCAACGCTAAGCTAAGGGGACGTAACTGGGGGAACCGCGGGGCGGATGCCGGGGGAACCGCCCGGGGCGAGTTACACTGCCCGGTCCCTTTAAGAAAGAGGGTAATAACCCTCTAGGCAGAGCCTAGGTAGGGAACAAACAATCAAACAAACAAACAAACAAACAAACAGCAACAACAACGCAACAAGCATAATCCTCACCACGGATCCCCACTTCAGCCACGCACCCAGGGACCATGAATAACCGTTCGGCCCCCTCACCCTGACAACGAGCCAGCCGCAGGCGCCGATTTTGTGTTAAAGCAACGTGGAAGGGTCGCGGGTGGGTCGCGGGGTGGGTCGCGGGATGGGTCGCGGGCTGGGTCTTGGGCTGGGTCGCGGGCTGGGTCGCGGGTGGGTCGTTGGCGGGACGACGACAACAAACAAACAATCAAACAGACAAATAAACAAACACACAACATCAACATCAACAACAACAACAGCAAAAACGACGACAACAACACCAACAACAACAACAATGACGCAACAAGCAGGATCCTCACCACGGATCCGCACTTCAGCCACGCACCCAGGGACAATGACGGACCAATCGGCCCCCTTCATTCTGACATTACAGCATAGCGTAGCAAGTCATATCACATCATAACATATCGTATCCTATCATGCCATATCATTTCATCTCATCTTATAGCATATCATATCAGGCCCAGTCATCTCATATCATCTCATATCACACCACAACACATCATACTATAGCATTTCATACGGCCACAACATCACATGTCGTATCGTCTCATCCCATATCATAGCATATCAATGCATATCAGTGCATATCATTACATAGTATATCATGCCATACCATATCAAAGCATAGCATATCAGCTCATATTAAATCATATCCTCCTCCTCCGCCTCCTCCTCCTCATCATCATCATCATCATCATCATCATCATCATCATCATCATCATCATCCGTCTTCCCTCCTCCTCCTCCCCCTCCTCCTCCTCCTCCTCCTCCTCCCCCTCCTCCTCCTCCTCCTCCCCATCCTCCTCCTCCTCCTCTTCCTCCTGCCTCCTCCTCCTCGTCCTGCACGCGGTGCGGTCGAGAACTTAACGACAATGCGCCGCGCCGCCGGTTCTGGCCCACCACGCTTCGGTGCGACACGCTACACATTGCTCATTTCCAATTCTTCGAAAGTTGTTTGATTTTTTGGGGGGGCAAGATCCTTTCATTTCGAATTGTGCTATCCTGGGCCTCTTCCTAGCCACTAGGGGGCCAGGAACAATTAGAAACGAGCACAATTAGAAATGAGCACGGTAAGAAATGAACGAACGACGTGTATGCTGTCTCGCTTCCCAGGCGGTCACCAGCTCGAGCTGGTCCGGACCTCCCGCCCCGTGGAGCGGCGGGGGCACGCTGTCCCCTCGCAGGGCTGGCGTGCTGCCAGGGCCGACGTGGCGACAGGCCACGCAGCAGCTCCTCACCGCGAGGGAGGGGGGGGCTCCGCCCGCAGGCGTTTTTGCCTGCAGGGCACCCGGCATGGCTCCCGCCCGCGCTCGCCGCCGAGGGCCGTGATGTTCGGCCGGTGGGCCCGCCACGCGGGGGCCGCCGCCGGCGTGGCCCTGCCCGCCTCGGAGCTGGGCCGCAGGACGCGCTGCCTGGCAGGGCCGGCCGGCTGGGTCTTGGATCGTCACCACCCAGCAAACCACCCCAACCCAACCCGAAGGCGTCAATTCGCCCTCCATTTCCAGTGTGGGGGGGGGGTCGGGGAACGTTGAAAAAACACATAGAACCCGTACCCCCCCCCACCCGAAATTCGGGTCAAATTCGGGTCTTCGGGTTGGGTTGGGGTGGTCTGGTAGGTAGTCAGATCGGGCCAGGCGAAAGGGGGGGATTGGGAAAGGGGGGGGTACGAAATTTGCTGCATGCCGCTGGGTTCGGCCTCACCGAGGGGCCCCCTCCTCGATACATATGGGCGCCGGGAGGCGCCGGGAAAATCAGCTACGTGAGCTGATTCTCAAACCTCCCCTTTGCTATCCCCCCCTTTCGCCCGGCCCGATTGGAGCCGCGTGGGGGTTCGAGGTGGCCCAGCCATGGTTTTGGCCAGCAGGAAGACGGGGGCAGGGTCGATTCCTGGGGTCGAGGAGGTTTTCTGTGTTGAGTGGGGGTCGTGTTCGGACGCCCTGGGGCCGTCAGACACGGATCTGGGGCAAAGAACTGAGCCAGATGGACCCCCGGGAGGGGTCCGGGTAGCGATTATCAGCAGATTTGGCCTCATCCCCCACTTCTCCTCCTCCTCCTCCTTCTCCTCCTCCTCCTCCTCCTCCCTCCTCCTCCTCTTCCTCCTCCTCCTCCTCTTCCTCCTCCTCCTCCTCCTCCGCCCTCCTCGCCCTCCTCCTCATCCTTCTCCTCCGCC
>CAUYUJ010003262.1:44932-80770 GCA_963575745.1 Prorocentrum cordatum
AAAATTATGCAGAGATAGCAGAAACTATTTTTTAATCGTTCGCTTTTTTTTATTAATCGTCATCCCGCATTCTCCCTGAGAGCGCTTTCTTGCAATGGGGGGTCCCAGATGGAACATTTATCCTGGAACGGCTGCGGGGTGAAGATCCACCCTGGCGCTCCCGAGCTTCGGCCGTGGAGCCCAGCCGCGAGAAAAGGCCCCCCGATAGATTACACTCGATTTGGAACATACGATTCTCTTGTCTCGGGTACATCCCCCCGCTTGTCCACGCGTGCGCCTTTTTGCACTGGGGGTGTGGGGGGGGAGCTCCCAGATGGAAAATCACCCTGGAACGGTTACGGGGTGAAAATGCATGTGGGCGCTCTCCATATAGCAGCAGGCGCTCTCGGGCATAACTGAGGGGGATGCACCTGAGCCCTCAAAGTGAGACATTTCCAAATAAAATCCTCTTGTTGGGCAGCCTTCTTCTTCGGTCGGGCCTTCCACTTGGATCCTAAAGGGGAAGAACCAGATGGAACTTCACTTTGGAACGGCGGCCCATAAGGCTCTTGAGAGCGGCACAGCTGGGAAATCACCCGTTCCAGGTTCCATTCATCACCCTGGAACGGTTTCGCACCCGTGGCCCCCTCCCGGAGGACCTCCTGGGGCCCTCTTTGGGCGTATCGGGTGCCTCTCGGATCGTCTTGGGACCACGGGGCCCCCCGGGAGACAGCTCGCGTTCCCTCATAGAGGCCGCGTGGGGCATGGCAGGACCGGCTCGGTGCCGACGAGCGCTCCCTCGGAGGACCCCCCTCTTGGACCCCTCTTGGGCGTGAGACCCAGACATCCGGCGTCTGGCTTTTTTCGAGACGCGGGCCCCCGACTTCCCGACCACTTCCCTGGGGCCGGTTTCTCCTTCGACTCGGTTTTTTTGACGGTCCTGAGGGCTGGTGAGGGGGGCCCCGAGAGGCCAAAAACTGCGAAAGCCCTTCGTCCCGATTTGTTCGCGGCGCCCGACGTCTGGGAAGGCTCTCGGAGCGCTGCTGCCTCGCCCTCATTCTTCCAGACCTTGCGTGCTGACCTTCCACGAGCATGCGCTTCGTGAAACGCCGAGTTTTCTTGCGTCTCCTGAGGCCTCCAAGAGTCTCCATGCATCACCCCCCGCGCCTTCCGCAGAGGTCGGGAGGTATGGAAGACGGAGGTGGAAGGCTGCTGCGGCGGCGCGCCCGCGGGGCGGTCTTGAGGAGTGGTGAGGGCCCCGAGAGGCCCCAAACCGCGAAAGCCCTTCGCCTCGATCCTTTCCGGGGCGCCCGCTGTCTGGGAAGGGGCTCTCGGAGCGCTGCTGCTGCGGCGCGCCCGCGGGCCGAGCCGCGGGCCGCCAGGAGCCGCACGGCCGGGCGTTGCAGCACCCGCGCCGCACGACGACTCGGCTCGGCACGCCGAGCGGCCCCGCCGGCAGGCTCTGGCCGGAGGGGCGGCGCGGCGCCGCGCTGCTCCGCGGAGCACCGTGACGCCGGGGCGCCCTTGGGCCGCGGAGGAGGCGGGGCCTCGTCCGAGGCCTCCTCGCGGGCCTCGCGGGGTCTCTCGCGAGGGTCGTCCTGGGCGGTCGCGAGGGAGAGGGAGATTCCAGAGGGGAACAAAAACACATGATTCATCGCCGATCCTTAGGGAAATATGGGGAACTATGAAAATATGGGAAGTGGGGGGGAAGACAAGAACCCAGAAAATGCGGGAAGATATGGGGAATCCTTGTATGTGTGTGTGTGTGTGCATTTTTTGTGTGTCCTGGGGCCCCTTCAGATCTACGGGCCACGGTGAGGTCGTGCAGGGGCCTGCGGGGGTGGAAGGGGCTCCCTCGCCTCGCGGGGCGGCCCCCGGTGGGCCGAGGCGTCGTAGTATATATATAGGGGGCTCCAGGACGGACCCATCCAGGGCCTCCTGAGAGTCAGAGCGTGAATTACCTACCCCGCTTTCGCTTCCAGGCAAAACCAAGTCATACCACGCGCCCCCTCGTCGAGCGGCCTGACCAGTACAGGCCGCAGTTTGGCGTCGTTTGGTGTCTCTTGGAAGCGAGGGTGGTCAATAGCGAGGTAGGTTTGTTTTCCCCCTAGAGAGGTCCAGAGGCGCAGCTGCGCTCCCGAGGCCTCTGGACGCGTCACGCGGCGAGCCCCCGGGTTGCCCAGAAGCGCCCGTCAACACGGTGGCGGATGTGGCACTCGTCGCCAGGGCACCCAGCTGGCTTTCCTCGCGGCCCGAGTCCTGTCCTCGTCCCCCCTCCTCTCCGCTCCCACAGGAGGGCAAGGTGCCGATGCCGCTGCGCGTGCCTCGTCGCCGCGGCTGCGGGTTCGCCTCGCGAAGCCCTGGTCGGGACGCGCCCTTGGAGAGGTCCGGGGAGCAGCGGCAGCTGTACCTTTTTGTTCCCCGTGGGGCTTCCAACTCCAGGACGTCACCACCCACCAAACCACCCCAACCCAACCCGAAGGCTCAGATTCGCCCTCGATTTCTAGTGGGGGGGGGGGGGTCGGGAGACATCGAAAAAGCACATGAGGAACCCTTACCTCCCCAACCCGAAATGCGGGTCTTCGGGTTGGGTTGGGGTGGTCTGGTAGGTATAGTCAGGGCGGGGCGGCCGTGGCAGCTGGCGCGGCGCCTCCTCCGACCCGACCCCCCCCCTTCCCCCCGCCATCCACAGGAGGCGGGCGCTGCGGACGGAGGGGCCGGCCGCTCCGTCGCCAGGCGCGGCCGCGCGCCCCCGCGGAGCGGCGGGGGGGGGGCGGCGGCGGGGGGGAGCCCCCAAATGCTGCCCTGGGAGGCGAGCGCCGATCCTTGAATTTCCCTTTCGAGTGCTGTGGGACTGTGCCCCTCTCACCTCCTCGGCCTCCCAGCGCTCTAAGACGGCCCAGGGGGGGCCCTGCAGGATCGCCCGGAGACGGCCTGAGAGGTCGCCAGGAGGGCCCCGAAGTTGCCCGGTGGGGGGGGGGGATGGACGGGGGGGGGGGGGGCGGGGCTCGGCGCGAGGCAGGGGAGGGGCGGGGGGGGAGCGGAGTGGGGCACAGGCCGGAGGAGGGGCGCGGGGGGGACGGGGGCGCTGCGCGGCGGGGGGCGCCAGGCTGCCCGTCTGGCGGGTGGCCAGGCCGCGGCGGTTCAGGGTGACGGTGCCCTCGTCGGCGCCGTCCTGCCCGCGCTCGGGCCGCAGCCCGGCGCACGTCTGCCGGCCGCTGCGCCGTGCAGGTGGCGCCCCGCGAGCTCGTGCTCAAGGCGAGCAGCGCCCACTCTTGCCCGGAGCTCGCAGGTCAGGAGGTCGCGCGCGGGCCGTCGCGCGCGGGGCCCCTCGCGCGGTGGGACGGTGCGCGGCGCGGCCGGGGGAAGCCCCAGCGTGCGCACTCGGGAGGGCAAGGGGCGCCTCGAGGCTGCCGCCTGTCGGCGTCACCCCAACATACTTATACTTATACTATATTTACCAGCCTCGAACGTATCCCTATCCCTAAGATTGACACGCCAAAAGTCAATGACAATATTAGGGATTCGTGCTCAAAAAACTAAGGGAATCCCTAAGATTGGCATCGTGATGAGGAGGTGCCCAGCATAGGGATAGGGATATGTTCCAGGCTGGTAATACATGTGCGTCGCCCCCTCAGGGGCGACGCGCGCACCGAGACGTCTTATGGCATATGCGTCGCGGCGGGCGCTTTCTGGCCACACCGCTCGAGAAAAAGGATAGACTACGAGATGGGTATACGATCTGTTCGGGTCGGACGCGCGCGCCTCCAAGGAGGACATATAGCGCCAGTACGTCCTTGTGCGTCCCCTGCCCTCGGCGAGGGCGCGGCGCCCCCCGGCGGCGATTGCCGCGGTGGCAACCGCGCCGCCGGGTGCTCGCGGACGGTCTCCGCCTGTCCTTCCGGCGGTCACGACCGGGGCGCCCTCCCCGCGCGGCCCCCCCGCCGGGCCGCGTTCAAACGCTGGGTGCTGCTGGCGCGGCGGAGGCTGCCAGCTCCACTGCCGCGGGCCTGCGTCGAAGTCTTGCGTGCGACCTTCTCGCCGGAGCCTCCTCCACCCGCCGCGGCCTGCTTCTCCCGTATGGGCTTCCCCGCCGTTGTCCCTGTCCTTCTCCCCGTGGCTTCCACCCGCGTTTCCTCGTGGTTTCCGCAGTCATTCCCAGAGATCTGATGTCGTGATTTTTCAAGACGGGTCCCGGGAAGTTTCGACCCATTCCCCAGGACCGGCTTTTCGTCCTGAATCGTTTTTTGACTGTCCCGGCGCCCGGCGAGGGCCCCTATAGGTGCCGAAACTAGCGAAAAACCTCCGTCTTGATTTTTTCAATACGTTGGATCTGTGGGTTCCCCCCGTCGGTTTCCCCGACAGCGTCAGTAGCGCGCAGCGTGGGGCGCGTTGGCCCCGTGGCCGCGGGGCTGCCACCGTGGTGGCGGCGGGGCGGCAGCGCCAGAGGGTCCGCAGGCTGTCCGCCGGGGGTCCTCGTCAAGTGCAGGGATGGCCTCACAGCACGGGCCCGACCAGCAGAAGCCTCCCACAAGAAACCAGCCCCGAGACCCCAGGGCGTCCATCGATTCTTTGGCTCACGCCGCACCGCCGAACCCTCGCTGTTGCTGCTTCTGGGTGCCGCGTGACTTCTGCTTGTATGTATATCCAGTGGCCTTCGGCCCATCCCGCTACCCTGCATGGGTTGTGGTTCAGAGGCTTCTTGGATGTTCGTTTGTATCTCGTGAGAAGCATCTCGGGGGCCTACCCGAAGCAGTTTGGAGGCCTCTGCAGTGGGGGGCTGTTTGGGGGCCTCTTGGGGCCTCTTTCGGAGGTCTCTTGGGAGCCTCTTGGGGCCCCTTGAGGGCCTCTTGGGGCCTCCCGGGAGCCTCTTTGGGCGGAAAGTTAGACTTGTTGGTTCGTGGTCCCCTCCGTGTGCCCCTCTTGGGGCCCTCTTGGAGCCCTCTTGGGCTGTCTTGAGGCCCTCTTTGGCCGTCTTGGGGCCCTCTTGGGCTGCCTTGGGGCCTTCTTGGGGGCCTCTTGGGCTTCTTGGGGCCTTATTAGGCCGTCTTCGAGCGTCCGAACCTCGAAAAGGCGAGAAAACCACAAACCTTGAAAACCACATGAAAATCAACGATTTTGGCCTCTTGGGGCCCTCTTGGGAGGTCTCCTCGAAGCCTCTTGGGGCGTCTTGGAGGCATCTTGGGCCGTCTGGAGGCCATCTTGGGTGTCTTGGGGCGATGTTTCGGCGACTCGGAGCCCTTTTGGACCGTCTTGGATGTCTCTTGGGGCCTTCGTGGCTCGTTTTGAGGCCCTCGATGTTCCCCCCGGCGGAATTTCTGGAGCAAAGTACACCCCCCCGCCCGGCCGGGGTGAAGGGGTCGGCAGATTTTTGGTCGTCACGCTTTCCGTGGCAAAACCATCGAAACCAAAGAAACCCGGGGTACTCTGGAAGCAAGCAGGGTGTTTCTTGTCCTGGGTTTCCACTGTAACTTCCCCGGACTTCCCGGGAGCGTATCGTTCGCCTCGGCCGCGCGGAGCACGTTGCAGCCTCGCAGTGTCCCTTTGTAAGAGTCCCAGTGATTCTCCAAGCAGTTTGCCCAGGGAGCTTCCCAGCCATTTCCCCAGCAGTTCCCCCCGCAGTTTCCCCAGCAGTTCTCCCACTGCTTGCCGTGCGCGTGTCCTCTACCTGCCGTGCCTCGCGGGAAGCTCTCCGAGACGGCGGCGGCGCGACGAGGGCCGCGAAGGCGCATGCGCCGCGATTGCTCGGCGCGAAGAGCTCTCGCCGCCCGCGCCGCCCCGCGCCTTCTTTGCGGGCAAGATTCATGTCCATATCCATCAGGAGCGAAAGAAGGACGTACACGTACATGAATCCGCGCTGGTTTCGAGAGTACGCATTGCGCAAATGTTCGTATAACGCGGCCAGTCTCGCGGATCGAGGGGCCGTGTTCATGTACATAGCTGGGCGCGTACGTCCTTTGTGGGCTCCCTAATCCAGTGCCTCTTGGACTTTTTTGGAAGCGGCGCCACAAGGCCGAGGCGCACTGGGTATGGATAACAATCGAGCCTCTCTGGGGGGCAAGTTCATCCATATCCAGTGCGACTCGGGTTTCTTGAGAAGGGAGCCCGAAACTCCATACTGCAGTGGATATGGACAGAAGTATTGCCCGCCTTTTTTTGCGGGCCGCCCGGAAGCATCGACCGGAGGCCCGGCCCAGAGGCGGACGCCGACGTGCCGCGGAGGCGGAAGAGAGCCAGGCAGCGCTCACGGCGGCGCCTGGGGGCAAGCAGAGCAGGGGGATTGCAGCGCTGGTTTCAACACATGCTCCGCGTGCGGATCGTGTATTAAATTCAACATGCAGGGATTCAGTATCAAAGCAACGAGGAGTGCATGCATACATGTATTCATACATTAGTCATGTACCAAACATCCTATATTTTTGAAAATCCCATGTACTAAAAACTGCCCTGTGCGCAGCAGGACAGCACGCGCGCGCGGCTCCGCGCTGCCGCTCGGAGGCGGCGTGCCAGAGAGCGGCGAGCATCGGCGGGCGCCCGCTCGCGCGTTGGCGGAGCCCTGCGCGCGCGGGCGACTTGTGCGCCTCGCGGCCGCGGCCGCGGGGCGCCTTCGGCGCCACTGGCGCTGGGGGATGAGGGGCTCGCGGCCATCGCCTTAAGTCGGGCCTGTCCCCCTACAGGGGGATCTTCGATGAAGAATAAAAGATATATAAAAAACGTCAAAACATAGTCCGAAAAGATAGTCGGGGGATTTTTTTTTGCAGTCTGTTTTGACATTGTTGGGGTATTTTTGGGGTATGTTTAATTTTTCGTCGAAGACCCCCCTGTAGGGGGACACGCCCGACACAACCATGGCCGGCAGGCACTTTCGGCGCCACTGGGGACGAGGGGCTCGCCAGCGGGCCCAGCGCCAACGGCCAAGACGCCGACAAAAGGGCCGTTTGGGCCTCTGGGGGGAGGGGCTCTCGCTGCCGGGCCGCGAGCCCCAGCGCCCGGCTGGGGAGCTCGCCCGCGGCCGAGGCTCGCCGCGGCTCGAGGCGCCCTCCTGCAGGTTCCCTGTTCGGTGCTCCTCCGGTGACCCCCCAGGCCGAACGACGAAGGGGGGGGTACTTATAGGGCAAGGGGGGGGGGGGGCTACGACGTCTGCCGCGTGCAGCCGGCTCTGGCCCCCGCGGCCGGGCCCACCCCTCGCTATCTGCGCGACCGCCTCCCGGCGCCGGGGCGCTGCTGCTCTGCCCTGCCCTTTGCTGCCCTATGCCCTTTCGCCCCCCCCCTTTGCTGCCCTGCCCTTTGCGGTCCTGCCCTTTCGCCCCCCCCCTTTGCTGTCCTACCCTTTGCTGTCCTACCCTCTGCCCGCGGGGCGCCCGCCGCGCGAGCACTCCGCAGCGGCCTCTCCGCGGCCGTGCCGGCCGCGCCCGCGGGGCGCGCCTGTCGGCGGCGACGGGGCGCGGTGCCCCCGCGGGCGGCGCGCGGCGCGCGGGGCCGCCGCGGCCACGGGCCAGCGGCAGGCGTGCTGGTCGTCGTCTGCCGGCCTGGCGCGCGCGGGGGGCGCGCGGCCGCGCAGCGCTGCTCGGCAAGGGGTGGGCGAGGCCGGGCGCGTTCATAATTATAGGCGCCCGCGGAGGAAAGGAGGGAGGGAGGGAGGGAGGGAGGGACACCCGCGCGACGTGGTCTTAGCTTTCGACTGCTCCAACGCCTACAACAGCCTCCCGCGGGCCCGAATATTTTCCGGACTCCGGGCCAGGGCGCCCGGCCTCCTTCGCGCCGCGCACTCCTGGCTGGGGACCGCCACTACGCACCTCTACTGGGACGACGCCAACGAAGCTCGGCCGGTGACGGCCGCAACAGGCGTGGACCAAGGCTGCCCGCTCTCACCGGCGTTTTTCGCCATTGCAGTGGCGGACTGTTTGGACGAGATCTCCCAGGGCCTCCAGCACCTCTCCACCGCCTGCCACGTGTTCTCCTATCTAGACGACATCATGGTGTTTGCGCCCCCGGAGCACGCAGCAGGAGCGAAGCAACTTGTTGTCAGCGCCCTCACCAACCACGGCCTGACGGTCAACGAGAGCAAAACCCAGGCATGGTCAACGGACCGAACAAGTGGCCTCCCAGACGCTGTCCGTGCACACTGAGTCGACCACCTAAAGTGCTTGGGAAACACGGCGCCTTGGCTCGACCAACAGGAGAACCGGGTTCTGGTTCACGCAGGGGAAGACGGCGCGGCGGCAGTGCAACAGGTGCAGGCCTTCACCCAGAGACTCCGGGACCTCCGAGAGGCTGGGCTCTCCGCCAAGGCCTACCTCACCTTGCTGCGGACCTTCGCCCAAGGATGCGTCACCCACCACCTGCGAGCCAATCTGCAGAGCAACTGGGTGGAGCAGCTCGACGCGGTGGTGTTTTCGGCCCTAGAACACCTCCTGCGCGGGAGCCACTTGGACGAGCTTCAGAGGCTGCAGGCCACCATGCGCCTCGCAGACGGAGGGTGCGCCATTCCCTCCGCTGCCCAGACCGCACCAGCAGCCTACGCCGCGAGCTGGGCGCTCTGCCTCCACGACGTGGCAAAGTGCCTGGACGTGAGCGCGCTGGAGGGGTTCCGGACGCAGTGCCCGCGGACCCTCCAAGCGCTCGCCCAAGCCGAGCAAGCGCTACAAACCTCGGGGGCGACAGCTGGACAGCCCATCGACTGGGCCCGCAGTCTTCAGGAACCCCACGCTAAGCTCCAGGGCGTGTGGAGCAAGGCAGCCTCCGGGAAAAACCGAGAACGACTGCTGCGGGAGCTCCCTGAAAACGACCGGCTGGCACTCCGGGAGTGCGGCGGCGTAGGCGCAGGGGCGTTTCTCCAACCTCGACAACCAGGAGACCCTCTGCAGCCAGACGACCACTTCGAGGTGAACCTCATGTGCCGGCTGCGAGCACCAGTCTGCCCCGCTGGTTCGCGCTGCCAACACCGACGACAAGACGGCACGCTGTGCGGAGAGCCCCTCGACCCACACGGGTTTCATGCCAAGCCATGCGAGGTGGGCCAATCCCGCACCGCCCGGCACGACCGCCTCCGGGACCGACATGCATCCATGCATAAGGAAATTACGGGTCATGCTGCTCCGACGGAACAACACGTGCAAGCGTGGGATCGCCGTCATCCCCACACCGGGGTCCTTCAGGAAGCAAAGTTGGACATCTGGACACACGACCCCAGCACCGGTCGACCCATCTTTGCCGACTGGGCGGTGACCTGCGTACACTCCACCCCCACGCAGGCACGCCCGAGCCGAACGAGACGGACTCGCAGCAGCCCAGATGGTCGACGACAAACGGGGCCGGCACTCCCCCCGGGAGGGCCTAGACCTCGTCCCGATGGTCTTCGAGACCGGGGGGCGGCCGTCTGACGAGGCAGTAAGCTTCGTTCGGAGCTACGGCGCCTCTCTTGAGGATGCCGACCGGTCCGAGCTCTTGAGCCGGATCTGGCGGGACATCTCACGCACCCTACAACAAGGGAGTGCTGAGATGATCCGGAGCGCCTTGGGGAGGTAGGCGCTGACCACTATCACCACCACGTGACCAACCACCAGCACGACCACTACCAGCCCGTCCGACTCTCAGGACCACTGCCGCCCGTACGGCCACCACAGCCACCAGCTGACTGACTACCAAAATCACCACCGCCAGCACGACCACCACGACCTCCAGCACCACCAGCAAACCGACCACACCTCCCAGCCACCACGACCACCACCATCACGACCACCACGACGATTACCACCAGCACGACCACCACGACCACCACCAGCTTGACCACCACCACAACCACGCCGACGGGCACCGCCGCCCCCCGTCCCCCGTTCCCTTCCTCGTCCCTCCCCGTCCCCTGCCGGGCCGCCCTTGCCGGTGCGCCTCCTGCGCGGCCTCCTCCTCCCCCTCCCCCCTGCCTCTTCCTCCTCTTTCCAGAGAGCGCCAGCGAATTAACCTGCCTTTCGGTTAGTCCCCGCCGGACTGACCTCTTTCCGGCCTCGCCGTCGGTCCCCCTGGGGCGCAGGGGGTGCCGGTCCCACTCGGGAGCCGGCGGCGCGAGACGGGAGGGAGGGAGGGAGGGAGGGAGGGAGGAGGAGGAGGAGGAGGAGGAGGAGGGCGAGTGGGGGGGGCCAGCAGGGGAGGGAGAGGAGGGCGGAGGAGGGAGTGGCGCCTTCCCGGAACTCTGCCCTGCCGTCCGCAAAAACACAGCGCCGGCCTGCCTGCTGTGCACCCCACTGGCCTCGAGGCGAGGGCGCTGGGGAGAGCGGCGGTGCCGGGCGCTGGCCGTCGGGGGCATCATTTGGTCCACCACCACAGCCGCCTGCGGCCTCCTCGCTTCCGTGTGTGTCCTCCGCTCCCTGGGCTCCGCGCTCCTGTGCTCCTCTCCTCTCTTCGCCTCCCTCTCTCCTCGCCTCCTCGCCGCCCTCCTCCTCGCCTCCTCGCCTCCCTCTCTCCTCGCCTCCTCGCCTCCCTCCTCCTCGCCTCCTCGCCTCCTCCGCACTGCTCTGTCCTCCCCTCTGCCCTTCCCCGTGCCACCCGCTCCCCGCGCTCCGCGTGCCTGTCCTCCTCGCCGCCTCGCCCCCCCGCCTCCCCTCCCCTCTCACCGCCGCCCATCCTTTTCTCTCCTCGTCCCCTCCCCTCCTCCCCCCTCGCCTCCCGTCTCGGAGGTTGGTAGACCTCCTATTCTGACACGCCGATTAGCGAATATTGGCCGTCTTCGGTTCGCTAGAGGGCGTCGCGGCCGTCACTCTTGCGGGTCCAGGTCGGTCGGTTTCGGTCCCATGCCGTTTTCACCAAAGGGAGGTTTACTGAAGGGAGGTCCGTCTACCGCCGATCGTCGCCCTCCCCCCTTCTCAACTACGTAATCTGAATAATACTCTCATCTCCCCTGATGACGTCCAGAAGATACCCGGCGCGCTTCCGCGTATGGTTTCCTTGCGCAAAGGATTCCCCGGAAACGGGTCTTCGTTGCGTGTTTGTCCAACATGGTGCTCCCGCTGAAGCGCTGGCCTTATTTTCGGGATTCCGCTCGTTCCGAATCGTGCTCCCGCTGCAGCGTTGGCCTCAGTTCCGCGCGTCCGCTCGTTCTGAATCGTGCTCCCGCTGCAGCGCTGTTGTTCAAGTAGGACCCGAAATCTAGAAAATGGCCCCCAAACAAAAAACAATGGGGAGTGATTCCACAGTCGGTGTCGAGTCGTTGATTTTTGGGGGCACTTGGGGGCGTCGTCGTTTTCAGGAAGTATCATGCGGGAGACCCGTTCCTGCTTTGAGAAGGCGATGTTGGAAGCAGAGCCAGCAGGTGCTCTCCATCAGCCCCGCCTTTTGTGGAGCTTTTCAGGGAGCCGACGGAACTAGACATGAAGCCACGACTCCAGTCCAGACCGGCCCAGACCTCACCAAGACGATCCACTTAGCCTCCAAAGAACCTGGAGCCATGCCATGACATGTTGTGCGGTGTTGTGTTCGTCGCGGCTGTGCGATGCCATGTTTTTGCGTTGCAGCGTTTTGTGATGCGCAATGACACGCTATGCTACGGCATGCTACGATCTGCCGCCCTCTTCTACGCCATGTCATGCCGTGGTCAATCATGCATCGCGTACCCCCTCGCCATCGTTGCCCTGCTCGACATCCGACTGTGCGAGTAGAGGGGGGAGCTACGCCATCACAGTAAGGGATTGGAGAGAGGGGTAGGACGTCAGATCTGACGCGAGCGCACCTGACCTGCCTCCCCTCCCCTGCCCTCCCCGCATCCCCCCGCTCTCCTCCCGTCGCCTCCCCTCCCCCCTTCTCTCGCACGCCTCTCCACTACCCCCTCGTCGCCCCCCCCCCCCCGCAGTCACACACAGCGTGGCGCGCTCCAGATCCTCCTCCTCCTGCTGCTCCTCCTCCTCCTCCTCCTCCTCCTCCACCTCCGCCTCCGCCTTCGAGGTCCCAAGGGGTTGGCATCTCTTCCTCGGCGGCATGGCGGCGGAAGCGGGTGGAAGCAGACCGGCAGCGGCTCCTTTCGGCGGAAGGCAGCGGAAGGCCGGCGGAAGGCTGGCGGAAGCAAAAGATGCGCCCGCCCCCCCCCCCAAGAACTGACAGCAAGTCTGACCTCGGGGTCTCCGGAATCCTCCACGTGTGCGCTGCCCTCCCGCCGTCGCGTCTGCGGCGGCGGCAGAATTCTTTGCCGATGATTTTTGGAGTGCCCCGGGGACAGTCATTTTTGTCAATTCGTTTGGCGGGGGGGGGCACCCTTCGAGGTTACGGTACGGTGGCGCCGCCGCCTCTCCCGTGGCTTCTCCGTGCACGCCATCTCAAGAAGGTGGCTCTCAGATGTGGCTTGCGTTCGATCGGGGCGCCCTCGGCCCTTCACATGGTGATCCCGCTGCAGCGCTGGCTACATCTAGGGCCGGCGCTTGAGTCTCGCCGTTCAGGATTGCGGTCTCGCCTCAGCGCGGGACACGTTTCTGGATCCGCCTCCTTCCTCGTCTTTGTCTCCCCCCCTACCTCCCCTTCTCCGCCCTTCCCTGCTTGCCTGCTGCCCTCCTGCTTATCCCGATCTTCCAACTCATTTTGTGATTGCTGGCTCCCCCTCCTTCATTTTGTGATTGCTGGCTTCCCCTCCTCCCCCATCGTCCTCTTTCTTCTGCTCATCCGCCTGCTCATCCGCCTTCTCCTCCTCCTCCTCCTCCTCCTTCTCCTCCTCCTCCTCCTCCTCCCTCTCCTCCTCCAATGTGCAGAGCCAACCTTTATTCAGATTGTCTATCACACGTGGGAAGCATTTTGAAGATTAAGCCCCTTCCGCCTCGCCCGTTGTGTCATCCATTCCCGAGGCCTGCGAGCTGCAACCCCGCGCGTTTCGCGTACCAGCCGCCCTCTACGGGGTGACCGCTCCCCCAATTAATTTTGATCCTGCCGCAGGCGCGTGCCCGCTTGCCAGCGAGGTGCCCCGCAGAAGAGCCTCGCCCTTGGAGGGCAAAGTCCTGTTGCTTCTAGACTACCCAAACCTGGCACATCTGCCACATCCCTTTCTCACCTTCTAGCCACCAGCATCTCTGCAAACACCGGGGGCCGATACGTACACAGACACGTTGGGGATGGAGGCATCTATGGACAGCGCGGCCGTTGCGTTCGGCGCGTACGGCATGTTCTAAAGCAGGCCCCACGCGGTACTTCAGCCTCGTCCCCCGAGAGGCCAGGGGGAGCCACTGAAGTCCCGGGGCACGCCTCAGAAGTGCGGACGGCGGCCACGCGAGGGTGCCCCCCTCGTGCTCCTCGCAGCAGGCTCTGCCGGCCCTGCCGTGCCCTGCCCCCCTCCCGGCGCCAGGATGCCTGATGGTCGGCACGGGCGAGTACGTGACGGGCTTCGTGGGCGGAAAGGGCGCCGATTCGGACCGCGCCCGGGCCTCCGCTCGTGGAGGCCCAGCAGCGGCGAGCGGAGGAGGAGGAGGAGGAGGAGGAGGAGGAGGAGGAGGAGGAATCAGGAGTGAACGGGGTCAGAATCTGCATCAGAGGGGGAGGACGAGCGGTAGAATGAACCCTGAGCAGGCGGAGGACCTGGAGGATGACTGAGCGGGAAGGAGAATGGGGAGGAGGATGAAGCTCCCCAGACTGTCACGCAACTTAACTTCCAGACCTCAATGTCGCCCCCTGGAGCGGCCCTGGAGCGCGCCCCGGCCAGATCACATCGAGGCGGATCCAGCCGTGGTGGCGAGGGGCCCTCGGGAGATCCCAACAGAGAAAGTCAACAGCTTCAAAGACCTGAAAGAGCGCTTGCTGCCGCCTCTGGCAGGGGGAGGTTTAACACACGCCATAAAACCAGGGCCCCCCCCAGCATTGACGCGACGACGACGTCGCCGCCGCCAGCAAACGACGCGGACGACGATACGACGACGACGACGTTGACGACTACGACCACGACCACGTCCACGACCACGGCCACGACCACGGACGACGGACGACGGACGACGGACGACGGACGACGACCACCACCACGATGCCGACGCTGACGACGACGACGCCAGCGCCGACGCCGACGCGGACGCCCACGACGACGACGATGAGCAGATGCGTAGAGTGGAGTTTAACAGAAGTAGAGTATAGTAGAGTAGGGTAGAGTAGTGTCGAGTATCATTCGATGGGACACGTCAGGATAGAGTAGAGTAGGGGAGAGTAGGGTAGAGTAGGGAGATGTTGATCAGATTCGAGTAGAGTCGAGTAGGGTAGAGAAGATTGGATGAGCAGAGTAGGGCAGACACAACGTAGACCAGAACAGAGCTGAGTAGAGAGGAGTAGAGTAGGGGAAGAGTAGAGCAGGGTAGGAGCAAAGTAAACATCTAATAGTCGAGTAAGATGTAGAGTCTGTTAGGGTACGGTAGGGTAGAGTAGGGCAGGGTAGAGGGCTAGAGCAGGGTATGGAAGATGAGAGGAGAGTAGAGAAGAGCAGAACAGGGTAGATTGCAGCAGGGCCCAGCTAGATTTCTGCAGGGAGCCGCACCGAGCCCCGGCAGCATTCCAACAGAGCTCGGCGCCTGGCGCGGGCGCCGGCGAGAGGTGCGGCGCTGCCGCCGAGGACGTCGTCGCCGTCGCTCGCGGCGGCGGCGACGGCGGCAACGTCGTCGTCGTCGTCGCAGGGGAGGCAGGTGAGCCCCCGATGGATCCGTGAGGGCTTCGCCCCCTGCCGCGGGGTGTGAGTGGAAGTGGCCCAAGGGGCAAGTCGGTTTCGGTTCATGTCGTGCGTGCAGGCGAGGCGCAGCTGCGCGAGAAAGTGCACTGGCAGGGGCCGTCTACTGCCAAACGGGCCGCCCTCCCCCCCCTCGGCCAGCCGTGGCTCCCGGGTGGTCCCGGCGGTTGTCCCGGCGGTTGTCCCGATGATTGTCCCGATGCTTGTCCCGATGGTTGTCCCGGCGGTTGTCCCGGCGGTTGTCCCGAATGGTTATCCCGGTGATTGTCCTGCTGGTTGTACCGAGGATCGTCCCGATGGTTGTCCCAATGGTTGCCCAATGGTTGCCCCGACGGTTGTCCCGATGGTTGTCCTGATGGTTGCCCCGGATGGTTGTCCCGATGGTTGTCCCGATGGCTGTCCCGAAGGTTGCCACGATGGTTGTCCCGATGGTTGCCCCGGTGGTTGTCCCGAAGGTTGCCCCGATGGTTGTCCCGATGGTTGCCCCGGTGGTTGTCCCATGCTGTTCCGATGGTTGTCCCGATGGATGTCCCGATGGTTGTCCCGATGTTTGCCCCGACGGTTGTCCCGATGGTTGTCCCGATGGTTGTCCTGATGGTTGCCCCGATTGTTGCCTCGATTGTTGTCTCGATGGTTGCCCCCGATGGTTGTCCCGATGGTTGTCCCGATGGCTGTTCTGGTGGTTGTCCCGATGGTTGTCCCGAGGGTTGTCCCGATGGTTGTCCCGATGGTTGTCCGGATGGTTGTCCTGATGGTTCATAGATAGATCGATCGGTAGGCTGATGGATGGATTGCTAGATCGATAGATTCAAAGGTGGACCGATTCCGAGATCAATAGACAGATGGATGTCCTGAATAGACAATTCGATCGATAGGTCGACAGATAGATGGGTGGATTCGCATGGCAATAGGGAAAGTTGAAGAAAACACCACAGAGCCCGGAGCCACCGCGAATCGACCGGCTTCCCCTCCCCCCAAACTCCTTATCTCGGGAGACTCTCCATGGGGGGGGATCCCATGGGGGGGCAGGAGGGGATCCCCCCCATGGGATCCCCTCCTTCCCCCCCATGGGATCCCCAGGGGATCCTATGGGATCCCCCCCCTGGGATCCTATCCCCCCATGGGATCCCCCCCCATGAAGAGTCTCCCGATTATCACCCGTAGGGTGGTCCTATCGGTAAGGGGATCTATTAGAGTCGCGTCGGTGCGTCGAAGCGCTGCCTTAGCGCATCTGGGAGCATCATGCGGGGGAGGATCAGATCATCAGCGCATATTGGCACGTTGACGCTATCAAAGACGCCTACGGCGAATCACTGCCGCCCCCTGCCTTTTGGAATCGCCCTTGTGGCCGAGCGTCGTTGCAAGAGCTCTGCCAAGCTGTCGGGCCATGTGTCCCCCCCCAGCCGTTGTAGAAACTCTTCGGGGAACACTTAGGAGAGGATGGCGGGGAAGATCAGGAAGAGGGGGGGGAAGAGGATGAGGAGGAGGCGGAGGAGGGGGCATCTTGGCAGCCTCTGGGGGCACTCTTGGGGCCTTCTTGGAGCTTCCTGGAGGGCTTTTGGAGGCAACTAGGGGGCCTCCGTGGGCCTCTTAGGGGGCTTCGGGGGGCTTCTCGGTGGTTTGGTTGGCCGTCTTAGGACATTCCTGGCCCGTCTGACGCCGTCGGAAGCTGTCTTGGGGGCCTCTTGGGCCGTCTTGGGGGCCTCTTGGGGTCTTCTTGGGATCTTCTTGGGGGGCCTCTTGGGCCGTTCTGGGGCCATCTTGGAGGCTTCTTGCTTGGGCGATCTTGGGGCCATCTCTGGGGGCTCTTGAGCCCCCCGGGAAGCCTGCCCTCCGCCGTTCTGCTGCGGGCCCGGCGATACCACCAGGCCCCCAGCCCAGCTGGTAACTGACATCGAATACGTGCACTTTCCCGACCCTCCGCCCTAACCTTCCGCCCCGTTCTCGAAATCATCGATGTCGGCTTCTTTGCACTGCATGAGGCTTTCACGAGCTTCGATGCATCTTTCAGCCCCGCCCGCGGAGGTCGGAAGGCATGGAAGGTTGAGGTGGAGGGCAACAAGAGCCTGCGTGAACGTAGCGTCCGGAGGTCCGCGCGGATTTCTCGGATCGGCGCTGGGCCCCCGTCGCTGCGCTCCGGCGCCGCCCCTGGCGCGCACAGCACGCCAGGGAGGGGGGTCCAGCGCCGATCCGAGAAATCCGCGCGGGCCTCCGAAGGTGTCTGTTTGTGCAGCTGGTTGTTCGCCCCTGCGCCCCCCCGGGGCGGCATCCTTCCGGTCTGCCGTCGCAGAGCGTGCAGCATCGCAGGGAGTCACCGCCAGGAGGACCCAGACGTTCGACGTCTGGATTTTTTCGAGACGCGGGCCCCCGACTTCCCGACCACTTCCCTGGGGCCGGTTTTTCATTCCGACTCGGTTTTTGACGGGCTTGAGGACTGGTGAGGGCCCCGAGAAAACAGAAACTGCGAAAACCCTTCGTCTCGATTCTTTCGAGACGCCCGATGTCTGGGGACACCCAGGCCGCATCGATCCGTGAGGGTCGCTGGGGCCGACACTGGGCGAGAGCGCCTGCTGTGGACACGATGCAGCCGGGAGCCGTGGGCGGGGCGGGCTGCCGCTGCCGCGCCGCGCGTCCTGGGCCCCGATGCCGCTGCCGTCCTCGCGGCCTCTGCCACGGCTCCCCGGGGCTGCCCCCCTCAGCCCAGCCCTCCTCCCAGCCCTCCTCGGTCCCTCTCCCAGCCCTCCTCCCCCTCTCCCCCGCCCCCTCCACCCCGCCCTCTCCCCCCTTCCCACCCTCTCCCCCCTCCCTCGCCCCCTCTCCCCCTCTCCCTCTGCCCCGCCTCTCCCCCTCCCTCCCCCTCCCACCCTCTCCCCCTCCCTCGCCCCCCCCTCCCCTCTCCCTCTGCCCCTCCCTCCCCCTCCCTCCCCCCCCCCTTCTGCCCCTGCCTCCCGGCCTCCCTTCCCGCCTCGGGGCGGAGGTGGGAGAGCTGAGCTGCACAGGCATGTTCGTTCGACGGGCGCCGCTGGGGGGGGGGGCCCTCTCCGATCCAAGACGTCCGCGCGGGCCTCCGAGGATGTGTGTTTACGCGTCTGCTTCCTCGATCCGAGGAGCAACAGGTCGTGATCACTTTTAACAGAGAAAACACATAGAAGACCAAGCAGATCTCCTCCCCCTTCCTCAGCAAGCCGACGAAAGGCGGCGTGTGAATGCCGAAGACGATGGTGGGTCATGCCCCACCTCCGCTTTAAATGTCTTCCTCCTCCTCCCTCTCTGCTTCCTCTGTTGACATATCTTTCTCTTCCTCACACTCCTCCTCCTCACACTCCTCCTCCTCCTCAGCAGGTCGTGATAACCATCGGGCGATGGCGGGTCTGAGGCGCGCCAGGAGGACCTCTGCGGCATCCTGCACGCCACGCGGCAGGCAGTGCTCAGCAAAAACGGGTCATGATAAGGATGCCTTCCGATGCTTCTCCAAGCTGCCCCGGCTGCCCCGTCGCTACGCACGGGCTCCCAGAGCGAGGGCCGCGCCGCCAGATGTTTTGGCACTCCTGCAGCGTGTCCCGTGAGCCACTCGCATCATGACATCCTCGTCCTACGACTCTCACCGGGTTCCCGGGGAAAGGGTTTCGCCGTTTTTTTCAAAGGCTTGCTCCCGCTGAAGCGCTGGCCTCGTTATCGGGCGTTCGCTCTGCTCCCGCTGCAGCGCTGGCCCCATTTCCGCGCTTCCGCTCGTTCCGAATCGCGCTCTCGCTGCAGCGTTGGCGTCCTTATTTCCAGTGCCATGCCACGGCCCGGTTTTCGGTCTTTCCAAAAAGGCTCCACAATCTAGCAATGCCCCCCCGAAGAAAAGGCATCAGAAGTGATTACACATTCGGTGCCGGTTGGTTGATTTCTGTGGCCGCAGAAGCGCCCCCTTCTCTGGGGCGTCGCCACGCCATGCTATGTCATGCTACGCTTTGATCTTCAACACCATGCTATGCCATGTAATGATCTGCCCTGCTACGGCATCCACCGTGCGACCAGAGAGGAGTTCTGCGCCATGGTAAGGGGATAGGAGGGAGGGGTAGGACGCCAGATATGACGCGAGCACACCTAGCTTGCCTCCCCCCCTTCTTTGCCCCGCTCCCACTTCCCTCCCCTCCCCCCCTCCCTCCTCCTCCTCCTCCTCCTCCTCCTCCTCCTCCTCCTCCTCCTCCTCCTCCTCCCTTGCCTGGCTACGGCCTCCTTCCTCCTCCTCCTCCTCCTTCCTCCTCCTCCTCCTCCCCCCCTCCCTCCTCCTCCTCCTCTCCTCCTCCTCCTCCTCCTCCTCCTCCTCATCCTCCTCATCCTCCTCCTCCTCCCCCCTCCCTCCCTTGCCTGGCTACGGCCTCCTCCCTCGATGTGTGCCACTGCTGGGGCGGCTGGGCTCTCGGGGTCCTCGGGCGTCCGCCCGCCTCGGTGGGCCGGGCCGTGTCGTGGACGCGCTCACGAGGCACCCACTGGCCCACCTCCTCCTCCTCCTCCTCCTCCTCCTCCTCCTCCTCCTCCTCCTCCTCCTCCTCCTCCTCCCCCTCCTTCTTCTTCTTCTTCTTCTTCTTCTCTTCGCCCTAAGTAGGACGCTGGACCCGGCGCTTCGGGCAGAGGCGGGTGGAAGAACTCAGCCCAAGTGGGGGCCCAAAGTAGGGGTGTCCGGCAGTGGGGCAGGTGCCCCCGCACGTGCCCTGTCCATGGGGGGCCCGTCGCGCAAGTTGGCGACATTGTTGGGGGCCCCCATGGAACCCGCGCCTGCCGTGTCGCCTCCTCGATGTCCCGGAAGGTGCCCTGGAACAGCGTCGCCGCCACCCTCCACCTCCCACAATACCTGCCTGGGCGCAACCCATCTCGCCTGCCACATACCCCGCATGGACAACCGTGCGCACACGCACCCGCACGCACACCAACCACACGCGCACACATCAGACCAGGGACACGCACACACACACACACACACACACACACACACACACACACACGCACACACGCACACACGCACACACGCACACACGCACACACGCACACACGCACACACGCACACACGCACACACACACACACTCACTTTACCAACCCCCGGCGCAGAGGCGACTCCAGCGCGAGTAAAGCAGCGGGACGCACACGCACACACACACACACAAACACAAACACACAGGCAGGACGACAGTTTTGCGTGGAAACCGACCACCCACGGTGTCACGAATCGGAGCCACGCCAAAAGCGGGCCAGCACGGACTCCAGCGCGGACACCAGCAGTACCAACTCGCAATACCCTGGCTGCCCGGGCATCAAGCGCAGCAGGGAGGACAGAACCTCCTGTGACGGAGCTGGCGGCAGAGGCCAGCCCAGGGCGGTCAGCCCAGGGCGGCCACCAGCGCGGCCCGCTGATCGGCAAGTGCAGGACAAAGGAGAACTGCATGCGCGACCCCAGCAGCAACGAACTGCCCGCAGATTGCACAGGTTTGCACTCGTGCCCGGGAGCGGCGGGGCTGTCTCCCCCTCCTCCTCCTCCTCCTCCTCCTCCTCTTCCTTCCTCCTCCTCCTCCCTGCTCCCTCCTCCTCCTCCTCCTCCTCCTCCTCCCCCTCCTCCTCCTCCTCCCCTGCCCCCCCCCCCCCCGGGGAGAGCCCGGGCGGGGAGGCCACGGCACCCCGCCGCCGCGCCACGCCCGGAGCGCCCCGCCCACAGGACAAGAGCTGCGGGGTGCTCGCCCTGGTCTGTTTGGACCTGCGCAGCCGCGGCAAGATCGGGCGCGCAGCCGCCCCTCCTCCGGCCGCGCGCGGAGGGGGGCATATACAGTCGGGGCACGGAGGACGGAACCCTTTTCGTTGGGGAGGGGCTCGGTGTTCCTCAGTTGTTTTGCAGTTCGCCTTTGGTTTTGCTTTGGGTTTCGATGGGAAATCGAAATTCAACTTATGGGAAAAAGAGGCCTCGTTCCTTATTCGGGGTTCCTTAGGTCAACGCCCCTTCTGTAGGGGGAGGGGGTAGGGCTCCTTAGAGGAGCACCCCTGCCTCCCAGAAGGCCCGGGGCCCCTCTTGAGGTGCAGGGCCGGCGCCTTCTGAGGAGCGGCCTGCTCATAAGAAGCCTTCCCCCCTTCCTCTGCCCCCCTGTGCGCGCCCCTTCCACGACGACGACGACGACGGCGACGACGACGGCGACGACGACGACGGCGACGGCGACGGCGACGGCGACGACGACGACGGCGACGGCGACGACGACGACGACGGTGGCGACGGCGACGACGACGACGACGTCGACGACAACGACGCCTCCTGTTGCGGGCCCAGTGGTCGCCTAGGGGATCGGCTACAGAATCGATTCGCCCCGAAATCGACTTTGCCGTCGGACCTGCATCTCGTAGCATCCTGCGCATCGCTCGTAGATTCGACGGGAAAACCAAGTCTGGGGGAAACCCCAGTCTGCAGTCGATCCCACAGGCCCAGTGGGTTCCCCGGATGGACGCATGCGATGCGACAGCAGCGGCTTGAGAGCGCTTGGGTTTGGCACCCCCCCGCTACAGCCCCTCAGGCCGCGTGCTTCGCGCGTGGCCGACTCAGGACGTGCGTTGACCCAGTGGGTGCTCACCCCGCCTGGTTGCTACGACGAACCACTGCACCGCCCTGCGTCGTGCTGAGGGGCTTCCGTGGACGTTAGCACACGTTGGCACGAAGATCAAGTCGGGCGCGTCCCTCTGCAGGAGGAATAATCAAACATAGTCATAACAATAGTCTGGGGAAGATTTTTCTACGATGTTTGATCATTCTGTTTTTTTGTTTTGACTATTTTGATACTTCGTCGAACATCCGCCTGTAGGGGGACACGCTCAACCTAACACTAAGACACGTTTTGAAGATCATCGAAGGTTGGAGGGAGGAGAAGCCGTCGACTTTCATGGTTCGACCTGTTATTGGGCCCCTTTCGCCCCTTTCGGGCGGCCTGCGGCGTTCCGGCGCCGATGTTTGACAGCGTTCGCCCCCCCATCCCCCATTCGAGATGTGTCGGTCTGAGATTTGGGAGCCCTTCCGTTGGTTCTTGAAAGACTTCCCGCCCCGGGAGACATTTCCAGCAGCTGCGCATCGTCTGGAGCAGTCCTGGGGTGCCCTGGCCGTCCCGATGGGCTTCCGGGGGCCCGAGCTGTAGCCCGAAAGACCCCCCCTTTATCACTCCTTGCTCCACTCTTCTCGCTCCCTCCCTCCCTCCCTGCCCGCCCGCGTTCACGCTCCTCCATCCTCTCCCCCGCATCCCTCCTGCCGTGCTCCTCTGGGTGCAGCCTGCAGCAGGGCTGGACCTGGACGCTGTTTTGCTGAACTTCGGCTGTGTCTTGTTTGTCGACGTTGGGAGGGACGTGCCGGAGACCAGGCAGAGCCAAACGAGCACAACAAAACGAAAGCAGCACGAACGCCAACGTTTCGGTCCAGCCCTGACCTGCGGGGCCACGGTGCATACCCGCCGCTCACCCGCTCGTTCGTGCTTGCCTTGGGGCGTCCCCCACGTCGCTGCCCCTGGCGGTGGGAGAGCGCACCCCCGCCGCGGCACGCGGGCAGCTCGGCGTGGCGAGCCGGGTGCGAGCAGCGCGGGTGTTAGCTCACCTGGACGTGTGTGTCTCTCGTGCTCTCTTGTTCTCTCGCCCTCTTTCTCTCTTTTTTTTTTTTTCTATCTCTCTCTCTCTCTCTCCTGTCTCTCGCTCTCTCTCTCTCTCTCTATCGCTCCCTCTCTCGCTCCCTCTCTCTCTCTCCTCCTCTCGCCCGTTCCGTGCTAATTAGGCTGGCCAGCGTGGACCCCGACCAGCGCGTTTCTGCCGAGACGCGCCGTGGCTGTCGAGTGGGGGGGAGCAGGAGGAGGAGGACGAGGAGAAGGATGATGAGGAGGAGGAGGAGGAGGAGGAAGAGCAGGAGGAGGAGGAGGAGGAGGAGGAGGATGAGGAGGAGGTGTTAGGGGCTGTCTGGTGTGCCGCCTCTCGCCGGGCAGCTGCCTGTGCTCACGAGGTGCGCGCGGGTGCCGCCGACCCTCCTGCCTGCTCGAGGGCAGGGCGAGCGCGGGCCCCGCCTCCGTCGCCTTCCACGTCTGTCCACTGCTCCTCCCTCTCCTCCTCACTCCTCACTCCTCACTCCTCACTCCTCCTTCCTCCTCCTCCTCCTCCTCCTCCTCCTCCTCCTCCTCCTCCTGTGAGTTGTACGTGAATGATCTATGCGCGCTCGGAATTAGTTTTTCGGCTCAGACGCATGAGGCCAGATGTCGGCATCGGTCTCTTCGCTGTCGGACTTGCGAGGGCTCGCTTCGCTAGCTTCACTTTCCGCACGACACCAGTGCCCAGACTGTTTCTGTGATTGCCCTCGGCCTTCGGAGTGTCCGAAGGCTCCTGACTGTGTGTGTCCGCCGCCGCTGGAACGACCTCCCGTGTGTGAGGTGCCGCCTGATTTCTTCAACAGGACGGGCTTCGTCGCACCCACGGACGACACCGTCTCCCTTGCCATCATCGGCCTCTTGGGAGTGTTTCTCGGAGCAGCGGTCGGAGGTCTGCTCACTCGGTTTTGTTGTCCTCGTCGTGTTGCTGCCCCTCGTCGAGGAGGGTACGGTCGCATTGAACAGTGATGGCGGGGGCCGTGGAGGCTCTGCCAGGTGGCTATGCCATCTACTGGTACGAAGGGGACGATTATGGTCACGAACGGATTTTGTTGAGGGAAGTTAAGTCACTGGATGACAGACGTATCTGGGTTGGGGCCTCGCCTGACTTCGATGTCTATGCGGAGGAGTGGAGCACCACGGGAGATCGCGGGCCCATCAGAGTAGAGCTGTTGAAAGGTCGCATTGTGCCAAGGGGTTTTCCTAGGCCCATCTACCGCTTCGATCAGAGGGTTCCCTGGGACAAGTTCGCGGAGCTTAGGGCCGAGGCGTCGCAGGTCATCTTCGACGAAGGGCTCGAGGAGATCGCTCGCGCGAGAGTGCAAGATGACACGCTCGCGATCAGGAATTTCCGTCGGCCATTCCTTGGATCACGAGGTCCTGCTCCTCCTCTGCCGCAGCATGCAGATGGGCAGGCTGAGCTTGCCGACGCTCTTGGGAGTGACGAGGTCTGGGTCGTGTCTGAGCCCGTCTTCGACGGGGACCAGGAGGTGGCGAGGATCGGCTCTCAGGTCGCCAAGGAGTCCGTGGCGAGCAGGCTGGGGAACCGCGGATTCGCCAAGTTTGGCTCGGTCGTCGCGGCGCTCGAACGGATCAAGGTGGAGGAGCTCGACGGCTACTTCGCGGCCCGCAAGAACCTGCTCCTGGTGGGCCTGGGAGGCACTCACACGCCCGAGGAGCGAGAGGGAGCCCCTGGCTCGCCCACAGGCCTCCAGGCCCTTCGTGGGGCTCTTGCAGGCCCACAGCTCCCTGGAACGGGTGAGGAGCCTGACAAGAAGGCGGGCGAGGACGTCCGCACGCTGTCGGTGAAGTTCAACGCCTTCAACCGCAGGGAGCGCGTCTGGGTGGACTCGGTCAAGGAGATGGTCGAGGACGCCTTCTCGGACTGGCCTTTGGATGGTCCTCGCACGTTCTTGCGGTTGATGATGTCGTTTGCTCAGCTCGCGATGGTGCCCGCGTTCTGGCTGGAGCGCCACCTACAGACGGCGGGTTGGAGCGAGAACGATCGCTCTATTCATGAGATGCGGGTGATGGCGGAGGTTTTCGAACTGGCTATCTCTTACGACCAGCTGAATGTGGCGTCGCTCGCGGCCTTCGAGAGGTTGGGGCGGAGATGGCAAGCTATACTTGAGGCTCATGGTAAGAAACCCATGAACCCGAACTACGAGATTGCTGATAAGTTCTCGGGCTACAATCGCCGTGCACGGCTTGTGGCGCCGGCGCTTCGCACCCACGTGGCCAAGGAGGTGCGAGACGAGGCTGAGATCGACAAGCAGACTAGCAAGGCCAAGGCTCTGAGGGACGAGGCCACGGTCGCCCTCAAGCGCGGGAAGTCCGCTGGGAAGGGCAAGGACACGGGGGATAGCAAGGATGAGCGAGGCCTCTTTTCTTGCCAGCAAGACCGTTGATAGTGCGCGCCGCAGCCGCCGCGCGGCATGCACGCTGACAGGCGAGAGTGATGCGCAGGAGGCACGACAGGTGCCGCTGTTTCCGCTCGAGTTTTGCGACCACTCAGCTCCTCCGTCGACGCGTCTCTCGAGAAGGTGCAGACGGAGAGCGAACCTCAGGAGCCATCAGTCGCGTGAGTTCGGGGAGGTTTTGACGGGCCTCAATTGACTATATTCCCGAGCTGCGAGCCCTCTCGTTCGCCAAGAAGTGGCGGGCGAAATTCATGATTTTGTCGCGGGGCGAGTTGCCCAACAGCCGCCTGTGCCGCCTTTTTTGGATAAGGAGGGAGCCGTGCGCGAGCTCCTCCAGAGCAAGCGTGGTTATGACCACGCAGCTTCCACGGTCGTCGAGTTCGATCGAGCCCTTGTCTCTCTGCCCGAAGGAGTCCAGGACAGGAGGTTACTTCAGGACTTGGTTTCTCAGGAGGACAGGGAGGCGGTGGTGAACTCTAGGGAGAGCAGGATGAGATATGTGAAGGAAGTGATGCAAATGAGAGACTACGGCGAGTCTATTAACCCGTATTTTGACCAGAAGCTTCGCGTTCGACGGCACGAGTACGTACGCTTTCTGAAGATGTTGCACAGGCGTGGTCTCATCAGGTGGTCGACTACGCCCACAGAGATTGCGACCCCGTTCTTTGTCCGAAAAAAGGATGGAAGACAGCGACTTATCATCGATGCAAGACGTACTAATCAGTTTTTTTCAGAGATCCTCCTAGTACTCTACTGGCCACGCCCGAGAGTTTCGCTCGCCTGGAAGTTGAGGGAGGTGTTGAGCTTTTTGAGGCGTCTCTTGACGTGGACAATTGCTTTCGCAGAATCGGTATAGACAGCGAATTGGGCGATTATTTCTGCTTACCCCCCGTCCGCGCACGAGAGCTAGGTCTGGCACATGTTCGGGGACGGGAGGTTCCTGGAGACGGGCTTGTGCGGGCCGCCATGGCTGTGCTCCCCATGGGCTTCTCATGGTCGGTCTTCTGGGCCCAGCGCGTCAATGCTCGCCTGGTTCGGGAGGCTTCAGGCATGGAAGGCTCTGTGGCGGTGGAGGACAGGGGGGGCGGGCTCATCGTGAGTAAGGACTCCGCGCCCGTCTTTCAAGCGCATGCGGGCAACGTGGGGGTCTTGGGGGCGGACGAGATTGAGGTCCAGAAGTCGCTTGATAACATCAAAAACGTGCTTAACTCCAACAAAATGCAGCGTCACGAAGTCCAGGGGGCAGGCCAAGTTCGGGGCGCTCTTGGGATCGAGTTCAGCGGCGAACTAAAGTGTTTCAGGCCCGCTGGGAAGCGATGCTGGAAGATTCATCGGTCTCTGGGGGCTTTCTTGAAGGCGCCCAAGGTAACGGGAAAAGCCCTCGAGGTTCTTCTGGGCCATTGCGCCTACCTCGCTATGCTCCAGCGCCCTCTTCTCTCCTGCTTCGCCTCGGTCTACAAGTTCGCTCGGCGGCGCCGTCGCTCGTGGGCTCCATTGTGGCCAACAGCACGTGAGGTGCTCGAGGCTTTCTTCTGCCTCATGCCTCTTATTCGCTAAGACTGGTCCCGCGGTTGGCTTGGAGAAGTGTTGACGTATGACTTCTGCCCTGAGGGCGCTGGAGCTTGTGTTGCTACTAGGTCTCCTGCCTGGGCGGCCGCTCAAGGGAGAGTCCAGGAGAGAGCCAGATTTGTTCGTCGGGATGCTGCGCAGGCTCACGGGCATGCGCTTTCCTGCCTTGACCCTGATGACCCCCTGGTGTTTGTGACGCCGCCGCCGTCGGTTGAGGACGTGTCGGAGCTTCGGGGGCAAGATTTGTTGTTTCCGGAGGTTCCGCTCGAGGGGCTTGTGGGAAAGGATTGGGAAGTGCTGTTCTGCCATTCTTGGAGAAGAAAGACGACTGTGCATGAGGGGGAAGCCAGAGCTGGAGTCCTTGGGATCGCAAATGTGGTTCTGGAACCTGGGGTGCATAGCTGTCGTCTGATGGCCCTTGGGGACAATCTCGGTGTCACGCTCAGCTTTGCAAGATCCAGGGCCCGTGCCTTTCCTCTGCTGATGCAAGTACGGCGGGCGGCGGCGCTGGCGCTGTCGCGAAACCTCTCAGCGGGGTTCAGGTGGGCCCCGAGTGAGTTCAACAGCTCCGACAAACCTTCCAGGGGCCCCGGGCTTCAGCGGGGGAACGCGGTCGAGTTGAGCGTGGCTCCTGATATACGCCGTCTCGCTCGAGAACGGCAAAGCTCTGTAGCCGCTTTGGCCAAGCATGAAGACCCGCCATGCTCTGCTTCTTTACTTGATTGGGCTCTACATGTCCTTGGTGAGGAAGGCCGAGAGAGCAGCTCCGACGGAGGAGAGGGAAGTTCGTGTGAGTCTTCGTCGTGCGGACCCGCTGCCTCTAGAGAAGAGGTGGCAGGCTACTTTACAGCGGCGACGCGATCGCCTCCCCTTGCCCGTGCTGCTGGAGGAAGCGGAGAGGGATGCCAACCGTCTGGAAGCTTCGGACGGCACGACCTCGGAGGAGGATGGCAACCCGCTCGTGCAGGATCGCGTGCTGAGGCGAAAGGTCCACCATGCGAAGATGGCAGAAGAGCCAGGTATGAAGCACGTTTCGGTGCTAGAACGAAGCTCCGTAGGAGAACGAACCTGGGCGCAATATCGAAAGCTATATCGAGGCCTGGTGGACTACGTCGACGAGCGCAGGCTGAACACCGACAAAGTGCAGGACTTCGACGTGGCCATTGTCTCCTTCATGACCCACATGTACATGCTGGGCTACGACGCGGGCATCGGCCAGAAGTTGATCGCAGCCGTGGTGTTCTTTCAACCTCGTTTCGGCAAGCTAGGCGACCTTTCTCTTCCGCGAGCCTGGCGGGCTGCCAGGGGCTGGGCCAAATTGGACCCGCCACGCAGTCGGCAGCCCTTGACCCTGCCGACGGTCGCAGGGTTGGCCGCGTCGCTTGCCTACGAAGGCCACCTGGACATGGTCATCTGGACGATCATCGCTTTCTGCACCTACCTGCGTCCAGGCTCTATGATGCAGCTCACCAGGGGCTCGCTGGTCCCACCTACCATGAAGGTCGATACCACGTGGCGTGTTCTGGCGCACAGGTCAGACCTCCACCAGGTCTCGAAGGTGGGAACTCAGGACGACACCATCTTGTGGGACACTCAGGGTTTTGAATGGATGGGCGAAGTTCTTCAAATTCTAACCGTCGGAAAACGTAATGAGGGCTTGTGGCATTTTACCTATCCAGGGCTAGTGCGTGAAATTCGTAAGCAAGGCCGACGGCTCGGCCAAGACATTGTACCCTACCAGTTGCGCCATGCGGGCGCCTCCTGGGAAATATATAAAAAGAATCGCAACCTGTGCGAAGTGCAACGTCGTGGCGGTTGGATGTCTACCAAAAGTGTGCAGCGCTATGAGAAGTCAGGCATGATGATGAAAGACTACGCCCTGCTTCCCCTGGCGCTGCGCCGCTGGCTCGAAGAGCAGCTACGCGCGCTCAAGGACTCGATCCTCAGAGGCCGAGCGGTGCAGCCGCCGCCGCCGCTTGTTTTCAGTGCCCGTGGCAAGCGTGTAGCTACTCCTCCCAACGCAGCAAAGTAGTTGACACATCATGTTATGGGTGATATGGGTGAGTGTGCGCCGCCGTGCCTCTGCTCTCCCACGCTCGTGTGCAGTCAGACTCCAGACGGCGCTGGCATCAGACACTAGGAAACTGAGAAACAGAGCGCGGGGGGATCATGTGAGTTGTACGTGAATGATCTATGCGCGCTCGTAATTAGTTGTTCGGCTCCCCGTGGCCTTACCCAAGCCGTTTTCATTCTTTCACATCGGGGAGGGGAGGAGGGGGGGAGTGTTGCTCCCCGTGCCTCTGCTCACCCCCGCTCCCCCACGCTCGTGTGCAGTCAGACTCCAGACGGCGCGTGGCAATCAGAACACTAGAAACGAGAAACAGATCCGGGGGGATCATCCTCCCTCCTCCTCACTCTTCCTCCCTCCTCCTCCCCTCACTCTTCCTCCTCCCCCTCAACTCCTTCTCCTCCTCCTCTCCTCCTCCTCCTCCTCCTCCTCCTCCTCCTCCTCCTCCCTCCTCCTCCTCCCTCTCCTCCTCCTCCTCCTCCTCCTCCTCCTCCTCCTCCTCCTCCTCCTCCTCCCACGTCTCCCTCCTCTCCTCCTCCTCCTCATCCTCCTCCTCCTCCTCCTGCTCCTCCTGCCTCTCCCTCTTCGCTCCTCCTCTTCCTCCTCCTCCTCCTCCTCCTCCTCCTCCTCCTCCTCCTCCTCCTCCTCCCTTTCCTCCTCTCCATTAGCGGGTGCGCCACCTCGCACCGTGGCGAGGTGGGCGCAGGCCCCGCCGCCCTCGCCGCGCTCGCCCTGCGCGGCGCGGGGCGGCTCGTGGCCCGCGGGCCCCGCGCGCGTCCCCGCGAGGGGAGGCGCTGCGGTCTCTCCCCGCGCGCGCGCCGCCGCCCTGCTGGGCGGCGCGCTCTGCGGGGCCGCCTGCGGGGGCCGAGGGGGGCCGAGCCCGTCTGGCTGCTGGAAGGCCGCCGCACGGAGCGGCAGGCCGCGCCCGAGGAGGGGGGAGGAGGATGATGAGGGAGGAGGAGGAGGGGGGAAGGAGGAGGAGGAGGAAGAGGAGGAGGAGGAGGGATGAGGAGGAAAGGGGAGGGGAGGAGGAGGAGGAGGAGGGGAAAGGGGAGAGGAGGAGGAGAGGAGGAGGAGGAGGAGGAGGAGGAGGGGGGGAGGAGTGAGGAGGAGGAGGAGGAGAAGAGGAGGAGGAGGAGAGAGGAGAGGAGGAGGAGAGAGGAGAGGAGGAGGAGGAGGAGAGGAGAGGAGGAGGAGGGGAGGAGGAGAGAGAGAGGAGTAGGAGGAGGAAAGAGGAGAGAGGAGAGGAGAGGAGGAGGGGGAGGAGGGGGAGAGGAGGAGGAGGAGGAGGAGGATGAGGAGGAGGAGGAGGAGGAGGAGGAGAGGAAGGAGGGGGAGGAGGAGGAGAGGAGCAGATGCAGGAGGTGAAAAGGAAAGGAGGAGGAAGGGGAGAGAGGAGGAGGGGGAGCAGAATGAGAGAAGAGGAGGAGAGGAGGAGGAGGAAGAGAGGAGGAGTAGGCGGAGGAGAGGAGGAGGAGGGAGGCGGAAGGAAGGAGGAGGAGGAGGAGGAGGAGGAGGAGGAAGAGGAGGAGGAGGAGGAGGAGGAGGAGGAGGAGGAGGAGAAGAAGAAGAAGAAGAAGGAGAAGAAGAAGGAGAAGGAAGAAGAAGAAGAAGAAGAAGAAGAAGAAGAAGAAAAAGAAGAATAAGAAGAAGAAGAAGAAGAAGGAGAAGGAAAAAGAAGAAGAATAATCAGAAGAAGAAGGAGGAGGAGGAGGGAGGAGGAGGAGGAGGGGGAGGAGGGGGACGGGCAGGAGGAGGAGGAGGCCGACGAGGAGGAGGGCGTTGAGGAGGAGGATGCCGCCTCAAGGAACGGCAAAGGGGAAAGACCAAGGCGTGTGCTGGCGCGGCGCCTAGGCTGTGAGGATGCGACCAGCGGCTGTGCCCGTGGGCAAGGCGAAGGCCACGGTGCAGGTCGAGGCGGCCGCTGGCATCGACGCCGCAGGTGCTGCGGGCTGCGCTGCCCTGGCCGCAGGTGCGCCGGCGCTGAGCTTGCCGCCTCCTTGCCAAGCAGTGGGCCGCAGCTCGGGGTGCCGCCCTCTCCTCCAAGGGTGCCGCCTGCGGCAGCCTGCGGGCCGCACCAGCGGGGTGGCTTGTTCGAGTCTTCGCGACCTGCCGCGGTCGCTCTTGTACTCGCGGTCTCCCTCGCGGCCCTGCCAGGCCCAGCCTTGCCTTCCCACCTCGTGTCTCTGCCGTCCTCGTCGACCAGGTGGCAGTCGCCGCCTGAGCGGCGTGGCTCGGCCCGCGCGCGTCGGCACCTTGCCTCTGTGGGGCAGCCCGCGGGCGCGTCGCGCGCACCGCCTGGAGAGTATGCGTTTGCGGGGAGTGCGGGCGGAAATGCGCTCCCTTGTTTAATGTCCTCACCTCGCTCATCCCCGTCATATTTCCCGAGTCTACCATGCGAGTATGTGCTGTGAAGTGATTTCCTCCTGCCGCATATACGTTGCACCAACCAACAAACCGAAATAGCACCTGGTTGACGATTTTCATTCGAACGGGCCTTTTACTGGTCCTTTGGACATGACGCGTTCCCGTTACAGCGATGGCCGCATGTCAGGATCGTCGCTTTGCTCCTTTCGCTCAGAGCTGCGCTGTCGCCCCAGCGCGGGCCACAATGAGGAGTCGGTTCGTTCCACGATGTTGCCGACCCCCCCGTTTTTCTTCCTCCGTTTACCTCAGTTCCTCGTGCCCGTGCTGCTGTTGATTCCTTTTCCTTTCTCACCATTATTGTGATGCTGCTCCTCCTGCTCCTGCGCTCCCCCACCCCTCGTCCCATGCACCATACATGTTCTTGGATTGCGCATCGCACGATGGGCCCACTGTGAGGACCAAGGTCATCTAGGACACGCCAGCTGGCGGATTGGGACGAAGTGAGCACAATGAGAAGGGATGGACGGGAAGGGTCGGATGCCAGATATGTCGCACGCTCTCTTAGCTTGTCTTCTCCCCTCTTCTTTCCAGTTATTGAGTCCTTCCTGTTCTCTCGCTCCCCCTCTCCTCCCCTCTCCGCCCTTGGTTACATTCAGCGCTCGCTGGCGAGTAACATTACTTATGCCTGCGTGCTTATGCAGACCACGGGCACATTATGTCTTACTTTGGCTTAGCAGAAGTAAGGGCGTGATTGCATGATGCTTTCTGGTATAAATGGCTCTCCCTGGTGTACATGCCCTGGCCAACAAATCATACCGCAACAACCAACACATCCAACAAAACAGGCACACATTTGAGTTACATTCTCAGTGGCGCGAGCAAGAAACGCGGTCCAGATCAGGTACTGTTCATGATGCAAGCTTGAGTTTCGCATTATGCATGTGTAATCCCAATCTTCGTCGTATGGGTCTACTACGATGGATTATCTTTCTGACTGCCATATCAAAGGTATCACGCGCTGGCCATTTCACAAGGATAATGAGGCACCATGCGCGCGCGTCTGCCATGATAGTGATGCATTGCTATGCTGCTCACTGTGGGTTTATAGCCTTGTTCACGCGGCAATTCACTTTAAGCGTAATGTGTATGACAATGGCTAAACTGCTACGGCAATAACAGCCGTGCTGGTCTGAAACGATTTTCAACATCACCCAAACGTGCGATATATGATCTTCGTGTCTGTTGCTACAATGGCAGTAAATAGCCACGCCGCGTTCCATGTTCGTTTGCATGAGTGGTGTGACGCGTGCACGTGTACACGCGCATGTGCATCTCGCCATCTGTGTGCGTCCAAGTTGCGCATGCGCTTGGGTATGCCTGTGTTTGTGCGAAATAGCGGTGGCAACACCAATGGCGTTTGTGGGAGCCCGCCGGTTTCTGCGCCTCCCCGTCAGCCCCTCCTTTCCCCTGCGTCCCCCCCACTGCCCTGTCCCTGTCCTCTGTCCCAGACCCTTCTCTCACCCCTGCCCATTCAGGCAACAGAAGTCCCACAGGTTCCACAGACCCCACAGATAGAACGAGTCCCACAGTTCCCACCTGCCCCACACAGGTCCCACAGGCCACCTTTGCTGCTATTAGGCTGCTTTTCTGGGGTAATGGATCTCCAGGTCGGCTATGACACGTGTCCGCGGATAGAGAAATTATTCACTGCGTGGAGCTCCCCATATGTGCATCTACTCGCATTGACCTGTCCGCCGTGAATGTCTAGGCGCAAGAGCTTTCGAATACTAACGGGCTTCAGTTGTGACGGTCTGGACATCAATCTAACTGCGAATGAATTGGAGTGTGAATGAGCCTCAGTAGTACGAGCGCGTCTCTGTGCATGAGCCTGGGGCCTCCTGGGGCCTCCTGAAACCTACTGGGGCGTCTGGGGTCTCCAGGAGCCTCTTGGGACCTCCTGGGACCTCCTAGGAAGGTTTCGTGCCCCAGGGGAGGCGCAATCTATAGCAACAGACGTACATAAAACATTGCGGATTAGAGCCACAGGAGAAGGGCAATCTATAGGAACACTCGTAAAACACCAAGGACTCGTGCCCCAGGAGAGGCCCAATACATAGGAACATGAGTAAAACATTTAGGATTGTGTACACAGGAGAAGGACCATCTATAGAAACATACGTAGAACATCAACGAATCGTGCTCCAGGTGAGGCCCAATCGATAGGAGCATACGTAAAACATGGGATTGGAGCCACTCCTGTTGCCTTCTGAGGCCTCCTGCTCCTGGGGCCTCTCGGGGCCTCCTGTTGCCTTCCGAGGCCTCCTGGCGCTTCCTGTTGTCTCCTGGGGTCTCCTGTGGTTTCCTGAGGCCTTCTGGAGCTTCCTGGGGCCTCCTGGAGCCTCTTGGGACATCTTGTGGCCTCTTGAGTCTTTCTGTGGCCTCCTGATGCCTCCTGGGACCTCATGTGGTCTCCTGGAGCCTCCTGGAGCATGTTGGAGCCTCCTGTGGCATCCTGAGAAGAATCTGCGCCCACGAGCCTGGCCACCAAAACAAGCAAACCGATCGAGACATCCTCAAAATCTGGCCCACCTGGGGGGTGAAATGAGCGCCTCGCTCGAGACATCCTCCAAATCTGCTCCGAAAGCGAAGGATGTTGGGCACAGAAACAGGCAAACCGCCTGAGACATCCCCACAAATGGCCGCGAACGAGCCCGTGCAACCACCCCTGGCGGCTCCCCTTAGGGGTGCTGAAATGAGCGCCTCGCTCGAGACATCCTCCAAATCTGCTCCGAAAGCGAAGGATGTTGGGCACAGAAACAGGCAAACCGCCTGAGACATCCCCACAAAATGGCCGCGAACGAGCCCGTGCAACCACCCCTGGCGGCTCCCTTTAGGGGTGCTGAAATGAGCGCCTCGCTCGAGACATCCTCCAAATCTGCTCCGAAAGCGAAGGATGTTGGGCACAGAAACAGGCAAACCGCCTGAGACATCCCCACAAAATGGCCGCGAACGAGCCCTTGCAACCACCCCTGGCGGCTCCCCTTAGGGGTGCTGAAATGAGCGCCTCGCTCGAGACATCCTCCAAATCTGCTCCGAAAGCGAAGGATGTTGGGCACAGAAACAGGCAAACCGCCTGAGACATCCCCACAAAAAATGGCCGCGAACGAGCCCGTGCAACCACCCCTGGCGGCTCCCCTTAGGGGTGCTGAGTATGAGTAAGTCTGTGTATGAGTAAGTCTGTGTATGTGTACGTCTGGGTATGACTAATACTGTGTATGAGTAAGTCTGTGTATGAGTAAGTCTGTATATGATTATGTCTGAGTGTGAGTAAGTCTGAGTATGAGTAGGTCTGAGTATGAGTAAGTCTGAGTATGAGTAAGTCTGTGTATGAGCAAGTCTGAGTATGTCCGACAGGAGGGGAGGAGAAAAGAGGAGGAGGGAGGAGGAGGAGGAGTAGGAGGCGTCCAAGTAATTATTCACTGCGTGGAGCTCCCCATATGTGCATCTACTCGCATGGACCTGTCCGCCGTGAATGTCTAGGCGCAAGAGCTTTCGAATATTAACGGGCTTCAGTTGTGACGGTCTGACATCAATCTAACTGCGAATGAATTGGAGTGTGAATGAGCCTCAGTAGTACGAGCGCGTCTCTGTGCATGAGCCTCGGGCCTCCTGGGGCCTCCTGAAACCTACTGGGGCTTCCTGGGGTCTCCAGGAGCCTCTTGGGACCTCCTGGGACCTCCTAGGAAGGTTTCGTGCCCCAGGAGAGGCGCAATCTATAGCAACAGACGTACATAAACATTGCGGATTAGAGCCACAGGAGAAGGGCAATCTATAGGAACACGCGTAAAACACCAAGGACTCGTGCCCCAGGAGAGGCCCAATACATAGGAACATGAGTAAAACATTTAGGATTGTGTACACAGGAGAGGGACCATCTATAGAAACATACGTAGAACATCAAAGAATCGTGCTCCAGGTGAGGCCCAATCGATAGGAGCATACGTAAAACACATGGGATTGGAGCCACTCCTTTTGCCTTCTGAGGCCTCCTGCTCCTGGGGCCTCTCGGGGCCTCCTGTTGCCTTCCGAGGCCTCCTGGCGCTTCCTGTTGCCTCCTGGGGCCTCCTGTGGTTTCCTGAAGCCTTCTGGAGTTTCCTGGGGCCTCCTGGAGCCTCTTGGGACATCCTGTAGCCTCTTGAGTCTTTCTGTGGCCTCCTGATGCCTCCTGGGACCTCATGTGGTCTCCTGGAGCCTCCTGGAGCCTGTTGGAGCCTCTTGTGGCATCCTGAGAAGAATCTGCGCCCACGAGCCTGGCCACCAAAACTAGCAAACCAATCGAGACATCCTCAAAATCTGGCCCACCTGGGGGGTGAAACTGAGCGTCTCGCTCGAGACATCCTCCAAATCTGCTCCGAAAGCGAAGGATGTTGGGCACAGAAACAGGCAAACCGCCTGAGACATCCCCACAAAATGGCCGCGAACGAGCCCGTGCAACCACCCCTGGCGGCTCCCCTTAGGGGTGCTGAAATGAGCGCCTCGCTCGAGACATCCTCCAATTCTGCTCCGAAAGCGAAGGATGTTGGGCACAGAAACAGGCAAACCGCCTGAGACATCCCCACAAAATGGCCGCGAACGAGCCCGTGCAACCACCCCTGGCGGCTCCCCTTAGGGGTGCTGAAATGAGCGCCTCGCTCGAGACATCCTCCAAATCTGCTCCGAAAGCGAAGGATGCTGGGCACAGAAACAGGCAAACCGCCTGAGCCATCCCCACAACATGGCCGCGAACGAGCCCGTGCAACCACCCCTGGCGGCTCCCCTTAGGGGTGCTGAGTATGAGTAAGTCTGTGTATGAGTAAATATGTGTATGAGTAAGTCTGGGTATGAGTAGGTCTGTGTATGGGAAAGTCTGTGTATGTGTACGTCTGGGTATGAGTAAGTCTGAGTATGACTAATACTGTGTATGAGTAAGTCTGGGTATGAGTGAGTCTGTGTATGAGTACGGCTGGGTGTGAGTAAGTCTGTGTATGAGTAAGTCTGTGTATAAGTATGTCTGAGTGTGAGTAAGTCTGAGTATGAGTAGGTCTGAGTATGAGTAAGTCTGAGTATGAGTAAGTCTGTGTATGAGCAAGTCT
>CAUYUJ010003263.1:0-80764 GCA_963575745.1 Prorocentrum cordatum
AGGTGCAGGGGTGCCCGCTTGGGCGCTCCGCGCAAGCTCGGCGGCGCCGCGGGCGCGCCCCCGCCGCGCCTGATCTTGGCCGCTCGATCGCGCAGCCCGAGCGTTCTTGGAGCGCTCCGCCAGCCACGGCGACGGCGCCGCGCAGGGCGCCCAACAGGTCGCCCTCGTTGGCGGCCGCCCCGACTCGGCCCCAGCGCCGCCGCCCGCGATGGGGGCGCGGAGGGGAGGGGGGGGGGGGGAAGGGCGAGCGCAGGAACAAAACAAAGCGCTGACTTCGCCCGCGGTTGGTCGGCGATGGCGGCGTGGACGCGCGCGGCGCGGGCGCGACGGCGCCCGCGGCCCGTTGCGGCAGTCCCGAGCGGGCGCCCCCTTGCCGACGCACGCAGCGGCGTTGCTCGCAATCGCGATGGTGCGATCGTCTGTGTGCCGCCCAACCGCGCGCGCAAGCTGCGCGTCGAACGCCAGCGCCGCCCCATGTCGGGGCATCGCTTCGCGGCTGGCCGCGTCGCCGCGCCCGTGTCGTCCACGGCGAACGCGCCGTTGGAGTGGGAGTTGCGATCGGCTGCTTCGCGCCGTTGCCGCCGTCTCAGCGCAGCCGCAGCGCCGCCCCCGCGCGGCGTTCAGTTGCCCCCAGCTGCGCCTTCTCGCGTTCGTCGCCGCGCCAGCGCCGCCGCGGCCGCGTTCGCGATTGGGACAGGTGCGCGCCAGGGGGGAGGGGGGGGGGGAGGGGGGGGGGGAAGGGGGCGGGGCTTGCCCGCGACTGGTGCGAAGGGCAGGGAGGCGAAGGGCGAGGAGGATGGAGGCGCTGGGGGAGGCGCGAGAGTGCGAACGGGGGCAAGGGCGATGGGGGGAGCCAGGGGTGATGGGGAGGGGGTGGCGAGGAAAGGCAAGCTGCGCCCAACGCCCCGTGGCATCGGCGCCCCGTGACATCGGCGCCCCGATTCCGTCGTTGACCGCGATGGTGCCGTGCGCCGTTTCGCGCCCGATCGCGGGGCGGGAGCGGCCCCGCTTTCGCGCCGCGCAAGGTCGACAGGCCCGCGCGCGGCCGCCGCGGCGCGGCAGCTGGTCGGTGCGCAAGGAGGTGCAGCCTAGATGAATTGCAGCCGAAACAGCGCTGCAGCGTCGCAGTCAGCCCAGGCGCCCGCTTGCCAGCAACGGCTGCGCGGCTACTTCGGCAGCTTGGCAGGCGCGCAAAATGGGCGTGGGGGCGCGGCAGTGGCACCGCTGTCGCGCGCGAGGGCGAGGGGCGCATCGACCCCCCGCGTCGCGCCCCCCCCTTCCGCCCCCCCCCCCCCCCTTCGCCCGCGCGCGCGCGCTCTCCCGAGGAAGCTTAGACGGGTTAGATCGCGCAGCTTTCGCCTTCAAATCCTGCAGCGCCCGCAGCCCGCGGCGCCAATCCCGAAGGGGGCGATGCCTCGCCAGCGCGCCCAATCCCGCCGCAAACTACGCGCGGGGCGCTTGCCCGAGCCCTGCTCAACCGCGCGCGCTCCGCGCGTCGAGCGCCAGCGCCGCCTCTTTCGGCGCCTTCGCATCGCGACTGGCCGCGTCGCCGCGCCCGCGCCGTCCGCGGCGCGCGCGGCGTCGAAGTGTGAATTACGCTTGTCTGCTTGAGGCGGGCGCTGCCCCCGCTGCCCGCAGCGCCGCGGCCGCGCCGCCCCCGCGCGCGCGGCCCCCGAATTCGCGCGAAACGGCGTCGCGGGCGGGCGCGACGGAACAGGGGGCGGGGGGTGGAGGGCGCGCGCAGGGGGGGGGGGGGCGTGCAAAGGGGCGAGGGGGAGGGGGGGGCGCGTGCGAATGCGCCAGGGCGCGCGGGGCCAAGACCCGTCGGTGTCGGGGGAGACTCGCAAAGGCGCCAGGGGCGACCCCCACAACATTACTAGGAATCCAACTAGACGCGGAGGGAACTAAGGGGCGCGCGGGCGATTCACCGACATCGCAATGCACGCGCGCAGAACCCTCGGCCGCCTGCCTGAACATTCAGAAACCTAACCGACGCGGCAGGAACGCGTTTCGCCGCGCACTTCCCATTGGAAAACCGCCCGCGCCCGCAGGAACGCGACGCGCGGCGCAGGAACGCCAGGGGCGCGCCCGCCACGCGCGAGAACACACCAGACGCAATAGAAACCCCACGGAACCACAACAAACCACCAGGGCCGCAAGAAACATAGGGGAACCATAACCCATGCAACGCGACCCGTGCACACTTGCTTAAATCAATCGGAAGTCGATTGGGAGTGGTGGAGGACTCGGGTGGTGGTGGTGGTGGTGGTGGTGTTGGTGGTGGTGGTGTTGGTGTTGGTGTTGGTGTGTGTGTGTGTGTGTGTGTGCGCGCGCGCGCGCGTGTGTGTGTGCGTGTGTGTGCGCGTGTGCGTGTGTGCGTGCGTGGCCAAGAGGGCCCCAAGACAGCCTAAACTGCGCCCAAGAGGGCCCCAAGAGGGCCCCAAGAGGGGCCCAATATGGATACCACGAACCGAAAATCCGAGCCTTCCGCGTCCAAAGGCCTCCAGGACCCCCCAAGAGGCCCCCAAGAGGCCCCAAGAGGCGCCAAGAGGCCAGAAAGAGACCCCAAAACGCTCCAAAACGGAGCCCCAAGATACAAAACCCAATGATTTCCATTCGGTTTCTGAAGGATTTGGGCTTCCTCGCCTCCTCGCGTTTCCGACGCTCCAAGACTGCCCAAGAGGCCCCCAAGAGCGCCCCAAGGGGCCCCCAAGAAGGCCCCAAGACGGCCCAAGAAGGCCCCGAGACGGCCCAAGAGGCACCAAGACGGCCCAAGAGAGCCCCAGACGACCCCAAGAGGGGCCCAAGAGAGGGACCACGAACCGAAAACTTGAGCTTTCTGCCCCAAGAGGGTGAGACCGCCCAAGAGGCCTCCGACACGGCCCAAGATGGCCCCAAAATGGAAACCGGAACGGACATATCGTGCCCTCGGCCCCAAGCGGCGCCCAAAGCCCCAAGATGCTCGCAAATGCTCCCACAGGAGCTCCAAGGAACCCCAAAGAGGCTCCAACAGAAACCCAAGAGGCCCCCAAGAAACCCCCAACGAGGACCCCCAGAGGCCCCCAAAAGCCCAAACGCCAGCGACGGCACAATACAATACGGGCCGGCGGAATGAGCGAAGCGATCCGCCGCCCCACCGGGAACGGCGCGTGAGATCCCCGCCGCATGGTCTGCACGAACTCAGTCCCCTCAATCTGCGCGCGCACGAACTCCTCGTGCCAATGCCCATTCCTCGGAGCCCCTGCAACCCCTCCTGGGGCCCTCCCCGCGGCCTGCTCATTCCGCCGGCCCGGGGGCCACAGCTGCGGAATGAGCGCTCTTTGGCCATCATTCTCGCTGCAGAACACACCTCGTTGGAAATGTTCGTCTTCAAGGCGCCGCCGGCCTCTCTCAGAGGCCTCTCCGGGAGCTCACTGACTCGATTTTGGAGGCTTCCAGACGCTCTCCTGGGGCGATCTTGGTCGCCCCCCAAGCCATTTTGGTCCAGTCTGGCAGCCCGCCCACCTCTCCTCGGCCCACTTCGACTACAAAAAAGCAACGCGCAAAAAAACCTCGTAAAGCACATATGAGTATGTCCATTCTGGCCTCGTCGAGCCTCTATTCTCGCCTCGTTTCGAGCTCACGTGCGTCTTCGCGGGCTCTTGGAAGCGCGTTGGAATCAGCGGGCGCTCTCTGCGGCTGTCCTCCACGCCCCCCGACCCCGGCCTGGGCCCTGGCAGCATTTGTGGGGCTTTCTTGGGCCGCCCTGGGCGCGCCCAGGGGGTCCCCGGAGTCCCTTTTCAGGCCCCAAAGCACTCGGATCTTGTTTTTTGTACGCCTCTCCGTCTGCCTCTTCCTTTCGTCCACACTTTTGCACACCCTCAGGCGTCCTTTTTAAATCATTGTCAGACTCTTGTTCTGCTTTCTGGCGTCTTTTTTAAATCATTGTCCGGCTCTCTTAGGGCTTGCTGAGAGCCTTTAAGACCCCACTTTCGTGTTTTTCCAGGCCCTCTGATACCTTATTGTCCAATCTGGCGTCTTTTTTAAATAATTTTCCGGCTCTCTTGGGGCTTCCTGAAAATCTTGAAGACCCCATTTAACAAAATCCCAGCCAAAGCTGAGTGAACACCCCCGCTACATCCCGATTTGCCCCCCCACGCAACCTCCGCGTTCCAAAAAGAAAGTGGGGCGGCGGTGTCTGCCACCTCAGGGGCGTTCAATTAAAAAATACACACAAATGAAAAGATTACCCACATTTTCCAATATTATTTAGCTTCTTGTTTCCCCCCCCACTTCCCATACTGCGGGGCGACAGTGTCTGCCCCCTCAGGGGCGTTCAATCAAATAAATACACACAAATAAAAAGATTACCCATATGTTCCAATATTATTTTGTTTTTTGTTCCCCCCCCACTTCCCATACTTTCCCATATTTTCGGGGGGATCGACGATTAATTGTGTCTGTGTGTTTTTGTTTCCCTCCTGAATCTTGGAGCCCCCGTGGGGTTCCAGAGGGCCTCTGGACGCCCCCCGCAGACGTGGGAACGATGGTGGGGACTGGTTCGGGGCCGATCGGCCAGGGCAGTTTTTTTTAACACATGGGAGTTTAAGATATGCATGAATTCCCTGACTCTCCACCTTCCATACCTTCCGAGTGGAAGGTGCCTCACATGGTCTTTTTCGGTCAAGTTCTTTGGGGTTTCCAAGGGTTCTTATTGGTTTCTGACGGTTTGGGGAGTTTCAACGGTAACAGTAAGTCATCATTGCAAAATACGCATTGGTAACGCTCATCATTCCACACGTTTTCAGGCAAGCGTGTTGGACAGTTGTTCGGGCGTTCGTGTGAATGTTGTCTGCGTAGTTTCCGTCCTCATCGTGGATAGAGTCAGGGCAGGCCCTCCGATCCGAATAGCCACCATGCGAAGGACAACAAAACCCCCATAGAGCACGCGAGCCCTATATCATACTACAGGGCCCTAAGACCGAATCGCCCTGGCGCCCGTATGTACACTCCAATATTCAAGTGCTTCTGATTCTGAGACCCAAGACCCTTGGACCCTGATGCCTCCCTAGCACTAACCCGTAGACCCTGAAGCTCTACAGGGGCACCGAAACCCAAAGACCATTGGAAATGACCATCGCACCCTAGGGCCCCATGGCCATCGAACAGGTTAACCTAATGATCCCATTACTTAGAGGCCCCTTCAGAACCTGAGACCTTCAGACTTTGACTACAAGCCCCTCAAACCCGAAGACTTCCAGCACAAAACCCAAGATCCGAAGGCCTCACGCGCGAGCTCCAGGACCCTGATACCATATGACCGTGAGGCCCATGTATGACCCCCTGGCCCTGAGACCCCGAGGTCCCGAGATCCTCAGATTCCAAGACCCTGGGACCTCAGGGCCTAGGGTTCAAAGGCACTCAGAATCTAAGACTTTGATCCAGACCTGATTGATCTCTTACAAGATGGCCCCACGAGCGCCCCTGAGGCTCCCAAGAGGGCCCCAAGAGGCGCCCAGGCGGATCCAAGAGGTGTTGAACATCCTCGTAGTCCTCGTTGTCGCCGTCTTCAGGGTCGGCGGCATTGGCCGTGCAGTTTTCGTAATACCATATTGTCCTAAGTCCTTAAGGTCGTAAGATCCTAAGAGCGGTTCGATTTGTCATGCGCCCTTCATCCAGAGCCCTCGTCACCAGACTCGCCTCTAGCGTCCTCAACAATATCCCCCTAGTCCTGCTCCCCCTCGTACGAATGCGCCCCTCCCCATCCATATGTTTAGCATGTGTTTTTTAGGTTCCTGCCTGGGCAAGTGCGTCCCGAAGCCGAGGGGACCAGTACAGCGCACTGTGAAACATCGGGTGAACCATGAGGTTCCAAGCGTTGCAGGGCATCTGCATTCTGACGATGATGAGTGATGATGTTGGTGTTTCATCGTGCAGTGTATTCATGATGGCGGTGATGCAGGTGCCAGGGTGTGAAACTTAATGAGCACTCAGCTTCATTAGAAATTCCGTCGCCCACTTTGTGAGCCATGTCTGTGCAAACATGGGGCGGAACAAACCAAACGAACGAACTCTCGACCCATAGTTCTCCGACTCGTCGGCATAGTTATGGCTGAAACATGGGTTGCCTGCAAACTTTGCCTGCGCCTCAAAATGGCACGCGAATACGTGCCACTTCATTGTGCATGGCTGCCCTGTCCTCGCCCAGGCTCGGACGCACGATCTCGTCACATGGCCAAGATGGGCAATTGCGTTCGGTGGCATGTTGCGCGGCTCCCGCGCACATAGGGCATAATACTCCACCAGCGCATTGCCACAAATGGCAAGATTGGTACCGAAGCCTGCAGAAACGGAATCAAGAAGCTGAGCGCCTCCCTTGTCAACCAAGAGGCTCACAAAAAAAATGCAAAACTGCTTTAGCTTTGGCAGCTTTAAGTTTCAGTATCGGGTTGTTTGTTTTTGTGTCCACCATTCCAGTTGTAATGTGGGTCCTGAGACCCTGATCCACACCACGAGTAGTGTAGTAATGTGTCAAACAACGGTCGAGCTCAAAATCAGCCCCATCTGGTTCATTCCCCGACCGCGCCCCGAACATTTTTGCTTTCAAGAGTTCCGAGAGTGTGACACCCATGAAATACATGACAATGCCCAATTCCACGCAGTGCATGGAATCGAATAAGAAGTGTTTGGATGTTAATCCACGGATTCCTTGCTGGTGTGGCAAATCCAGCAGCGCATTCAAAAACAACACAGAATGCTCATGGCGTTGGTACGTCAAGAACCGTCTCTTATCGGGGGGAAACGTATCCACGCGCTCGCCGTGTACGAAATCGGGAAAGCCGAGCACCGCGGGCTCGATCCTGGCGCCCCTTCGGACGCTGGGCAGAGCAGGGTGGTGCCGTTTCACGTACAAACCGCCTTTGACGCGAGACCTGGCACACACCGACATGAGAGATGGCACTTGCGCATCGCATATATCGCGACAAGAAATACACGTCAAGCTCGTAGTTGTGTACCACGTGTGCGTGCGGAGGCGGTACTGTGCATCTATATCATGCAACCTGCTCTGAGGAATGAAGCAACTGAGGCAACCGTATGCGCTGCGGTAGTGGGGCAGTCCCATAGTCTTGGTATACTCATCTAAATCACATGACACTTCGCAGCACACCAAACGGATCAAGTGACCGTTTTCGCCCATGCCGAACAAAGGCGAGTTAGCAAGAAATTCGCGACGGGACCCTCTGGGCCAACATCTGCCGAGGGCGTCGCGCTCGGGCCACGTACCACTGGCCCCTACATTAAATAACCAAGCAACTATCTGGAGAATTGGGGCGATGGTGTGGCCCCCCCTGCAGCCACAACGGCAGAGCAACTTGCTCGGGTAGGATCCGACGGGGATTCTCTGCCGTTGTCCAATCACAGATATGAATAGCCGACTGCCCGTGCCCTCGGCCGCGGGCTATAGAGGCGCGCGCGGGGACGGCGGGCACGAGGAAGCACACATACAGGTATGTATGTATGCATGTATGCATGCGTAATTGTGTATGTATGTATATATGCGTGCATGCATGTATTTCTGTCTGGGTGTACGTTTGTATGTACGTACGTATGTATGTATGTCTGTGTATGCATGTATGTGTGTAGGTAGATAGGTCGGTATGCATGTATGTACGTATGCATACATACATAAACCATATATGGGTGTGTTTGTATGTATGTATATATATGTATGCATGGATGCATGCATACATGCATGTATGTATGTATGTATGTATGTATGTATGCATGCATGTATGTATGTATGTATGTATGTATGTTTATATGGTTGTATGATTGCATGTATGTGTGCATGTATGTGTGTATGTATGTATGTATGTACGTACGTACGTGTGTACGTATGTATGTATGCATGTATGCATGTATGTTTTGTGTGGGTGTACGTTTGTATGTATGTAGGTAGGTAGGTAGGTCTGTAGGTAGGTATGCACGTACGTGTGTACGTATGTATGATTGCATGCAGGTATGAATGTATGAATGCATGCATGCATGCATGCATGCATGTACGTATGTGTGTATGTGTGTATGTGTATGTGTGTGCATGTACGTAATCCTAAACGCATTCCACATCTACATGTAAGTGTATGTGCATATCTGTATCTGGGTGGTGGCGGATGGGCACGACGGGGGCGGAGGGAGCCATGGGGATCTGGCAGGCGGGACGGGGGCGAAGGGAGTGAGACAGAGATAGCACGAGGCGCTCCGAGGGGAAGCTGGGCGGAAGAGGATGACCGTCGTTCGTTTTTTACATTCGAATGTTCGCTCGTTTCCCTATGCCCTCATTGCCCCTAGATAGACAGGAAACCGCGTAACCTCCTGGGAGTCCCAGGTGGCGTCTAGTATTGTTGGCAAGGCGGAAAAGGCAAAACAGCCATTGTGTGTTCAAAGCGGGGTTGTGGAGATCCATTCTCGCGTAATCGATGAATAAACGGATCGGCATGCAGTTCTTACATCCATATAATTTGACCACATCGTGCCCCCAAAACGATTCGCACAATATCGACGGGTCGGCCCTGTGCGCTAGAAACTCATCACGTTTTGCACGGTACAATATGGCAAGAGGTTCGTAAAAGGGAAGCACTGGCAGTGGCATGATCTCTGCTCTCTTGTCTCGAGATTTCTTGACGCGCTGCGGGACTGGAACATATAATATACATTCGTTGGCAACTTCTTCTGTTCCCAAGGCTTTCTGCACCACCCTCGTACTATTCCGAGAATGAACCAGATCTCGCGCCAAATCTTCCAAACCTGCACCGCCAGCGTTAGTTATGAGCTGGCTCAGCCGCGCAAGCATACATGCCGTCAGTCTCCCTGACAAGTACAAGCCAATCATCGTGTCCCTGAGCAGAGCACCGTGGTCAATCACAGGTTCACCACCACATGGCTGCACTGTCTGCCGAGAATTGCGGGCGCCAGACGATGCAGCCAAACCAGCAAGTCGATGACGAGCATTGGCTCTGATTGCGGCCAACGTTTGGGGACGCCGTTCTGCAGTTTTTGTGGCCGCAGACTTGCCTCCGCCCACAACCGTGACCATGCCAGATTGGCCCTGCGTGGGGGCTAAAGCAACGACCTGAACCCGCTGTCCGCGGAGCAAGCGCAACCACGAACCTTGAACAATTGAATGGCTACGGATAGTTGACGTTGGTTATGGCTGTCGATTGTTACGTTATTGTGTCTTGTTGCCGTCAGTGATTGCATTTGTTGCGGTCGGTCTTCCAGTTGTTTCTACCGTCGTTGCGTTTGCCCCCCCCCCCCCCGACGTGTTAACCCTCTAACATTCAGATTAACGCTCGCACGCGCAGATCATACCATGCTACTGCACCCAGCGCGCCCCCCCCAAGACATGTAGAACATACACCACGTTGGTGTGTAGTAGCTTTCCTGAATCAGCGTCGCATCGTCCGCAAGCTTGTACACGTGATCTATGTGGACCCAGATCGGATTGCCTTGAACAGCATAATTCGGCGATCTCGAACACGCAATTTGGGACCCCTTTTCCTGCGATCGGCGCACTCCATTGCGTCGCGCCCCCCCCCCCCCCCTCCCCCGAGGCACCCGAGAACTATTAAGAGGGCTGTCCGGGGGCCCAAAGAGGGCACAAAGACCGCCCAGCAAGGGCAACTTGGTTCGTAGGTGGCGTCATGGTGGTAGTTGGTTTCTTTCAAGCTGCCGTTCCTGAAGGTAGTTCGTTGTTTCAGTGTTGTGTTCCTCGGTAGTTCATGGGGTCTCGCCGTTGTCGATCTGAGGGTAGTGTCTAGTTTGGGGGGTCGGGGGTAGTTGGGTAAGCGTGTTGTCTGAGACATAGAGGGTAGTTTGACATGGCTAGTAAAAGTGCAAGGGTACGTTGGTGTCTTGGGTGAGGGGTCTCTGAGAAAATGTTGTGTCACTGGGGTTTGGGTCATGACTGTAGTTTGTGCTCGGAGGGTTGAGACTATGAGGGCAGTTTTCAGTCATAGGGTTTTGGTTTGTAGGTAGTTCGGTTTGTTAGGGCTGCAGTGCCTAGCGGCAGGTGCGTTCCATAGGGCGTTGATTATTGTTGTAGTGTAGTTCCTTTGGGTTGGGCGATAGTACTGCAGTCTACATATGTGTTGATTTAAAGTCTTATCTTATCGTGGGCAAGCCTTTTGTTTTCCTGGGGCTGGCGATACGAGTGCAGTATGGTGCCCCATGGCTTTAGTATGGCGGGGGGGGTCATGTTGACGATCACGGTGGCATGTTTGTTCGTATGGTTCAGGCCTGACAGGCCACGTGTTTCGAAGTTAGTACGTACAGTTTTCTTCGCGCACGCTAGATCAGACAATATCAAATGCCAAGTATGTGGCACGCCCGTCGTTGCACGGGGAAGCGTAGGAAACATGTCAACACATAGGATTGCAATGGGGGCCATGCGAAATGCATTGCACCGCCCCGTCTACGAGAAACATCTCACATCGTGATTATAGGCGGGGAAGCGAGATGACCCGCATTCACATGCTATGAACTACAGCCACAATTGACCATGACAATTATAACAACCAGCTGGGCAGTATATGCCATTATACAGGTGACGATGCTACCGCTTCAAACCATACCACTACACACGACTATGATTGCAGATGTATGCGTTCATCTGAATAGACTGCATTACATTGGACAACCTACGAGTGCTCTTCTAGGTGGATTAACGCTTGTCCATAATTACCGTTATGCAGCATAACATCGGCGAGCGTGCGGTGTTTTGCCATTCCGTGTGCCGCCGCCAACTCACCCAGAGAAATGCCCAGGCGAGGTGCTTTGAACAATGGCGCTCAGCAGCACGTTGTGCAACAACGGGAGCCCGTATGGAGCGCGGGCCCACGAGTCGCCGCGCGCCTTTAGACGAGCCTCAAGAAGGACCCACGAGGGGCCCAAGGATTCACCAGGCGGTTCCAAGAGTAACTTGGGAGGGCTTCAAGAGTGTCTCAGGGTGGGCCCGAGCGATCACAACAAACGATCCCCCACCCCCGTCGTCGGTCCGTCATGGTTCGGTTGTGTGCATGCTGTGTGTTGTCATTGTGCACGTGTTGGCATGGGCGACAATGACATGCGCAGACAACCGCACCCATGCGCAGTCAGGCATACGCATAGCTATACAAACATAACTAAGCTTAACCATGCACAATCGGCAGACACGCAGACATACCCAGACACGAGCATACATACGCAGACACATCCAGACATACGCAGGCACAACCAGAGACAGACATACACAATCAGACATGAACAGGCACACTCAGGCATACACAGACATAAGCATATCCACTCATACACAATCAGACACAAGCCAGCCACGACATGCCATCAGGGGGGGGGGGCAACGAATTTGAACTGGCTGTGCGAGGCATCACGATGGCTTCAAGGAGCCCCAGCTAGGTGGTCCCACGGGACAGTTCCGAAATCAACTTGCGTGTCAAGGTTGCGTGTTATGCAGTGCGTTTTGTTGGGGCCAGTTGGTGGCATCTCTTCGGGCCCCAATGTAGAACCCGATTTAGCACCTCAAGGAGACCTCGGTGTCCTCTCCTCGAACCGCACAGATGACCTCGAAGAGGCTTCCAGGGAAGAGACGCGTAACCGTAGATTATTTACGCCCAGGGTGGCGAAAGTGGGACTGTATGCTATTGTAGGGTCATGAACAAGGTATCCCAGACAATGCCGTTTGGCAGGGCATTCCATGATATTGTGATGCAGTGATTTGCAGTGGTATGTGCATTGTCTTTGCATGTGCCTTGGTATTGCGTTGCGGGGGTCCAGGAGAGGGCAAGCAAAGGAGGTTATACTCAGAGACCGCCCACATTTCAACCCAGCGGCGTCTTGGAGCACACCTTCTGAGCACGTTGGGCCGATGGCTTCAGCGCGGCATGGGAGCAACCGTGATCGCACCGACCACACGCACCTCCAAGGCGCCTTCGGCATGCCTGACAGCATTGGGCATTTAGAAGCGCGCCACACCCCCTCCCCTCTGCGCCGTGCTGTCGGCTGTCTCCACACCCACCCCGTCCCCCACCTCACCCCCGCGCCCCGCGGTTGGTCTAGCTTTCTCACCGCAGCCCGTCGGGCTGAGGTTCTACCCCGAGCCAGCCTCCCACGCGGCGCGGGGGTGAGGGAAGGAGGGGTGAGGCCAGATCAGCCGATTGCATGACGAGGCTCGTCCTCACGTCGCATAGTTCCTCCTCCTCCTCTTGGTTCTTGTCCCGCCACTCCTCATCCTACTCGGCCTCCGCTTCGTGATCCTTTTTCTCTTCCGCACCGTCATCCTCGCCATCGTTATTATTATCTTCAGCCCCTCGTTCTCCGCATCACCCTCCCTTCAGACAGCGGGGGCGCAATTTCATCCTGTGCAGTTGCCGATGCATCATCTTAAGCGCACATCGGCGCGTCCCCGCCGAGCCTTGCAGAGGAGGTGTGACGAGACGGGTGAGGCGGGGAGGAGTACCATTGTATCAGGAATACTGCGGCAACGGGGTGGACATGACGATGTCGATGGTGAGATGATGGCGATGATAACGCTGATGTGGTGGGTAAGGTGGTGATCATGAGGATGTCGATGGTGATGGTAATGCTGATGATGATACTGGTGATGATGTCGCTGATTATGTTGGTGGTGATGATGATGAGGTTGCTCAGTGCGATGAGTACGACGAGGATGGTGATGTTGATGGTGGTGACGATGATGGTGATGGCGGTGGTGACGATACGAATGATGATGACGATGTTGAGTATAGTAAGTACGATGATGATGGTGGTGATGCTGATGAGGTTGATGATGCTGATGATGACGATGATGATGTGGATGGTCATGCTACTGATGGTGATGATGGTGATGCCGACGATGTTGATGCTAATGATGCTGATGCTAATGATGACGGCGGTGATGCTGGTGCTAATGGCGATGGTGACGATGTCGATGCTCATGTTGCTGATGCTGCTGATGATGAGGACGATGCTGCTGCTGACGATGGTGCTGATGCTGAGGAGGATGATTACCCTGATGGTGATGGCGATAGTGATGATGCTGCGGCTGATCAGGATAGCGAGGGCGATGATGTCAGCACTGAGGTAATGGGGGCGAGGGTGAATCTTGTGACGATGATACGGCTGTTGACGCGCATGGTCATGACCTTGTGGTCATGATCGTGATTACGAAGGTTGCGATCAGGATGCGGATGATGCTGTTACGGATGACGCGGGTGCGGATTTCGATTGCAAGGATTCGCATTAGGTTGGTAAAGAAACATGCATGGTGATGGCGGGAATAACGAGGACAATGCAAATATGACAGCCACGAGGAGGATAAAGCCAAGAACGTAGGGCAGGCCGCGTGTCCCATTGCGACTGCTCCCTCTCCTCCTTGTCGTGACCCGTCTCCCCTTTTCCTCGCCCTTCCCATGTTCGCATCTCCCTCCTCCACACCAGCTGTTTACTGCGGCGTCGTCCTCAGTCGGAAGCTGAGCTGCTCGAGCCGCTGGTGTCCGACGCCACGTGCTTCGTCGGCTGCTTCTTGGCGGGTGTCTGCAGGCCCTTGCCCTTGCCCTTCAGCTTCGGCTTCGGCGTGATCTTGGGCGTGGCGGCGGTGGGCTTCTTGAGGTTGATGGGCTTGGACGAGCAGTCGGAGGAGCTGACCGACTTGTGTTTCTTGTGCTTCTTCTTCTTCTTGGACTGCTTGCCAGACTTGGCCGTGTCCTTGTCTTTCTGTCCGCTCTTGCTGGGCTTGGTGGCGTCCTTGTCCTTGCTGTCCTTCTCCTTCTTGGAGTCCTTGTCCTTGCCCTTCTTCTCCTTCTTGGAGTCCTTGTCCTTCTTCTTCTTGGTGCTGCTCTTGCCGTTCTTGGTGCTGCTCTTCACCTTCTTGCAGTGGTGCTTGCCCTTCTTGGTGGTGCTCGCACTGGACTCCGAACTGCTCGACGCCTTGCGACGTTTCTTCTTGGCACCCTTCTTCATCTTCACCGAACTGTCGCTGCTCGCCTCGCTGCTGCCCTCAACGTCGGCATCCGACTCTCCGTCAATATGGTGCTCCTCCTCTCCGTCAGCAGCAGCATCGGTGCCAATGTCGTTGTGCTTGCCGCGGTCAGTCACCTCGATCTCGTAGTCAGCCGACTTCCTGCGTGGGCTGGGGATGGGTGGGGAAGAGGAAGATGGGGCTTGGGGGTAACAATGGCGACGTCGGTCGAGGGGCGCGGGGATTGACTTGGCGAGGGTGGGGGGGGGGGGGAGGGGGCATGAGAAGGAGGTGGGATAGGCTGCGGGACCATAGAAACTGATCGGTCTACATAATCTTGGACCTGGCGCTGATCATCCTCGCTCCCACCCTGCTGGCCAGTATCCCTGTCCTTCACCTCCGTGCCCTCACACTCCACCCTCGGTGATTGCGCCCAATGTCCTCGACCCGTGGCGCTCGAACCGCTTCTCGAAGTAGTAGACCTTGGCCCGCCTCTTCCCGCAATACTTGGCGAGGCCGTTGGCGCAAGCCCACGTTGCGTAGTTGCCACCTTGCTCAGGGTCTTTGAACTCGTCGTCCAGTTGGGACCTGGAGAGCCACGTGCCCTCCGTCTCAACGGCTGACCTGGCTGCGCGTGAGAAGTGGCAGCACGAGCATAGAGAAGGTGGGATGACATAGTCACGTCCATCACCGTCGCCATCCTCACTGTCGTAGTGTTCATCGCCCTCAACGTAGCCGTCGCCATGCACAGCATCATCAGCAGCAGCATCATCATTCATCGGCATCATCCTCATCATCATCTTCAACATCGTCACCACCAGGATCGACATCATCATCATCATCATCATCACCATCACCATCATCATCATCATCGTCATCATCATCATCATCATATTCATCATCATGTTTACCATCATCACCAGCATCTTCATTATCAGCGGCACCAGCATCAGCATCGCCAACCTCATTATCACCATTATCCGCATCACCGTCACCACAACCGTCACCAGCACCATCATAATCATCACCTGTATCAACAGTGTCCCCGTCATCACCATCATTTTCACAATCCTCATCACATGCATCATCGTCATGCTTAGCATCATCAACGTCACCACCACCAGCATGATCATCATCGTTACCATCACTACCATCAGCATCAGCATCAATGGCATCATATCATCGTCATATCAGCATCGTCGCCAGTATCACCACCGCCATCAGCATCATCAGTGTCGCCCCATCACCATCACCATCATCATCATCATCATCATTATCATCATCATCATCATCATCCGCATCAGCATCATCCTCATCCTCATTCTCATCCTCATCACCGTCATCAGGGCATTCAGCACCATTGCCATTTGCATCGTCATCTGCAGTCACATCCTCGTGATCATCCCCGCCCTCATCCGCATCCGCATCCCCATCCTCATAATCTCAAGTGGCGTAGCCATGTTCGTTGCCGCCATATGGCGGCAACGAACATGTCATCGTGATGACGGTGACGATATCGTCACCGTCATCGTCGACATCGCCATCATCCAGCCAGTGACCACATTGACTTCCTGATCCTCAAGACGGCGCCCGCCTGGTTGAAGTCGCGCTCCGCCTTCTCCCAGGCGTCTCTCAATTGGCGCCGAACCTCGGGGCGTTGACCCCCTCATCAGCATCGCATCCCCCGCTAAGTGGTATGTGTGTACACATATATATATATATATGTATACACATGTAGATATAGATACACGCATAGCTCGCACCCCTCGCATCCCCCTCTGAGGGCGTGAGAGGGTGGTGTGTGTAAATATGCATACATGTAGGGGAAGAGGGGGAGAGAGAGAGAGAGAGAGAGAGAGAGAGAGAGAGAGAGAGTGAGAGGGAGGGAGGCCGACCGAAACACCGAGATGTATAGGGAGAGATAGAGAGAGAGAGAGAGAGAGAGAGAGAGAGAGAGAGAGAGAGAGAGAGAGAGAGAGCGCGAGAGAAAGAGAGAGAGAGAGAGAGAGAAGCAGGATGGAGGGAGGAAGGGAGTGCCGAGAGGAGGGAGGAGCGAGGAGGCAGGAGGGAGGGAGAGAAGAAGCGAGAGACCGAGATAGAGCGAGAGAGAGACGGACATACTGACATGGAGAGAGGGAGAAGGAGAGAAATGGAGAATATGAGCGAGATACGGTGATACAGGATCGAGGTGAGGGTGGAGAGAGGTCGGTTATGGGGGTGGGAAGGGGAAGGAGGGGATGCGGGTTCTCCCCCGTCCGCCCTCGTTTCCCCTCTCGGCACCTGTCGGGTGGTCGCGCTGGCGTAGCGCTCCAAGAACGCCTTGCCGTCGTTGTCGAGCTGCCGCTCGCCCCTGCCAGCCTCGTCCCAGTGCCTCAGGAACATCCTGTTGCGGTTCCTGATCCTCAGTTTATCCTTCTTGCTCATGGGGCCGCGGCGTTTGCGGGGCTCTGCCTCTGCCAGCTCCAAGGCTGCGCGCATCGACCCGTCGGCCATTGCGGCGCCAAACGCGCGCGCAGCTCTGCCAGAGACAATGATATCAGCTAGATGTCGCTTGGGGCCGACGGGCGAGCCTGCGAGTGAGCCCATGGGATGCGCACGGGGGATGGGGGGTGGGGCTATGGGGGCGCTGGCGGGGCGCCCACATTAGGGGGAGGGGGGGGGGGGGTCGTCGGTGAGCTTTTTTTTTCGTAGGGGGGGACGGTACATAAGGCGAGGAAATATTCTGGCGCCCGTGTGCCTACTGGTGGGTCCAGAGCGGAACCTGTGGGGAACCTGTGGAGGGGCGCATGGGTGAGCCCAAGTGGCAGCCGTTGGGGTGGCCTCTGGGGGAGCTTGCGGGAGGGGTGGCCGCAACTTGTGGCACGCGCAATTGCGCAGGGTCAGGCGCCAACGCGTTCGGGTGCCAACGCGTGGCTCCCATGCGTAGGGCAGCGCATGCGTCTGCGTGCGGGCGCCTGCTTAATGTCTGCTTACGTCTGCTTGTGTCTGCTTATGTCTGCTTATGTCTGAGTATGTCTGCTTGTGTCTGCTTATGTCTGTTTATGTATGCTTATGTCTGCTTTTGTCTGCTTTTGTCTGCTTGTGTCTGCGTTTGTCTGCTTTTGTCTGCTTATGTCTGCGTGTGTCTGCTTTTGTCTGCTTATGTCTGCTTTTGTCTGCTTTTGTCTGCTTGTGTCTGTTTTTGTCTGCGTGTGTCTGCTTATGTCTGCTTTTGTCTGCTTTTGCCTGCTTGTGTCTGCTTTTGTCTGCTTATGTCTGCGTATGTCTGCTTTTGTCTGCTTATGTCTGCTTTTGTCTGCTTATGTCTGATTGTGTCTGCTTGTGTCTGCTTGTGTCTGCTTTTGTCTGCTTGTGTCTGCTTATGTCTGCTTTTGTCTGCCTTTGTCTGCTTGTGTCTGCTTAGCTTTTGTCTGCTTATGTCTGCGGTTGTCTGCTTTTGTCTGGTGGTGTCTGCTTGTGTCTGAGTTTGTCTGCTTATGTCTGAGTTTGTCTGCTTGTGCATGCGCATGTCTGAGTGTGTCTGCTTATGTCTGCGTATGCCTGCTGTTGTCTGCTTATGTCTGTTGTTGTCTGCTTATGTATGCTTTTGCCTGAGAGTGCCTGCGTTTGCCTTGTCGTGACTGCCTGTGTGTGCTTATGTCGGTGTATGCCTGCTTGTGACTGAATATGTCTTATTAGGTATGCGTATGTTTTCGTGTCTCTGCTGAGTTCTGTTTGTGTATGTCTATGCTTGTGTGTATGGTTATGTCTGGTTGTGGCTGCATATGGCTGCATATGTCCGCTCACGTCGGGCAGTGTCGTGCGGCTGTTCTGATTGACGGTGTGTGTATGTATGCGCACGCGAGGCTGCGATTGCATATGGCCCTCATGCGTTCAATTATTTTGGCGCCCTTTATGGTTTGACATATATGTGCCTCCCATCTGGGTCCACAAATCTTGCGCGCATCCCCTTTGGCTTGATCTATCTTGGCGCCCCTGCTGGGTTGACATAGTTTGGCACAACCTTTGGGTTCGAATATCTTGTACCCACCGTCGCGCTCACGTCGGCCAGCTTGGAGGGGCGAGGTTGGAAGGGGCGGTGCCACAGACCGTGCTTGTCAGGGCTACCCCAAATCATTATGTCATAATCCGTGTTCATGTGGTCTGGTCCTCCTCCCCCTCCCTAGTCCCATCCGCCCCCCCCTCCCGCATCACATCAACCTTTGTCAGTGTCGCACCTCGCACCTGCCTGGGCGCGGGGCGTCGCTGCTCGTGGGAACATGCGTGAACCAGCACGCATCGCAACACGCCTGCCGTGCCACATCAAAGACAGCGAACCCGCAGGAGTCCCCATCATTGAAGATCACCCGCAGTTATAACGAAGGCTGTGGGTTATCGGAGCTGCCCTGCGAGCGCTGCTGCTGGCGGCAGCCAAAATCGGGGACAGCAAACAGATCAACTTTGTCAAGCCCCTCTATGGCGGACTGAAAAGTTGTGTGCCCTCCAGCCAGCGTTCCACGCGGAGGCGGGTGAGCCTTGTGCACATTGCCATCCGAGCCACTGGAAACGTCGAGGGCAACATGGAGGTGAAACTTGTTCGCTGGCGGACCGTCGGCATCTTCTGACGGAGTTGCGCGGGTCTTCTTTGCTGGCGGCCCATTGGTATCTTGCCACACAGTCCTCGTCATGTCAATGGCCTGGGACTGGCCTTCCATGAGAGTCTGAGCGTCCACGTCGACCACATCAACCACGTCAACGATGCCACTTTTGACCGACGCTGAAACAGTTGGCGCGCTGCCTGACGATGCAGCTGGCTGCGGATGCGGTGCTGCAGCTGGCTCTGGGCATTCATGAACTGCTGATTTGGCCGTCGCTGCAGCTGGCTCTGGGTGTTCCTGAACTGCTGATTTGTCCGTCGGTGTATCGGCCTTCTTGCTAGTGATCTCGATCATGAGCGGTATCTGTAGGATCTCACGTCGGCGGAAACCTGCGGGGAGCTCCTTGAGACGGATGTGAAGTTTAGGGTATTTGTTCATGTGGGAAATCCTCTCCTGGACATCCGCATTGCCAGACATCGCAGCAGACCGACCGCGACTTGAAGCAATATGAACGAAATAGTTGATTGGAAATGGGAATTCTAAATTGAGCCAAAGTGGCTTCGGGCAGGGGGAGTGGGAGAGGCGGGTGCTGGATAGCTTGGGCGATGCAGAAGCGCCACTCACACGCGGGCCAAGGCTCCAGAACGCGTGCCTACGCATTGTGATGTCTGGCGCTGTTTCCCCAGAGTTGCGTGTGCCTGCGCGTGCTTGCCCGCTCGTTGCTGCAAGTTTGCAGATATGCATGTCTGGGTATCACTGCATTTGCCTGATTGCGTCTGCCTGTGCCCGCTTATGTTTGTATATGTCGCCTCGTGCTTGTGTATGTCTGAGCGTGGTTGCTTGTGTCTGCGTATGTCCGAGTAGATATGCTTATGCTTGCTTATGTCTGCGTGAATATGCGTATGTCTGCTTGTGTCTGCTTATGTCTGCTTATGTCTTAGTATGTCTGCTTGTGTCTGCTAATGTCTGATTATGTCTGCTTATGTCTGCGTTTGTCTGCTTTTGTCTGCTTATGTCTGCTTTTGTCTGCTTATGTCTGCTTATGTATGCTTTTGTCTGCTTTTGTCTGCTTGTGTCTGCTTTTGTCTGCTTATGTCTGCTTATGTCTGCGTATGTCTGCTTTTGTCTGCTTATGTCTGCTTGTGTCTGCTTTTGTCTGCTTATGTCTGCGTATGCCTTCTTATGTCTGCTTTTATCGGCTTCTGTTTTATCGTGTCTGCACGTGTTGTTTGCCATATGCTTATGTCGGGGTGTGCATGCACTTTCGGTCATGCGCGCGCGGTCGCCTTCCGCCTCCAAATCCAGATCCTACCTATGTCGTCCCCTCCTGTAGTTCTTGCAAATCCTCAGCTTCATGGGCATCCCTCTCCCCTCCTCCGTCTCATCCCCCTTCTCCTCCTCAGGCCCCCCCTCCCCCCCCCTGCCCCTATTCCGGAACCAGAGCGGAGGTGAGCTGAGGTTGGGGCGTTGGCGTTGGGAGGGGGAGCAGGGCGGTGGAGAGCAGGTGGGCGGGAGCGGCCGATCTTCCACCTCCAATGGGAATACCTGCAATACCGTTCTTTGTTGTTGTCCCCCTCATCCAGTGGGCCCCTCTGAATTTTGTGAGCATCATGTACTTGTTATGTTGTTGAAGTCCACGCTCTTCAACGCGTAGTTGTTTCGCTCGCGCGGGGGTGGGGGTGTGTTTGCGCCGATGGGAAGGCTGCTCGGGCACTTGATTATTGTTTTGTGTGCTGTTTGTTTTCTCTCTCTCTCTCTCTCTCTCTCTCTCTCTCTCTCTCTCTCTCTCTCGCTCTCTCTCTCTCTCCCCCCCTCTCTCTCGCACTTCTGTTGCGCCGCAATTTCCCACTGCGCTCGGCGCACGGACGTATGCATGTTTTCACATGCGCGTTGCTTTCCCATGCCTGGCAACAAAAAAACAAACTCAGCCACTCATCTTTTGTATGTTGTTGCCCGCCCAACTCTGCATTGACGTCTGCTTCCGCGGCGGCGAAATCAGACGCGCACGGTCGCGTGTCTGATTTCGCGGCCGCGAAATCAGACATGCGAAGTCTCATGTCTGATTTCGCGGCCGCGAAATCAGACATTCGACCTTTCATGTCTGATTTCGCGGCCTCGAAAGCAGACATTCGAAGTCTCATGTCTCATTTCGCGGCCGCGAAATGAGACACTCGACCTTTCATGTCTCATCTCACGGCCGCGAAATGAGACATTCGACCTGTCATGTCTCATTTCGCGGCCGCGAAAGCCGACAAAAGCAGACAAAAGCAGACAAAAGAAGACAAAAGAAGACAAAAGGAGACATGAAAGAAGACAAAAGCAGACAAAAGCAGACAAAAGAAGACGAAATCAGACATTAACTGTCTGAGTTTGTCTTCTTTTGTATTATGTTGTCTTCTTTTGTCTGCTTTTGTCTTCTTTTGTCTCCTTCTGTCTGCTTTCGCGGCCGCGAAATCAGACACAAAAAGAGACAAAAGAAGACAAAATAAGACAACATCAAACATTTGGGCGGGCAAAAGCAGACAAATGCAGACAAAAGCAAACAAAAGAAGACAAAAGAAGACAAAATCAGACATTGAATGTCTGATTTTGTATTATTTTGTCTGCTTTTGTCTGCTTTTGTCTGCTTTTGTCTTCTTTCATGTCTCCTTTTTGTCGTCTTTTGTCTTATTTTGTCTGCTTGTGTCTTCTTTTGTCTGCTTTTGTCTGCTTTCGCGGCCGCGAAATGAGACATGACAGGTCGAATGTCTCATTTCGCGGCCGCGAAATGAGACATGACAGGTCGAATGTCTCATTTCGCGGCCGCGAAATGAGACATGAAAGGTCGAATGTCTCATTTCGCGGCCGCGAAATGAGACATGAGACCTCGAATGTCTGCTTTCGCGGCCGCGAAATCAGACATGCAAAGTCGAATGTCTGATTTCGCGGCCGCGAAATCAGACACGCGACTGCGCGCGTCTGATTTCGCAGCCGCGAAAGCAGACATCAAATTATGCATCTGGGCATTCAGCGGGACCCAGAACACAGCCTTGCACCATTGGAGATTTGAGCGGGCGCAGGCACAATCACATAACAGAACTCGAACGGGAGCTCCCAAGCTGCGCGCCGCGTTGTTGTGATGTTGCGTTTTATACGAGGGTTTACGGGTTACGGGCCGGCGTCGATGGGGTGGTCGCGTATGTTTGTGGGCCGATGCGAATTGGCCGTGGGCCGCTGGGCCACGGCGACCAGCGATGGGGGACGCACCCTGGGCCCCACGGGCTATGGGCGACTGGCTGTGGATGGCAGAATTAACCAACATGCGGGCTGAGATGCACCATGCCGCCCGCCGCTAGCCTAGCCCCCCGTGGCCATGTGACCCGTCTAGGCGCTCGGGGCACGGGGCGCTTCCTTCAGCGCCCATAGCGCACCCGCTGGGAGGTGCAGCGCCTAGCGCCCATAGCCTAAAACCTACAAGAAATTAATTGCACATGGCGCATTGCCCTCGCGCGCGCAGTAGCGTTGCCCGCGCGCCCACATATTGCGTTACTCTCTCTCTCTCTCTCTCTCTCTCTCTCTCACGCACACGCACAGACACACTCACACACACATGCACACACACACACACGCACAAACACACACACACACATACCCACACACACACACACACCACGCGTGCACGCAAGGTCTTTGATGCAAACACAGCGGGCGAACATTGGGTGGGCGCGACAGAACCTGCGCGGGCGTCACTACCATTTTGACAAGATTTGCACGCGCGTGGGTGCTCGCCCAGGCGCGCGCGAATTTGAGCAACGGTGGTCCGCTTGGGGTGCGCGCCAAAACCAGCGACAACATAGCTAAACTTGATGCACCTGGCCAGCACCAGCCGCAATGGCGCTAATCTTGTCGTACCTGGCCCAAACCAGCCGCAACGCAGGAAATCTACCCGCATCTTAACAAAACCAGCCCCGCGCTTCGGTTTCCGCCCCAACCGCGGGAAACCCTCGAGAACCAAGCGCAGCGCGCGGAATCCCAGCGCAATGCTCATGTATTGCTGGAGCCATTTGAAAACCCGATAGGCTGAACCAGTTCGCCCGAAAATGCAGCCAGCGCGCTCTCACAGCTGCGCGTATTATTTGGGGCGGAGGGGGGGGTGGTGGGCGAGCGGGGGGGGGGGGGGAGGTGCAGGGGTGCCCGCTTGGGCGCTCCGCGCAAGCTCGGCGGCGCCGCGGGCGCGCCCCCGCCGCGCCTGATCTTGGCCGCTCGATCGCGCAGCCCGAGCGTTCTTGGAGCGCTCCGCCAGCCACGGCGACGGCGCCGCGCAGGGCGCCCAACAGGTCGCCCTCGTTGGCGGCCGCCCCGACTCGGCCCCAGCGCCGCCGCCCGCGATGGGGGCGCGGAGGGGAGGGGGGGGGGGGGAAGGGCGAGCGCAGGAACAAAACAAAGCGCTGACTTCGCCCGCGGTTGGTCGGCGATGGCGGCGTGGACGCGCGCGGCGCGGGCGCGACGGCGCCCGCGGCCCGTTGCGGCAGTCCCGAGCGGGCGCCCCCTTGCCGACGCACGCAGCGGCGTTGCTCGCAATCGCGATGGTGCGATCGTCTGTGTGCCGCCCAACCGCGCGCGCAAGCTGCGCGTCGAACGCCAGCGCCGCCCCATGTCGGGGCATCGCTTCGCGGCTGGCCGCGTCGCCGCGCCCGTGTCGTCCACGGCGAACGCGCCGTTGGAGTGGGAGTTGCGATCGGCTGCTTCGCGCCGTTGCCGCCGTCTCAGCGCAGCCGCAGCGCCGCCCCCGCGCGGCGTTCAGTTGCCCCCAGCTGCGCCTTCTCGCGTTCGTCGCCGCGCCAGCGCCGCCGCGGCCGCGTTCGCGATTGGGACAGGTGCGCGCCAGGGGGGAGGGGGGGGGGGAGGGGGGGGGGGAAGGGGGCGGGGCTTGCCCGCGACTGGTGCGAAGGGCAGGGAGGCGAAGGGCGAGGAGGATGGAGGCGCTGGGGGAGGCGCGAGAGTGCGAACGGGGGCAAGGGCGATGGGGGGAGCCAGGGGTGATGGGGAGGGGGTGGCGAGGAAAGGCAAGCTGCGCCCAACGCCCCGTGGCATCGGCGCCCCGTGACATCGGCGCCCCGATTCCGTCGTTGACCGCGATGGTGCCGTGCGCCGTTTCGCGCCCGATCGCGGGGCGGGAGCGGCCCCGCTTTCGCGCCGCGCAAGGTCGACAGGCCCGCGCGCGGCCGCCGCGGCGCGGCAGCTGGTCGGTGCGCAAGGAGGTGCAGCCTAGATGAATTGCAGCCGAAACAGCGCTGCAGCGTCGCAGTCAGCCCAGGCGCCCGCTTGCCAGCAACGGCTGCGCGGCTACTTCGGCAGCTTGGCAGGCGCGCAAAATGGGCGTGGGGGCGCGGCAGTGGCACCGCTGTCGCGCGCGAGGGCGAGGGGCGCATCGACCCCCCGCGTCGCGCCCCCCCCTTCCGCCCCCCCCCCCCCCCTTCGCCCGCGCGCGCGCGCTCTCCCGAGGAAGCTTAGACGGGTTAGATCGCGCAGCTTTCGCCTTCAAATCCTGCAGCGCCCGCAGCCCGCGGCGCCTATCCCGAAGGGGGCGATGCCTCGCCAGCGCGCCCAATCCCGCCGCAAACTACGCGCGGGGCGCTTGCCCGAGCCCTGCTCAACCGCGCGCGCTCCGCGCGTCGAGCGCCAGCGCCGCCTCTTTCGGCGCCTTCGCATCGCGACTGGCCGCGTCGCCGCGCCCGCGCCGTCCGCGGCGCGCGCGGCGTCGAAGTGTGAATTACGCTTGTCTGCTTGAGGCGGGCGCTGCCCCCGCTGCCCGCAGCGCCGCGGCCGCGCCGCCCCCGCCCGCGCGGCCCCCGAATTCGCGCGAAACGGCGTCGCGGGCGGGCGCGACGGAACAGGGGGCGGGGGGTGGAGGGCGCGCGCAGGGGGGGGGGGGGCGTGCAAAGGGGCGAGGGGGAGGGGGGGGCGCGTGCGAATGCGCCAGGGCGCGCGGGGCCAAGACCCGTCGGTGTCGGGGGAGACTCGCAAAGGCGCCAGGGGCGACCCCCACAACATTACTAGGAATCCAACTAGACGCGGAGGGAACTAAGGGGCGCGCGGGCGATTCACCGACATCGCAATGCACGCGCGCAGAACCCTCGGCCGCCTGCCTGAACATTCAGAAACCTAACCGACGCGGCAGGAACGCGTTTCGCCGCGCACTTCCCATTGGAAAACCGCCCGCGCCCGCAGGAACGCGACGCGCGGCGCAGGAACGCCAGGGGCGCGCCCGCCACGCGCGAGAACACACCAGACGCAATAGAAACCCCACGGAACCACAACAAACCACCAGGGCCGCAAGAAACATAGGGGAACCATAACCCATGCAACGCGACCCGTGCACACTTGCTTAAATCAATCGGAAGTCGATTGGGAGTGGTGGAGGACTCGGGTGGTGGTGGTGGTGGTGGTGGTGTTGGTGGTGGTGGTGTTGGTGTTGGTGTTGGTGTGTGTGTGTGTGTGTGTGTGCGCGCGCGCGCGCGTGTGTGTGTGCGTGTGTGTGCGCGTGTGCGTGTGTGCGTGCGTGGCCAAGAGGGCCCCAAGACAGCCTAAACTGCGCCCAAGAGGGCCCCAAGAGGGCCCCAAGAGGGGCCCAATATGGATACCACGAACCGAAAATCCGAGCCTTCCGCGTCCAAAGGCCTCCAGGACCCCCCAAGAGGCCCCCAAGAGGCCCCAAGAGGCGCCAAGAGGCCAGAAAGAGACCCCAAAACGCTCCAAAACGGAGCCCCAAGATACAAAACCCAATGATTTCCATTCGGTTTCTGAAGGATTTGGGCTTCCTCGCCTCCTCGCGTTTCCGACGCTCCAAGACTGCCCAAGAGGCCCCCAAGAGCGCCCCAAGGGGCCCCCAAGAAGGCCCCAAGACGGCCCAAGAAGGCCCCGAGACGGCCCAAGAGGCACCAAGACGGCCCAAGAGAGCCCCAGACGACCCCAAGAGGGGCCCAAGAGAGGGACCACGAACCGAAAACTTGAGCTTTCTGCCCCAAGAGGGTGAGACCGCCCAAGAGGCCTCCGACACGGCCCAAGATGGCCCCAAAATGGAAACCGGAACGGACATATCGTGCCCTCGGCCCCAAGCGGCGCCCAAAGCCCCAAGATGCTCGCAAATGCTCCCACAGGAGCTCCAAGGAACCCCAAAGAGGCTCCAACAGAAACCCAAGAGGCCCCCAAGAAACCCCCAACGAGGACCCCCAGAGGCCCCCAAAAGCCCAAACGCCAGCGACGGCACAATACAATACGGGCCGGCGGAATGAGCGAAGCGATCCGCCGCCCCACCGGGAACGGCGCGTGAGATCCCCGCCGCATGGTCTGCACGAACTCAGTCCCCTCAATCTGCGCGCGCACGAACTCCTCGTGCCAATGCCCATTCCTCGGAGCCCCTGCAACCCCTCCTGGGGCCCTCCCCGCGGCCTGCTCATTCCGCCGGCCCGGGGGCCACAGCTGCGGAATGAGCGCTCTTTGGCCATCATTCTCGCTGCAGAACACACCTCGTTGGAAATGTTCGTCTTCAAGGCGCCGCCGGCCTCTCTCAGAGGCCTCTCCGGGAGCTCACTGACTCGATTTTGGAGGCTTCCAGACGCTCTCCTGGGGCGATCTTGGTCGCCCCCCAAGCCATTTTGGTCCAGTCTGGCAGCCCGCCCACCTCTCCTCGGCCCACTTCGACTACAAAAAAGCAACGCGCAAAAAAACCTCGTAAAGCACATATGAGTATGTCCATTCTGGCCTCGTCGAGCCTCTATTCTCGCCTCGTTTCGAGCTCACGTGCGTCTTCGCGGGCTCTTGGAAGCGCGTTGGAATCAGCGGGCGCTCTCTGCGGCTGTCCTCCACGCCCCCCGACCCCGGCCTGGGCCCTGGCAGCATTTGTGGGGCTTTCTTGGGCCGCCCTGGGCGCGCCCAGGGGGTCCCCGGAGTCCCTTTTCAGGCCCCAAAGCACTCGGATCTTGTTTTTTGTACGCCTCTCCGTCTGCCTCTTCCTTTCGTCCACACTTTTGCACACCCTCAGGCGTCCTTTTTAAATCATTGTCAGACTCTTGTTCTGCTTTCTGGCGTCTTTTTTAAATCATTGTCCGGCTCTCTTAGGGCTTGCTGAGAGCCTTTAAGACCCCACTTTCGTGTTTTTCCAGGCCCTCTGATACCTTATTGTCCAATCTGGCGTCTTTTTTAAATAATTTTCCGGCTCTCTTGGGGCTTCCTGAAAATCTTGAAGACCCCATTTAACAAAATCCCAGCCAAAGCTGAGTGAACACCCCCGCTACATCCCGATTTGCCCCCCCACGCAACCTCCGCGTTCCAAAAAGAAAGTGGGGCGGCGGTGTCTGCCACCTCAGGGGCGTTCAATTAAAAAATACACACAAATGAAAAGATTACCCACATTTTCCAATATTATTTAGCTTCTTGTTTCCCCCCCCACTTCCCATACTGCGGGGCGACAGTGTCTGCCCCCTCAGGGGCGTTCAATCAAATAAATACACACAAATAAAAAGATTACCCATATGTTCCAATATTATTTTGTTTTTTGTTCCCCCCCCACTTCCCATACTTTCCCATATTTTCGGGGGGATCGACGATTAATTGTGTCTGTGTGTTTTTGTTTCCCTCCTGAATCTTGGAGCCCCCGTGGGGTTCCAGAGGGCCTCTGGACGCCCCCCGCAGACGTGGGAACGATGGTGGGGACTGGTTCGGGGCCGATCGGCCAGGGCAGTTTTTTTTAACACATGGGAGTTTAAGATATGCATGAATTCCCTGACTCTCCACCTTCCATACCTTCCGAGTGGAAGGTGCCTCACATGGTCTTTTTCGGTCAAGTTCTTTGGGGTTTCCAAGGGTTCTTATTGGTTTCTGACGGTTTGGGGAGTTTCAACGGTAACAGTAAGTCATCATTGCAAAATACGCATTGGTAACGCTCATCATTCCACACGTTTTCAGGCAAGCGTGTTGGACAGTTGTTCGGGCGTTCGTGTGAATGTTGTCTGCGTAGTTTCCGTCCTCATCGTGGATAGAGTCAGGGCAGGCCCTCCGATCCGAATAGCCACCATGCGAAGGACAACAAAACCCCCATAGAGCACGCGAGCCCTATATCATACTACAGGGCCCTAAGACCGAATCGCCCTGGCGCCCGTATGTACACTCCAATATTCAAGTGCTTCTGATTCTGAGACCCAAGACCCTTGGACCCTGATGCCTCCCTAGCACTAACCCGTAGACCCTGAAGCTCTACAGGGGCACCGAAACCCAAAGACCATTGGAAATGACCATCGCACCCTAGGGCCCCATGGCCATCGAACAGGTTAACCTAATGATCCCATTACTTAGAGGCCCCTTCAGAACCTGAGACCTTCAGACTTTGACTACAAGCCCCTCAAACCCGAAGACTTCCAGCACAAAACCCAAGATCCGAAGGCCTCACGCGCGAGCTCCAGGACCCTGATACCATATGACCGTGAGGCCCATGTATGACCCCCTGGCCCTGAGACCCCGAGGTCCCGAGATCCTCAGATTCCAAGACCCTGGGACCTCAGGGCCTAGGGTTCAAAGGCACTCAGAATCTAAGACTTTGATCCAGACCTGATTGATCTCTTACAAGATGGCCCCACGAGCGCCCCTGAGGCTCCCAAGAGGGCCCCAAGAGGCGCCCAGGCGGATCCAAGAGGTGTTGAACATCCTCGTAGTCCTCGTTGTCGCCGTCTTCAGGGTCGGCGGCATTGGCCGTACAGTTTTCGTAATACCATATTGTCCTAAGTCCTTAAGGTCGTAAGATCCTAAGAGCGGTTCGATTTGTCATGCGCCCTTCATCCAGAGCCCTCGTCACCAGACTCGCCTCTAGCGTCCTCAACAATATCCCCCTAGTCCTGCTCCCCCTCGTACGAATGCGCCCCTCCCCATCCATATGTTTAGCATGTGTTTTTTAGGTTCCTGCCTGGGCAAGTGCGTCCCGAAGCCGAGGGGACCAGTACAGCGCACTGTGAAACATCGGGTGAACCATGAGGTTCCAAGCGTTGCAGGGCATCTGCATTCTGACGATGATGAGTGATGATGTTGGTGTTTCATCGTGCAGTGTATTCATGATGGCGGTGATGCAGATGCCAGAGTGTGAAACTTAATGAGCACTCAGCTTCATTAGAAATTCCGTCGCCCACTTTGTGAGCCATGTCTGTGCAAACATGGGGCGGAACAAACCAAACGAACGAACTCTCGACCCATAGTTCTCCGACTCGTCGGCATAGTTATGGCTGAAACATGGGTTGCCTGCAAACTTTGCCTGCGCCTCAAAATGGCACGCGAATACGTGCCACTTCATTGTGCATGGCTGCCCTGTCCTCGCCCAGGCTCGGACGCACGATCTCGTCACATGGCCAAGATGGGCAATTGCGTTCGGTGGCATGTTGCGCGGCTCCCGCGCACATAGGGCATAATACTCCACCAGCGCATTGCCACAAATGGCAAGATTGGTACCGAAGCCTGCAGAAACGGAATCAAGAAGCTGAGCGCCTCCCTTGTCAACCAAGAGGCTCACAAAAAAAATGCAAAACTGCTTTAGCTTTGGCAGCTTTAAGTTTCAGTATCGGGTTGTTTGTTCCCTTGTGAGGCTGTCTTTAGCAGCCATTCCCACCATTCCAGTTGTAATGTGGGTCCTGAGACCCTGATCCACACCACGAGTAGTGTAGTAATGTGTCAAACAACGGTCGAGCTCAAAATCAGCCCCATCTGGTTCATTCCCCGACCGCGCCCCGAACATTTTTGCTTTCAAGAGTTCCGAGAGTGTGACACCCATGAAATACATGACAATGCCCAATTCCACGCAGTGCATGGAATCGAATAAGAAGTGTTTGGATGTTAATCCACGGATTCCTTGCTGGTGTGGCAAATCCAGCAGCGCATTCAAAAACAACACAGAATGCTCATGGCGTTGGTACGTCAAGAACCGTCTCTTATCGGGGGGAAACGTATCCACGCGCTCGCCGTGTACGAAATCGGGAAAGCCGAGCACCGCGGGCTCGATCCTGGCGCCCCTTCGGACGCTGGGCAGAGCAGGGTGGTGCCGTTTCACGTACAAACCGCCTTTGACGCGAGACCTGGCACACACCGACATGAGAGATGGCACTTGCGCATCGCATATATCGCGACAAGAAATACACGTCAAGCTCGTAGTTGTGTACCACGTGTGCGTGCGGAGGCGGTACTGTGCATCTATATCATGCAACCTGCTCTGAGGAATGAAGCAACTGAGGCAACCGTATGCGCTGCGGTAGTGGGGCAGTCCCATAGTCTTGGTATACTCATCTAAATCACATGACACTTCGCAGCACACCAAACGGATCAAGTGACCGTTTTCGCCCATGCCGAACAAAGGCGAGTTAGCAAGAAATTCGCGACGGGACCCTCTGGGCCAACATCTGCCGAGGGCGTCGCGCTCGGGCCACGTACCACTGGCCCCTACATTAAATAACCAAGCAACTATCTGGAGAATTGGGGCGATGGTGTGGCCCCCCCTGCAGCCACAACGGCAGAGCAACTTGCTCGGGTAGGATCCGACGGGGATTCTCTGCCGTTGTCCAATCACAGATATGAATAGCCGACTGCCCGTGCCCTCGGCCGCGGGCTATAGAGGCGCGCGCGGGGACGGCGGGCACGAGGAAGCACACATACAGGTATGTATGTATGCATGTATGCATGCGTAATTGTGTATGTATGTATATATGCGTGCATGCATGTATTTCTGTCTGGGTGTACGTTTGTATGTACGTACGTATGTATGTATGTCTGTGTATGCATGTATGTGTGTAGGTAGATAGGTCGGTATGCATGTATGTACGTATGCATACATACATAAACCATATATGGGTGTGTTTGTATGTATGTATATATATGTATGCATGGATGCATGCATACATGCATGTATGTATGTATGTATGTATGTATGTATGCATGCATGTATGTATGTATGTATGTATGTATGTTTATATGGTTGTATGATTGCATGTATGTGTGCATGTATGTGTGTATGTATGTATGTATGTACGTACGTACGTGTGTACGTATGTATGTATGCATGTATGCATGTATGTTTTGTGTGGGTGTACGTTTGTATGTATGTAGGTAGGTAGGTAGGTCTGTAGGTAGGTATGCACGTACGTGTGTACGTATGTATGATTGCATGCAGGTATGAATGTATGAATGCATGCATGCATGCATGCATGCATGTACGTATGTGTGTATGTGTGTATGTGTATGTGTGTGCATGTACGTAATCCTAAACGCATTCCACATCTACATGTAAGTGTATGTGCATATCTGTATCTGGGTGGTGGCGGATGGGCACGACGGGGGCGGAGGGAGCCATGGGGATCTGGCAGGCGGGACGGGGGCGAAGGGAGTGAGACAGAGATAGCACGAGGCGCTCCGAGGGGAAGCTGGGCGGAAGAGGATGACCGTCGTTCGTTTTTTACATTCGAATGTTCGCTCGTTTCCCTATGCCCTCATTGCCCCTAGATAGACAGGAAACCGCGTAACCTCCTGGGAGTCCCAGGTGGCGTCTAGTATTGTTGGCAAGGCGGAAAAGGCAAAACAGCCATTGTGTGTTCAAAGCGGGGTTGTGGAGATCCATTCTCGCGTAATCGATGAATAAACGGATCGGCATGCAGTTCTTACATCCATATAATTTGACCACATCGTGCCCCCAAAACGATTCGCACAGTATCGACGGGTCGGCCCTGTGCGCTAGAAACTCATCACGTTTTGCACGGTACAATATGGCAAGAGGTTCGTAAAAGGGAAGCACTGGCAGTGGCATGATCTCTGCTCTCTTGTCTCGAGATTTCTTGACGCGCTGCGGGACTGGAACATATAATATACATTCGTTGGCAACTTCTTCTGTTCCCAAGGCTTTCTGCACCACCCTCGTACTATTCCGAGAATGAACCAGATCTCGCGCCAAATCTTCCAAACCTGCACCGCCAGCGTTAGTTATGAGCTGGCTCAGCCGCACAAGCATACATGCCGTCAGTCTCCCTGACAAGTACAAGCCAATCATCGTGTCCCTGAGCAGAGCACCGTGGTCAATCACAGGTTCACCACCACATGGCTGCACTGTCTGCCGAGAATTGCGGGCGCCAGACGATGCAGCCAAACCAGCAAGTCGATGACGAGCATTGGCTCTGATTGCGGCCAACGTTTGGGGACGCCGTTCTGCAGTTTTTGTGGCCGCAGACTTGCCTCCGCCCACAACCGTGACCATGCCAGATTGGCCCTGCGTGGGGGCTAAAGCAACGACCTGAACCCGCTGTCCGCGGAGCAAGCGCAACCACGAACCTTGAACAATTGAATGGCTACGGATAGTTGACGTTGGTTATGGCTGTCGATTGTTACGTTATTGTGTCTTGTTGCCGTCAGTGATTGCATTTGTTGCGGTCGGTCTTCCAGTTGTTTCTACCGTCGTTGCGTTTGCCCCCCCCCCCCCCCGACGTGTTAACCCTCTAACATTCAGATTAACGCTCGCACGCGCAGATCATACCATGCTACTGCACCCAGCGCGCCCCCCCCAAGACATGTAGAACATACACCACGTTGGTGTGTAGTAGCTTTCCTGAATCAGCGTCGCATCGTCCGCAAGCTTGTACACGTGATCTATGTGGACCCAGATCGGATTGCCTTGAACAGCATAATTCGGCGATCTCGAACACGCAATTTGGGACCCCTTTTCCTGCGATCGGCGCACTCCATTGCGTCGCGCCCCCCCCCCCCCCCTCCCCCGAGGCACCCGAGAACTATTAAGAGGGCTGTCCGGGGGCCCAAAGAGGGCACAAAGACCGCCCAGCAAGGGCAACTTGGTTCGCAGGTGGCGTCATGGTGGTAGTTGGTTTCTTTCAAGCTGCCGTTCCTGAAGGTAGTTCGTTGTTTCAGTGTTGTGTTCCTCGGTAGTTCATGGGGTCTCGCCGTTGTCGATCTGAGGGTAGTGTCTAGTTTGGGGGGTCGGGGGTAGTTGGGTAAGCGTGTTGTCTGAGACATAGAGGGTAGTTTGACATGGCTAGTAAAAGTGCAAGGGTACGTTGGTGTCTTGGGTGAGGGGTCTCTGAGAAAATGTTGTGTCACTGGGGTTTGGGTCATGACTGTAGTTTGTGCTCGGAGGGTTGAGACTATGAGGGCAGTTTTCAGTCATAGGGTTTTGGTTTGTAGGTAGTTCGGTTTGTTAGGGCTGCAGTGCCTAGCGGCAGGTGCGTTCCATAGGGCGTTGATTATTGTTGTAGTGTAGTTCCTTTGGGTTGGGCGATAGTACTGCAGTCTACATATGTGTTGATTTAAAGTCTTATCTTATCGTGGGCAAGCCTTTTGTTTTCCTGGGGCTGGCGATACGAGTGCAGTATGGTGCCCCATGGCTTTAGTATGGCGGGGGGGGTCATGTTGACGATCACGGTGGCATGTTTGTTCGTATGGTTCAGGCCTGACAGGCCACGTGTTTCGAAGTTAGTACGTACAGTTTTCTTCGCGCACGCTAGATCAGACAATATCAAATGCCAAGTATGTGGCACGCCCGTCGTTGCACGGGGAAGCGTAGGAAACATGTCAACACATAGGATTGCAATGGGGGCCATGCGAAATGCATTGCACCGCCCCGTCTACGAGAAACATCTCACATCGTGATTATAGGCGGGGAAGCGAGATGACCCGCATTCACATGCTATGAACTACAGCCACAATTGACCATGACAATTATAACAACCAGCTGGGCAGTATATGCCATTATACAGGTGACGATGCTACCGCTTCAAACCATACCACTACACACGACTATGATTGCAGATGTATGCGTTCATCTGAATAGACTGCATTACATTGGACAACCTACGAGTGCTCTTCTAGGTGGATTAACGCTTGTCCATAATTACCGTTATGCAGCATAACATCGGCGAGCGTGCGGTGTTTTGCCATTCCGTGTGCCGCCGCCAACTCACCCAGAGAAATGCCCAGGCGAGGTGCTTTGAACAATGGCGCTCAGCAGCACGTTGTGCAACAACGGGAGCCCGTATGGAGCGCGGGCCCACGAGTCGCCGCGCGCCTTTAGACGAGCCTCAAGAAGGACCCACGAGGGGCCCAAGGATTCACCAGGCGGTTCCAAGAGTAACTTGGGAGGGCTTCAAGAGTGTCTCAGGGTGGGCCCGAGCGATCACAACAAACGATCCCCCACCCCCGTCGTCGGTCCGTCATGGTTCGGTTGTGTGCATGCTGTGTGTTGTCATTGTGCACGTGTTGGCATGGGCGACAATGACATGCGCAGACAACCGCACCCATGCGCAGTCAGGCATACGCATAGCTATACAAACATAACTAAGCTTAACCATGCACAATCGGCAGACACGCAGACATACCCAGACACGAGCATACATACGCAGACACATCCAGACATACGCAGGCACAACCAGAGACAGACATACACAATCAGACATGAACAGGCACACTCAGGCATACACAGACATAAGCATATCCACTCATACACAATCAGACACAAGCCAGCCACGACATGCCATCAGGGGGGGGGGGCAACGAATTTGAACTGGCTGTGCGAGGCATCACGATGGCTTCAAGGAGCCCCAGCTAGGTGGTCCCACGGGACAGTTCCGAAATCAACTTGCGTGTCAAGGTTGCGTGTTATGCAGTGCGTTTTGTTGGGGCCAGTTGGTGGCATCTCTTCGGGCCCCAATGTAGAACCCGATTTAGCACCTCAAGGAGACCTCGGTGTCCTCTCCTCGAACCGCACAGATGACCTCGAAGAGGCTTCCAGGGAAGAGACGCGTAACCGTAGATTATTTACGCCCAGGGTGGCGAAAGTGGGACTGTATGCTATTGTAGGGTCATGAACAAGGTATCCCAGACAATGCCGTTTGGCAGGGCATTCCATGATATTGTGATGCAGTGATTTGCAGTGGTATGTGCATTGTCTTTGCATGTGCCTTGGTATTGCGTTGCGGGGGTCCAGGAGAGGGCAAGCAAAGGAGGTTATACTCAGAGACCGCCCACATTTCAACCCAGCGGCGTCTTGGAGCACACCTTCTGAGCACGTTGGGCCGATGGCTTCAGCGCGGCATGGGAGCAACCGTGATCGCACCGACCACACGCACCTCCAAGGCGCCTTCGGCATGCCTGACAGCATTGGGCATTTAGAAGCGCGCCACACCCCCTCCCCTCTGCGCCGTGCTGTCGGCTGTCTCCACACCCACCCCGTCCCCCACCTCACCCCCGCGCCCCGCGGTTGGTCTAGCTTTCTCACCGCAGCCCGTCGGGCTGAGGTTCTACCCCGAGCCAGCCTCCCACGCGGCGCGGGGGTGAGGGAAGGAGGGGTGAGGCCAGATCAGCCGATTGCATGACGAGGCTCGTCCTCACGTCGCATAGTTCCTCCTCCTCCTCTTGGTTCTTGTCCCGCCACTCCTCATCCTACTCGGCCTCCGCTTCGTGATCCTTTTTCTCTTCCGCACCGTCATCCTCGCCATCGTTATTATTATCTTCAGCCCCTCGTTCTCCGCATCACCCTCCCTTCAGACAGCGGGGGCGCAATTTCATCCTGTGCAGTTGCCGATGCATCATCTTAAGCGCACATCGGCGCGTCCCCGCCGAGCCTTGCAGAGGAGGTGTGACGAGACGGGTGAGGCGGGGAGGAGTACCATTGTATCAGGAATACTGCGGCAACGGGGTGGACATGACGATGTCGATGGTGAGATGATGGCGATGATAACGCTGATGTGGTGGGTAAGGTGGTGATCATGAGGATGTCGATGGTGATGGTAATGCTGATGATGATACTGGTGATGATGTCGCTGATTATGTTGGTGGTGATGATGATGAGGTTGCTCAGTGCGATGAGTACGACGAGGATGGTGATGTTGATGGTGGTGACGATGATGGTGATGGCGGTGGTGACGATACGAATGATGATGACGATGTTGAGTATAGTAAGTACGATGATGATGGTGGTGATGCTGATGAGGTTGATGATGCTGATGATGACGATGATGATGTGGATGGTCATGCTACTGATGGTGATGATGGTGATGCCGACGATGTTGATGCTAATGATGCTGATGCTAATGATGACGGCGGTGATGCTGGTGCTAATGGCGATGGTGACGATGTCGATGCTCATGTTGCTGATGCTGCTGATGATGAGGACGATGCTGCTGCTGACGATGGTGCTGATGCTGAGGAGGATGATTACCCTGATGGTGATGGCGATAGTGATGATGCTGCGGCTGATCAGGATAGCGAGGGCGATGATGTCAGCACTGAGGTAATGGGGGCGAGGGTGAATCTTGTGACGATGATACGGCTGTTGACGCGCATGGTCATGACCTTGTGGTCATGATCGTGATTACGAAGGTTGCGATCAGGATGCGGATGATGCTGTTACGGATGACGCGGGTGCGGATTTCGATTGCAAGGATTCGCATTAGGTTGGTAAAGAAACATGCATGGTGATGGCGGGAATAACGAGGACAATGCAAATATGACAGCCACGAGGAGGATAAAGCCAAGAACGTAGGGCAGGCCGCGTGTCCCATTGCGACTGCTCCCTCTCCTCCTTGTCGTGACCCGTCTCCCCTTTTCCTCGCCCTTCCCATGTTCGCATCTCCCTCCTCCACACCAGCTGTTTACTGCGGCGTCGTCCTCAGTCGGAAGCTGAGCTGCTCGAGCCGCTGGTGTCCGACGCCACGTGCTTCGTCGGCTGCTTCTTGGCGGGTGTCTGCAGGCCCTTGCCCTTGCCCTTCAGCTTCGGCTTCGGCGTGATCTTGGGCGTGGCGGCGGTGGGCTTCTTGAGGTTGATGGGCTTGGACGAGCAGTCGGAGGAGCTGACCGACTTGTGTTTCTTGTGCTTCTTCTTCTTCTTGGACTGCTTGCCAGACTTGGCCGTGTCCTTGTCTTTCTGTCCGCTCTTGCTGGGCTTGGTGGCGTCCTTGTCCTTGCTGTCCTTCTCCTTCTTGGAGTCCTTGTCCTTGCCCTTCTTCTCCTTCTTGGAGTCCTTGTCCTTCTTCTTCTTGGTGCTGCTCTTGCCGTTCTTGGTGCTGCTCTTCACCTTCTTGCAGTGGTGCTTGCCCTTCTTGGTGGTGCTCGCACTGGACTCCGAACTGCTCGACGCCTTGCGACGTTTCTTCTTGGCACCCTTCTTCATCTTCACCGAACTGTCGCTGCTCGCCTCGCTGCTGCCCTCAACGTCGGCATCCGACTCTCCGTCAATATGGTGATCCTCCTCTCCGTCAGCAGCAGCATCGGTGCCAATGTCGTTGTGCTTGCCGCGGTCAGTCACCTCGATCTCGTAGTCAGCCGACTTCCTGCGTGGGCTGGGGATGGGTGGGGAAGAGGAAGATGGGGCTTGGGGGTAACAATGGCGACGTCGGTCGAGGGGCGCGGGGATTGACTTGGCGAGGGTGGGGGGGGGGGGGAGGGGGCATGAGAAGGAGGTGGGATAGGCTGCGGGACCATAGAAACTGATCGGTCTACATAATCTTGGACCTGGCGCTGATCATCCTCGCTCCCACCCTGCTGGCCAGTATCCCTGTCCTTCACCTCCGTGCCCTCACACTCCACCCTCGGTGATTGCGCCCAATGTCCTCGACCCGTGGCGCTCGAACCGCTTCTCGAAGTAGTAGACCTTGGCCCGCCTCTTCCCGCAATACTTGGCGAGGCCGTTGGCGCAAGCCCACGTTGCGTAGTTGCCACCTTGCTCAGGGTCTTTGAACTCGTCGTCCAGTTGGGACCTGGAGAGCCACGTGCCCTCCGTCTCAACGGCTGACCTGGCTGCGCGTGAGAAGTGGCAGCACGAGCATAGAGAAGGTGGGATGACATAGTCACGTCCATCACCGTCGCCATCCTCACTGTCGTAGTGTTCATCGCCCTCAACGTAGCCGTCGCCATGCACAGCATCATCAGCAGCAGCATCATCATTCATCGGCATCATCCTCATCATCATCTTCAACATCGTCACCACCAGGATCGACATCATCATCATCATCATCATCACCATCACCATCATCATCATCATCGTCATCATCATCATCATCATATTCATCATCATGTTTACCATCATCACCAGCATCTTCATTATCAGCGGCACCAGCATCAGCATCGCCAACCTCATTATCACCATTATCCGCATCACCGTCACCACAACCGTCACCAGCACCATCATAATCATCACCTGTATCAACAGTGTCCCCGTCATCACCATCATTTTCACAATCCTCATCACATGCATCATCGTCATGCTTAGCATCATCAACGTCACCACCACCAGCATGATCATCATCGTTACCATCACTACCATCAGCATCAGCATCAATGGCATCATATCATCGTCATATCAGCATCGTCGCCAGTATCACCACCGCCATCAGCATCATCAGTGTCGCCCCATCACCATCACCATCATCATCATCATCATCATTATCATCATCATCATCATCATCCGCATCAGCATCATCCTCATCCTCATTCTCATCCTCATCACCGTCATCAGGGCATTCAGCACCATTGCCATTTGCATCGTCATCTGCAGTCACATCCTCGTGATCATCCCCGCCCTCATCCGCATCCGCATCCCCATCCTCATAATCTCAAGTGGCGTAGCCATGTTCGTTGCCGCCATATGGCGGCAACGAACATGTCATCGTGATGACGGTGACGATATCGTCACCGTCATCGTCGACATCGCCATCATCCAGCCAGTGACCACATTGACTTCCTGATCCTCAAGACGGCGCCCGCCTGGTTGAAGTCGCGCTCCGCCTTCTCCCAGGCGTCTCTCAATTGGCGCCGAACCTCGGGGCGTTGACCCCCTCATCAGCATCGCATCCCCCGCTAAGTGGTATGTGTGTACACATATATATATATATATGTATACACATGTAGATATAGATACACGCATAGCTCGCACCCCTCGCATCCCCCTCTGAGGGCGTGAGAGGGTGGTGTGTGTAAATATGCATACATGTAGGGGAAGAGGGGGAGAGAGAGAGAGAGAGAGAGAGAGAGAGAGAGAGAGAGAGTGAGAGGGAGGGAGGCCGACCGAAACACCGAGATGTATAGGGAGAGATAGAGAGAGAGAGAGAGAGAGAGAGAGAGAGAGAGAGAGAGAGAGAGAGAGAGAGAGCGCGAGAGAAAGAGAGAGAGAGAGAGAGAGAAGCAGGATGGAGGGAGGAAGGGAGTGCCGAGAGGAGGGAGGAGCGAGGAGGCAGGAGGGAGGGAGAGAAGAAGCGAGAGACCGAGATAGAGCGAGAGAGAGACGGACATACTGACATGGAGAGAGGGAGAAGGAGAGAAATGGAGAATATGAGCGAGATACGGTGATACAGGATCGAGGTGAGGGTGGAGAGAGGTCGGTTATGGGGGTGGGAAGGGGAAGGAGGGGATGCGGGTTCTCCCCCGTCCGCCCTCGTTTCCCCTCTCGGCACCTGTCGGGTGGTCGCGCTGGCGTAGCGCTCCAAGAACGCCTTGCCGTCGTTGTCGAGCTGCCGCTCGCCCCTGCCAGCCTCGTCCCAGTGCCTCAGGAACATCCTGTTGCGGTTCCTGATCCTCAGTTTATCCTTCTTGCTCATGGGGCCGCGGCGTTTGCGGGGCTCTGCCTCTGCCAGCTCCAAGGCTGCGCGCATCGACCCGTCGGCCATTGCGGCGCCAAACGCGCGCGCAGCTCTGCCAGAGACAATGATATCAGCTAGATGTCGCTTGGGGCCGACGGGCGAGCCTGCGAGTGAGCCCATGGGATGCGCACGGGGGATGGGGGGTGGGGCTATGGGGGCGCTGGCGGGGCGCCCACATTAGGGGGAGGGGGGGGGGGGGTCGTCGGTGAGCTTTTTTTTTCGTAGGGGGGGACGGTACATAAGGCGAGGAAATATTCTGGCGCCCGTGTGCCTACTGGTGGGTCCAGAGCGGAACCTGTGGGGAACCTGTGGAGGAGCGCATGGGTGAGCCCAAGTGGCAGCCGTTGGGGTGGCCTCTGGGGGAGCTTGCGGGAGGGGTGGCCGCAACTTGTGGCACGCGCAATTGCGCAGGGTCAGGCGCCAACGCGTTCGGGTGCCAACGCGTGGCTCCCATGCGTAGGGCAGCGCATGCGTCTGCGTGCGGGCGCCTGCTTAATGTCTGCTTACGTCTGCTTGTGTCTGCTTATGTCTGCTTATGTCTGAGTATGTCTGCTTGTGTCTGCTTATGTCTGTTTATGTATGCTTATGTCTGCTTTTGTCTGCTTTTGTCTGCTTGTGTCTGCGTTTGTCTGCTTTTGTCTGCTTATGTCTGCGTGTGTCTGCTTTTGTCTGCTTATGTCTGCTTTTGTCTGCTTTTGTCTGCTTGTGTCTGTTTTTGTCTGCGTGTGTCTGCTTATGTCTGCTTTTGTCTGCTTTTGCCTGCTTGTGTCTGCTTTTGTCTGCTTATGTCTGCGTATGTCTGCTTTTGTCTGCTTATGTCTGCTTTTGTCTGCTTATGTCTGATTGTGTCTGCTTGTGTCTGCTTGTGTCTGCTTTTGTCTGCTTGTGTCTGCTTATGTCTGCTTTTGTCTGCCTTTGTCTGCTTGTGTCTGCTTAGCTTTTGTCTGCTTATGTCTGCGGTTGTCTGCTTTTGTCTGGTGGTGTCTGCTTGTGTCTGAGTTTGTCTGCTTATGTCTGAGTTTGTCTGCTTGTGCATGCGCATGTCTGAGTGTGTCTGCTTATGTCTGCGTATGCCTGCTGTTGTCTGCTTATGTCTGTTGTTGTCTGCTTATGTATGCTTTTGCCTGAGAGTGCCTGCGTTTGCCTTGTCGTGACTGCCTGTGTGTGCTTATGTCGGTGTATGCCTGCTTGTGACTGAATATGTCTTATTAGGTATGCGTATGTTTTCGTGTCTCTGCTGAGTTCTGTTTGTGTATGTCTATGCTTGTGTGTATGGTTATGTCTGGTTGTGGCTGCATATGGCTGCATATGTCCGCTCACGTCGGGCAGTGTCGTGCGGCTGTTCTGATTGACGGTGTGTGTATGTATGCGCACGCGAGGCTGCGATTGCATATGGCCCTCATGCGTTCAATTATTTTGGCGCCCTTTATGGTTTGACATATATGTGCCTCCCATCTGGGTCCACAAATCTTGCGCGCATCCCCTTTGGCTTGATCTATCTTGGCGCCCCTGCTGGGTTGACATAGTTTGGCACAACCTTTGGGTTCGAATATCTTGTACCCACCGTCGCGCTCACGTCGGCCAGCTTGGAGGGGCGAGGTTGGAAGGGGCGGTGCCACAGACCGTGCTTGTCAGGGCTACCCCAAATCATTATGTCATAATCCGTGTTCATGTGGTCTGGTCCTCCTCCCCCTCCCTAGTCCCATCCGCCCCCCCCTCCCGCATCACATCAACCTTTGTCAGTGTCGCACCTCGCACCTGCCTGGGCGCGGGGCGTCGCTGCTCGTGGGAACATGCGTGAACCAGCACGCATCGCAACACGCCTGCCGTGCCACATCAAAGACAGCGAACCCGCAGGAGTCCCCATCATTGAAGATCACCCGCAGTTATAACGAAGGCTGTGGGTTATCGGAGCTGCCCTGCGAGCGCTGCTGCTGGCGGCAGCCAAAATCGGGGACAGCAAACAGATCAACTTTGTCAAGCCCCTCTATGGCGGACTGAAAAGTTGTGTGCCCTCCAGCCAGCGTTCCACGCGGAGGCGGGTGAGCCTTGTGCACATTGCCATCCGAGCCACTGGAAACGTCGAGGGCAACATGGAGGTGAAACTTGTTCGCTGGCGGACCGTCGGCATCTTCTGACGGAGTTGCGCGGGTCTTCTTTGCTGGCGGCCCATTGGTATCTTGCCACACAGTCCTCGTCATGTCAATGGCCTGGGACTGGCCTTCCATGAGAGTCTGAGCGTCCACGTCGACCACATCAACCACGTCAACGATGCCACTTTTGACCGACGCTGAAACAGTTGGCGCGCTGCCTGACGATGCAGCTGGCTGCGGATGCGGTGCTGCAGCTGGCTCTGGGCATTCATGAACTGCTGATTTGGCCGTCGCTGCAGCTGGCTCTGGGTGTTCCTGAACTGCTGATTTGTCCGTCGGTGTATCGGCCTTCTTGCTAGTGATCTCGATCATGAGCGGTATATGTAGGATCTCACGTCGGCGGAAACCTGCGGGGAGCTCCTTGAGACGGATGTGAAGTTTAGGGTATTTGTTCATGTGGGAAATCCTCTCCTGGACATCCGCATTGCCAGACATCGCAGCAGACCGACCGCGACTTGAAGCAATATGAACGAAATAGTTGATTGGAAATGGGAATTCTAAATTGAGCCAAAGTGGCTTCGGGCAGGGGGAGTGGGAGAGGCGGGTGCTGGATAGCTTGGGCGATGCAGAAGCGCCACTCACACGCGGGCCAAGGCTCCAGAACGCGTGCCTACGCATTGTGATGTCTGGCGCTGTTTCCCCAGAGTTGCGTGTGCCTGCGCGTGCTTGCCCGCTCGTTGCTGCAAGTTTGCAGATATGCATGTCTGGGTATCACTGCATTTGCCTGATTGCGTCTGCCTGTGCCCGCTTATGTTTGTATATGTCGCCTCGTGCTTGTGTATGTCTGAGCGTGGTTGCTTGTGTCTGCGTATGTCCGAGTAGATATGCTTATGCTTGCTTATGTCTGCGTGAATATGCGTATGTCTGCTTGTGTCTGCTTATGTCTGCTTATGTCTTAGTATGTCTGCTTGTGTCTGCTAATGTCTGATTATGTCTGCTTATGTCTGCGTTTGTCTGCTTTTGTCTGCTTATGTCTGCTTTTGTCTGCTTATGTCTGCTTATGTATGCTTTTGTCTGCTTTTGTCTGCTTGTGTCTGCTTTTGTCTGCTTATGTCTGCTTATGTCTGCGTATGTCTGCTTTTGTCTGCTTATGTCTGCTTGTGTCTGCTTTTGCCCGACCCCCGCGCCGCCGCGGCGGGGTCGCTTTCTTCGCAGCCACTCCGCCCGATGCGGCGCGCCCGCGGCGTTCGGGCGGCGGCCGCGACGGCGGCGCCCCCCCCGCGCGCTGCGCTGGCCATGCAAGGGCGCTGGCCTTCCGCGTCCAAAGGCCTCCAGGACCCCCCAAGAGGCCCCCAAGAGGCCCCAAGAGGCGCCAAGAGGCCAGAAAGAAACCCCAAAACGCTCCAAAACGGAGCCCCAAGATACAAAACCCAATGATTTCCATTCGGTTTCTGAAGGATTTGGGCTTCCTCGCCTTCTCGCGTTTCCGACGCTCCAAGACTGCCCAAGAGGCCCCCAAGAGCGCCCCACGGGGCCCCCAAGAAGGCCCCAAGACGGCCCAAGAAGGCCCCGAGACGGCCCAAGAGGCACCAAGACGGCCCAAGAGAGCCCCAGACGACCCCAAGAGGGGCCCAAGAGAGGGACCACGAACCGAAAACTTGAGCTTTGTGGCCCAAGAGGGTGAGACCGCCCAAGAGGCCTCCGACACGGCCCAAGATGGCCCCAAAATGGAAACCGGAACGGACATATCGTGCCCTCGGCCCCAAGCGGCGCCCAAAGGCCCAAGATGCTCGCAAATGCTCCCGCAGGAGCTCCAAGGAACCCCAAAGAGGCTCCAACAGAAACCCAAGAGGCCCCCAAGAAACCCCCAACGAGGACCCCCAGAGGCCCCCAAAAGCCCAAACGCCAGCGACGGCACAATACAATACGGGCCGGCGGAATGAGCGAAGCGATCCGCCGCCCCACCGGGAACGGCGCGCGAGATCCCCGCCGCATGGTCTGCACGAACTCAGTCCCCTCAATCTGCGCGCGCACGAACTCCTCGTGCCAATGCCCATTCCTCGGAGCCCTTGCAACCCCTCCTGGGGCCCTCCCCGCGGCCTGCTCATTCCGCCGGCCCGGGGGCCACAGCTGCGGAATGAGCGCTCTTTGGCCATCATTCTCGCTGCAGAACACACCTCGTTGGAAATGTTCGTCTTCAAGGCGCCGCCGGCCTCTCTCAGAGGCCTCTCCGGGAGCTCACTGACTCGATTTTGGAGGCTTCCAGACGCTCTCCTGGGGCGATCTTGGCCGTCCCCCAAGCCATTATGGTCCAGTCTGGCAGCCCGCCCACCTCTCCTCGGCCCACTTCGACTACAAAAAAGCAACACGCAAAAAACCTCGTAAAGCACATATGAGTATGTCCATTCTGGCCTCGTCGAGCCTCTATTCTTGCCTCGTTTCGAGCTCACGTGCGTCTTCGCGGGCTCTTGGAAGCACGTTGGAATCAGCGGGCGCTCCCTGCGGCTGTCCTCCACGCCCCCCGACCCCGGCCTGGGCCCTGGCAGCATTTGTGGCTTTCTTGGGCCGCCCCGGGCGCGCCCAGGGGGTCCCCGGAGTCCCTTTTCAGGCCCCGAAGCACTCGGATCTTGTTTTCTGTGCGCCTCTCCGTCTGCCTCTTCCTTTCGTCCACACTTTTGCGCACCCTCAGGCGTCCTTTTTAAATCATTGTCAGACTCTTGTTCTGCTTTCTGGCGTCTTTTTAAATCATTGCCCGGCTCTCTTAGGGCTTTCTGAGAGCCTTTGAGACCCCGCTTTCGTGTTTTTCCAGGCCCTCTGATACCTTATTGTCCAATCTGGCGTCTTTTTTAAATAATTTTCCGGCTCTCTTGGGGCTTCCTGAAAGTCTTGAAGACCCCACTTAACAAAATCCCAGCCAAAGCTGAGTGAACACCCCCGCTACATCCCGATTTGCCCCCCACGCAACCTCCGCGTTCCAAAAAGAAAGTGGGGCGGCGGTGTCTGCCACCTCAGGGGCGTTCAATTAAAAAATACACACAAATGAAAAGATTACCCACGTTTTCCAATATTATTTAGCTTCTTGTTTCCCCCCCCACTTCCCATACTGCGGGGCGACAGTGTCTGCCCCCTCAGGGGCGTTCAATCAAATAAATACACGCAAATAAAAAGATTACCCATATGTTCCAATATTATTTTGTTTTTTGTTTCCCCCCCCACTTCCCATGCTTTCCCATATTTTCGGGGGGATCGACGATTAATTGTGTCTGTGTGTTTTTGTTTCCCTCCTGAATCTTGGAGCCCCCGTGGGGTTCCAGAGGGCCTCTGGACGCCCCCCGCAGACGTGGGAACGATGGTGGGGACTGGTTCGGGGCCGATCGGCCAGGGCAGTTTTTTTTCAAACACATGGGAGTTTAAGATATGCATGAATTCCCTGACTCTCCACCTTCCATACCTTCCGAGTGGAAGGTGCCTCACATGGTCTTTTTTCGCTCAAGTTCTTTGGGGTTTCCAAGGGTTCTTATTGGTTTCTGACGGTTTGGGGAGTTTCAACGGTAACAGTAAGTCATCATTGCAAAATACGCATTGGTAACGCTCATCATTCCACACGTTTTCAGGCAAGCGTGTTGGACAATTGTTCGGGCGTTCGTGTGAATGTTGTCTGCGTAGTTTCCGTCCTCATCGTGGATAGAGTCAGGGCAGGCCCTCCGATCCGAATAGCCACCATGCAAAGGACAACAAAACCCCCATAGAGCACGCGAGCCCTATATCATACTACAGGGCCCTAAGACCGAATCGCCCTGACGCCCGTATGTACACTCCAATATTCAAGTGCTTCTGATACTGAGACCCAAGACCCTTGGACCCTGATGCCTCCCTAGCACTAACCCGTAGACCCTGAAGCTCTACAGGGGCACCGAAACCCAAAGACCATTGGAAATGACCATCGCACCCTAGGGTCCCATGGCCATCGAACAGGTTAACCTAATGATCCCATTACTTAGAGGCCCCTTCAGAACCTGAGACCTTCAGACTTTGACTACAAGCCCCTCAAACCCGAAGACTTCCAGCACAAAACCTAAGATCCGAAGGCCTCACGCGCGAGCTCCAGGACCCTGATACCATATGACCGTGAGGCCCATGTATGACCCCCTGGCCCTGAGACCCCGAGGTCCCGAGATCCTCAGATTCCAAGACCCTGGGACCTCAGGGCCTAGGGTTCAAAGACACTCAGAATCTAAGACTTTGATCCAGACCTGATTGATCTCTTACAAGATGGCCCCACGAGCGCCCCTGAGGCTCCCAAGAGGGCCCCAAGAGGCGCCCAGGCGGATCCAAGAGGTGTTGAACATCCTCGTAGTCCTCGTTGTCGCCGTCTTCAGGGTCGGCGGCATTGGCCGTGCAGTTTTCGTAATACCATATTGGTCGTAAGATCTAAGTCGATTTGTCTGCGCCCTTCATCCAGAGCCCTCGTCACCAGACTCCTAAGAGCGGTTCGATTTGTCATGCTCCCTTCATCCAGAGCCCTCGTCACCAGACTCGCCTCTAGCGTCCTCAACAATATCCCCCTAGTCCTGCTCCCCCTCATACGAATGCGCCCCTCCCCATCCATATGTTTAGCATGTGTTTTTTAGGTTCCTGCCTGGGCAAGTGCGTCCCGAAGCCGAGGGGACCAGTACAGCGCACTGTGAAACATCGGGTGAACCATGAGGTTCCAAGCGTTGCAGGGCATCTGCATTCTGACGATGATGAGTGATGATGTTGGTGTTTCACCGTGCAGTGTATTCATGATGGCGGTGATGCAGATGCCAGGGTGTGAAACTTAATGAGCACTCAGCTTCATTAGAAATTCCGTCGCCCACTTTGTGAGCCACGTCTGTGCGAACATGGGGCGGAACAAACCAAACGAACGAACTCTCGACCCATAGTTCTCCGACTCGTCGGCATAGTTATGGCTGAAACATGGGTTGCCTGCAAACTTTGCCTGCGCCTCAAAATGGCACGCCCGCGCAAGCATACATGCCGTCAGTCTCCCTGACAAGTACAAGCCAATCATCGTGTCCCTGAGCAGAGCACCGTGGTCAATCACAGGTTCACCACCACATGGCTGCACTGTCTGCCGAGAATTGCGGGCGCCAGACGATGCAGCCAAACCAGCAAGTCGATGACGAGCATTGGCTCTGATTGCGGCCAACGTTCGGGGACGCCGTTCTGCAGTTTTTGTGGCCGCAGACTTGCCTCCGCCCACAACCGTGACCATGCCAGATTGGCCCTGCGTGGGGGCTAAAGCAACGACCTGAACCCGCTGTCCGCGGAGCAAGCGCAACCACGAACCTTGAACAATTGAATGGCTACGGATAGTTGGCGTTGGTTATGGCTGTCGATTGTTACGTTATTGTGTCTTGTTGCCGTCAGTGATTGCATGTGTTGCGGTCGGTCTTCCAGTTGTTTCTACCGTCGTTGCGTTTGCCCCCCCGACGTGTTAACCCTCTAACATTCAGATTAACGCTCGCACGCGCAGATCATACCATGCTACTGCACCCAGCGCGCCCCCCCCAAGACATGTAGAACATACACCACGTTGGTGTGTAGTAGCTTTCCTGAATCAGCGTCGCATCGTCCGCAAGCTTGTACACGTGATCTATGTGGACCCAGATCGGATTGCCTTGAACAGCATAATTCGGCGATCTCGAACACGCAATTTGGGACCCCTTTTCCTGCGATCGGCGCACTCCATTGCGTCGCGCCCCCCCCCCCCCCCTCCCCCGAGGCACCCGAGAACTATTAAGAGGGCTGTCCGGGGGCCCAAAGAGGGCACAAAGACCGCCCAGCAAGGGCAACTTGGTTCGTAGGTGGCGTCATGGTGGTAGTTGGTTTCTTTCAAGCTGCCGTTCCTGAAGGTAGTTCGTTGTTTCAGTGTTGTGTTCCTCGGTAGTTCATGGGGTCTCGCCGTTGTCGATCTGAGGGTAGTGTCTAGTTTGGGGGGTCGGGGGTAGTTGGGTAAGCGTGTTGTCTGAGACATAGAGGGTAGTTTGACATGGCTAGTAAAAGTGTAAGGGTACGTTGGTTTCTTGGGTGAGGGGTCTCTGAGAAAATGTTGTGTCACTGGGGTTTGGGTCATGACTGTAGTTTGTGCTCGGAGGGTTGAAACTATGAGGGCAGTTTTCAGTCATAGGGTTTTGGTTTGTAGGTAGTTCGGTTTGTTAGGGCTGCGGTGCCTAGCGGCAGGTGCGTTCCATAGGGCGTTGATTATTGTTGTAGTGTAGTTCCTTTGGGTTGGGCGATAGTACTGCAGTCTACATATGTGTTGATTTAAAGTCTTATCTTATCGTGGGCAAGCCTTTTGTTTTCCTGGGGCTGGCGATACGAGTGCAGTATGGTGCCCCATGGCTTTAGTATGGCGGGGGGGGGGTCATGTTGACGATCACGGTGGCATGTTTGTTCGTATGGTTCAGGCCTGACAGGCCACGTGTTTCGAAGTTAGTACGTACAGTTTTCTTCACGCACGCTAGATCAGACAATATCAAATGCCAAGTATGTGGCACGCCCGTCGTTGCACGGGGAAGCGTAGGAAACATGTCAACACATAGGATTGCAATGGGGGCCATGCGAAATGCATTGCACCGCCCCGTCTACGAGAAACATCTCACATCGTGATTATAAGCGGGGAAGCGAGATGACCCGCATTCACATGCTATGAACTACAGCCACAATTGACCATGACAATTATAACAACCAACTGGGCAGTATATGCCATTATACAGGTGACGATGCTACCGCTTCAAACCATACCACTACACACGACTATGATTGCAGATGTATGCATTCATCTGAATAGACTGCATTACATTGGACAACCTACGAGTGCTCTTCTAGGTGGATTAACGCTTGTCCATAATTACCGTTATGCAGCATAACATCGGCGAGCGTGCGGTGTTTTGCCATTCCGTGTGCCGCCGCCAACTCACCCAGAGAAATGCCCAGGCGAGGTGCTTTGAACAATGACGCTCAGCAGCACGTTGTGCAACAACGGGAGCCCGTATGGAGCGCGGGCCCACGAGTCGCCGCGCGCCTTTAGACGAGCCTCAAGAAGGACCCACGAGGGGCCAAGGTTGCACCAGGCGGTTCCAAGAGTAACTTGGGAGGGCTTCAAGAGTGTCTCAGGGTGGGCCCGAGCGATCACAACAAACGATCCCCCACCCCCGTCGTCGGTCCGTCATGGTTCGGTTGTGTGCATGCTGTGTGTTGTCATTGTGCACGTGTTGGCATGGGCGACAATGACATGCGCAGACAACCGCACCCATACGCAGTCAGGCATACGCATAGCTATACAAACATAACTAAGCTTAACCATGCACAATCGGCATACACGCAGACATACCCAGACACGAGCATACATACGCAGACACATCCAGACATACGCAGGCACAACCAGAGACAGACATACACAATCAGACATGAACAGGCACACTCAGGCATACACAGACATAAGCATATCCACTCATACACAATCAGACACAAGCCAGCCACGACATGCCATCAGGGGGGGGGGCAACGAATTTGAACTGGCTGTGCGAGGCATCACGATGGCTTCAAGGAGCCCCAGCTAGGTGGTCCCACGGGACAGTTCCGAAATCAACTTGCGTGTCAAGGTTGCGTGTTATGCAGTGCGTTTTGTTGGGGCCAGTTGGTGGCATCTCTTCGGGCCCCAATGTAGAGCCCGATTTAGCACCTCAAGGAGACCTCGGTGTCCTCTCCTCGAACCGCACAGATGACCTCGAGGAGGCTTCCAGGGAAGAGACGCGTAACCGTAGATTATTTACGCCCAGGGTGGCGAAAGTGGGACTGTATGCTATTGTAGGGCCATGAACAAGGTATCCCAGACAATGCCGTTTGGCAGGGCATTCCATGATATTGTGATGCAGTGATTTGCAGTGGTATGTGCATTGTCTTTGCATGTGCCTTGGTATTGCGTTGCGGGGGTCCAGGAGAGGGCAAGCAAAGGAGGTTATACTCAGAGACCGCCCACATTTCAACCCAGCGACGTCTTGGAGCACACCTTCTGAGCACGTTGGGCCGATGGCTTCAGCGCGGCATGGGAGCAACCGTGATCGCACCGACCACGCGCACCTCCAAGGCGCCTTCGGCATGCCTGACAGCATTGGGCATGTAGAAGCGCGCCACCCCCCCTCCCCTCTGCGCCGTGCTGTCGGCTGTCTCCACACCCACCCCGTCCCCCACCTCACCCCCGCGCCCCGCGGTTGGTCTAGCTTTCTCACCGCAGCCCGTCGGGCTGAGGTTCTACCCCGAGCCAGCCTCCCACGCGGCGCGGGGGTGAGGGAAGGAGGGGTGAGGCCAGATCAGCCGATTGCATGACGAGGCTCGTCCTCACGTTGCATAGTTCCTCCTCCTCTTGGTTCTTGTCCCGCCACTCCTCATCCTACTCGGCCTCCGCTTCGTGATCCTTTTTCTCTTCCGTACCGTCATCCTCGCCATCGTTAGTATTATCTTCAGCCCCTCGTTCTCCGCATCACCCTCCCTTCAGACAGCGGGGGCGCAATTTCATCCCGTGCAGTTGCCGATACAGCATCTCAAGCGCACATCGGCGCGTCCCCGCCGAGCCTTGCAGAGGAGGTGTGACGAGACGGGTGAGGCGGGGAGGAGTACCATTGTATCAGGAATACTGCGGCAACGGGGTGGACATGACGATGTCGATGGTGAGATGATGGCGATGATAACGCTGATGTGGTGGGTAAGGTGGTGATCATGAGGATGTCGATGGTGATGGTAATGCTGATGATGATACTGGTGATGATGTCGCTGATTATGTTGGTGGTGATGATGATGAGGTTGCTCAGTGCGATGAGTACGACGATGATGGTGATGTTGATGGTGGTGACGATGATGGTGATGGCGGTGGTGACGATACGAATGATGATGACGATGTTGAGTATAGTGAGTACGATGATGATGGTGGTGATGCTGATGAGGTTGATGATGCTGATGATGACGATGATGATGTGGATGGTCATGCTACTGATGGTGATGATGGTGATGCCGGCGATGTTGATGCTAATGATGCTGATGCTAATGATGACGGCGGTGATGCTGGTGCTAATGGCGATGGTGACGATGTCGATGCTCATGTTGCTGATGCTGCTGATGATGAGGACGATGCTGCTGCTGACGATGGTGATGATGTTGAGGAGGATGGTTACGCTGATGGTGATGGCGATAGTGATGATGCTGCGGCTGATCAGGATAGCGAGGGCGATGATGTCAGCACTGAGGTAATGGGGGCGAGGGTGAATCTTGTGACGATGATACGGCTGTTGACGCGCATGGTCATGACCTTGTGGTCATGATCGTGATTACGAAGGTTGCGATCAGGATGCGGATGATGCTGGTACGGATGACGCGGGTGCGGATTTCGATTGCAAGGATTCGCATTAGGTTGGTAAAGAAACATGCATGGTGATGGCGGGAATAACGAGGACAATGCAAATATGACAGCCACGAGGAGGATAAAGCCAAGAACGTAGGGCAGGCCGCGTGTCCCATTGCGACTGCTCCCTCTCCTCCTTGTCGTGACCCGTCTCCCCTTTTCCTCGCCCTTCCCATGTTCGCATCTCCCTCCTCCACACCAGCTGTTTACTGCGGCGTCGTCCTCAGTCGGAAGCTGAGCTGCTCGAGCCGCTGGTGTCCGACGCCACGTGCTTCGTCGGCTGCTTCTTGGCGGGTGTCTGCAGGCCCTTGCCCTTGCCCTTCAGCTTCGGCTTCGGCGTGATCTTGGGCGTGGCGGCGGTGGGCTTCTTGAGGTTGCTGGGCTTGGACGAGCAGTCGGAGGAGCTGACCGACTTGTGTTTCTTGTGCTTCTTCTTCTTCTTGGACTGCTTGCCAGACTTGACCGTGTCCTTGTCTTTCTGTCCGCTCTTGCTGGGCTTGGTGGCGTCCTTGTCCTTGCTGTCCTTCTCCTTCTTGGAGTCCTTGTCCTTGCCCTTCTTCTCCTTCTTGGAGTCCTTGTCCGTCTTCTTCTTGGTGCTGCTCTTGCCTTTCTTGGTGCTGCTCTTCACCTTCTTGCAGTGGTGCTTGCCCTTCTTGGTGGTGCTCGCACTGGACTCCGAACTGCTCGACGCCTTGCGACGTTTCTTCTTGGCACCCTTCTTCATCTTCGCCGAACTGTCGCTGCTCGCCCCGCTGCTGCCCTCAACGTCGGCATCCGACTCTCCGTCAATATGGTGCTCCTCCTCTCCGTCAGCAGCAGCATCGGTGCCAATGTCGTTGTGCTTGCCGCGGTCAATCACCTCGATCTCGTAGTCAGCCGACTTCCTGCGTGGGCTGGGGATGGGCGGGGAAGAGGAAGATGGGGCTTGGGGGTAACAATGACGACGTCGGTCGAGGGGCGCGGGGATTGACTTGGCGAGGGTGGGGGGTGGGGGGGAGGGGGTATGAGAAGGAGGTGGGATGGGCTGCGGGACCATAGAAACTGATCGGTCTACATCATCCTGGACCTGGCGCTGATCATCCTCGCTCCCACCCTGCTGGCCAGTATCCCTGTCCTTCACCTCCGTGCCCTCACACTCCACCCTCGGTGATTGCGCCCAATGTCCTCGACCCGTGGCGCTCGAACCGCTTCTCGAAGTAGTAGACCTTGGCCCGCCTCTTCCCGCAATGCTTGGCGAGGCCGTTGGCGCAAGCCCACGTTGCGTAGTTGCCACCTTGCTCAGGGTCTTTGAACTCGTCGTCCAGCTGGGACCTGGAGAGCCACGTGCCCTCCGTCTCAACGGCTGGCCTGGCTGCGCATGAGAAGTGGCAGCACGAGCATAGAGAAGGTGGGATGACATAGTCACGTCCATCACCGTCGCCATCCTCACTGTCGTAGTGTTCATCGCCCTCAACGTAGCCGTCGCCATGCACAGCATCATCAACAGCAGCATCATCATTCATCGGCATCATCCTCATCATCATCTTCAACATCGTCACCACCAGGATCGACATCATCATCATCATCATCATCACCATCACCATCATCATCATCGTCATCATCATCATCATCATCTTCATCATCATGTTTATCATCAGCACCAGCATCTTCATTATCAGCGGCACCAGCATCAGCATCGCCAACCTCATTACCACCATTATCCGCATCACCGTCACCACAACCGTCACCAGCACCATCAGAATCATCACCTGTATCAACAGTGTCCCCGTCATCACCATCATTTTCACAATCCTCATCACATGCATCATCGTCATGCTTAGCATCATCAACGTCACCACCACCAGCATGATCATCATCGTTACCATCACTACCATCATCATCAGCATCAATGGCATCATATCATCGTCATATCAGCATCGTCGCCAGTATCACCACCGCCATCAGCATCATCAGTGTCACCCCATCACCATCATCATCATCATCATCATCATCATCATTATCATCATTATCATTATCATCATCATCATCATCATCATCGCATCAGCATCATCCTCATCCTCATCCTCATTCTCATCCTCATCCTCATCCTCATCACCATCATCAGGGCATTCAGCACCATTGTCATTTGCATCGTCATCTGCAGTCACATCCTCGTGATCATCCCCGTCCTCATCCGCATCCGCATCCCCATCCTCATAATCTCAAGTGGCGTAGCCATGTTCGTTGCCGCCATATGGCGGCAACGAACATGTCATCGTGATGACGGTGACGATATCGTCACCGTCATCGTCGACATCGCCATCATCCAGCCAGTGACCACATTGACTTCCTGATCCTCAAGACGGCGCCCGCCTGGTTGAAGTCGCGCTCCGCCTTCTCCCAGGCGTCTCTCAATTGGCGCCGAACCTCGGGGCGTTGACCCCCTCATCAGCATCGCATCCCCCGCTAAGTGGTATGTGTGTACACATATATATATATATATGTATACACATGTAGATATAGATACACGCATAGCTCGCACCCCTCGCATCCCCCTCTGAGGGCGTGAGAGGGTGGTGTGTGTAAATATGCATACATGTAGGGGAAGAGGGGGAGAGAGAGAGAGAGAGAGAGAGAGAGAGAGAGAGAGAGAGTGAGAGGGAGGGAGGCCGACCGAAACACCGAGATGTATAGGGAGAGATAGAGAGAGAGAGAGAGAGAGAGAGAGAGAGAGAGAGAGAGAGAGAGAGAGAGAGAGCGCGAGAGAAAGAGAGAGAGAGAGAGAGAGAAGCAGGATGGAGGGAGGAAGGGAGTGCCGAGAGGAGGGAGGAGCGAGGAGGCAGGAGGGAGGGAGAGAAGAAGCGAGAGACCGAGATAGAGCGAGAGAGAGACGGACATACTGACATGGAGAGAGGGAGAAGGAGAGAAATGGAGAATATGAGCGAGATACGGTGATACAGGATCGAGGTGGGGGTGGAGAGAGGTCGGTTATGGGGGTGGGAAGGGGAAGGAGGGGATGCGGGTCCTCCTCCGTCCGCCCTCGTTTCCCCTCTCGGCACCTGTCGGGTGGTCGCGCTGGCGTAGCGCTCCAAGAACGCCTTGCCGTCGTTGTCGAGCTGCCGCTCGCCCCTGCCAGCCTCGTCCCAGTGCCTCAGGAACATCCTGTTGCGGTTCCTGATCCTCAGTTTATCCTTCTTGCTCATGGGGCCGCGGCGTTTGCGGGGCTCTGCCTCTGCCAGCCCCAAGGCTGCGTGCATCGACCCGTCGGCCATTGCGGCGCCAAACGCGCGCGCAGCTCTGCCAGAGACAATGATATCAGCTAGATGTCGCTTGGGGCCGACGGGCGAGCCTGCGAGTGAGCCCATGGGATGCGCACGGGGGATGGGGGGTGGGGCTATGGGGGCGCTGGCGGGGCGCCCACATTAGGGGGAGGGGGGGGGGGGGTCGTCGGTGAGCTTTTTTTTTCGTAGGGGGGGACGGTACATAAGGCGAGGAAATATTCTGGCGCCCGTGTGCCTACTGGTGGGTCCAGAGCGGAACCTGTGGGGAACCTGTGGAGGGGCGCATGGGTGAGCCCAAGTGGCAGCCGTTGGGGTGGCCTCTGGGGGAGCTTGCGGGAGGGGTGGCCGCAACTTGTGGCACGCGCAATTGCGCAGGGTCAGGCGCCAACGCGTTCGGGTGCCAACGCGTGGCTCCCATGCGTAGGGCAGCGCATGCGTCTGCGTGCGGGCGCCTGCTTAATGTCTGCTTACGTCTGCTTGTGTCTGCTTATGTCTGCTTATGTCTGAGTATGTCTGCTTGTGTCTGCTTATGTCTGTTTATGTCTGCTTATGTCTGCTTTTGTCTGCTTATGTCTGCTTATGTCTGCGTTTGTCTGCTTTTGTCTGCTTATGTCTGCTTGTGTCTGCTTTTGTCTGCTTATGTCTGCTTTTGTCTGCTTTTGTCTGCTTATGTTTGTTTTTGTCTGCGTTTGTCTGCTTATGTCTGCTTGTGTCTGCTTTTGTCTGCTTGTGTCTGCTTTTGTCTGCTTATGTCTGCGCATGTCTGCTTTTGTCTGGTTATGTCTGCTTTTGTCTGCTTATGTCTGATTGTGTCTGCTTGTGTCTGCTTGTGTCTGCTTTTGTCTGCTTTTGTCTGCTTATGTCTGCTTTTGTCTGCCTTTGTCTGCTTGTGTCTGCTTAGCTTTTGTCTGCTTATGTCTGCGGTTGTCTGCTTTTGTCTGGTTGCGTCTGCTTGTGTCTGAGTTTGTCTGCTTATGTCTGCGTTTGTCTGCTTGTGTATGCGTATGTCTGAGTGTGTCTGCTTATGTCTGCGTATGCCTGCTGTTGTCTGCTTATGTCTGTTGTTGTCTGCTTATGTATGCTTTTGCCTGAGAGTGCCTGCGTTTGCCTTGTCGTGACTGCCTGTGTGTGCTTATGTCGGTGTATGCCTGCTTGTGACTGAGTATGTATTATTAGGTATGCGTATGTTTTCGTGTCTCTGCTTAGTTCTGTTTGTGTATGTCTATGCTTGTGTGTATGGTTATGTCTGGTTATGGCTGCATATGGCTGCATATGTCCGCTCACGTCGGGCAGTGTCGTGCGGCTGTTCTGCTTGACGGTGTGTGCATGTATGCGCATGCGAGGCTGCGATTGCATATGGCCCTCATGCGTTCAATTATTTTGGCGCCCTTTATGGTTTGACATATATGTGCCTCCCATCTGGGTCCACAAATCTTGCGCGCATCCCCTTTGGCTTGATCTATCTTGGCGCCCCTGCTGGGTTGACATAGTTTGGCACAACCTTTGGGTTCGAATATCTTGTACCCACCGTCGCGCTCACGTCGGCCAGCTTGGAGGGGCGAGGTTGGAAGGGGCGGTGCCACAGACCGTGCTTGTCAGGGCTACCCCAAATCATTATGTCATAATCCGTGTTCATGTGGTCTGGTCCTCCTCCCCCTCCCTAGTCCCATCCGCCCCCCCCTCCCGCATCACATCAACCTTTGTCAGTGTCGCACCTCGCACCTGCCTGGGCGCGGGGCGTCGCTGCTCGTGGGAACATGCGTGAACCAGCACGCATCGCAACACGCCTGCCGTGCCACACCAAAGACAGCGAACCCGCAGGAGTCCCCATCATTGAAGATCACCCGCAGTTATAACGAAGGCTGTGGGTTATCGGAGCTGCCCTGCGAGCGCTGCTGCTGGCGGCGCCAAAATCGGGGACAGCAAACAGATCAACTTTGTCAAGCCCCTCTATGGCGGACTGAAAAGTTGTGTGCCCTCCAGCCAGCGTTCCACGCGGAGGCGGGTGAGCCTTGCGCACATTGCCATCCGAGCCACTGGAAACGTCGAGGGCAACATGGAGGTGAAACTTGTTCGCTGGCGGACCGTCGGCATCTTCTGACGGAGTTGCGCGGGTCTTCTTTGCTGGCGGCCCATTGGTATCTTGCCACACAGTCCTCGTCATGTCAATGGCCTGGGACTGGCCTTCCATGAGAGTCTGAGCGTCCACGTCGACCACATCAACCACGTCAACGATGCCACTTTTGACCGACGCTGAAACAGTTGGCGCGCTGCCTGACGATGCAGCTGGCTGCGGATGCGGTGCTGCAGCTGGCTCTGGGCATTCATGAACTGCTGATTTGGCCGTCGCTGCAGCTGGCTCTGGGTGTTCCTGAACTGCTGATTTGTCCGTCGGTGTATCGGCCTTCTTGCTAGTGATCTCGATCATGAGCGGTATCTGTAGGATCTCACGTCGGCGGAAACCTGCGGGGAGCTCCTTGAGACGGATGTGAAGTTTAGGGTATTTGTTCATGTGGGAAATCCTCTCCTGGACATCCGCATTGCCAGACATCGCAGCAGACCGACCGCGACTTGAAGCAATATGAACGAAATAGTTGATTGGAAATGGGAATTCTAAATTGAGCCAAAGTGGCTTCGGGCAGGGGGAGTGGGAGAGGCGGGTGCTGGATAGCTTGGGCGATGCAGAAGCGCCACTCACACGCGGGCCAAGGCTCCAGAACGCGTGCCTACGCATTGTGATGTCTGGCGCTGTTTCCCCAGAGTTGCGTGTGCCTGCGCGTGCTTGCCCGCTCGTTGCTGCAAGTTTGCAGATATGCATGTCTGGGTATCACTGCATTTGCCTGATTGCGTCTGCCTGTGCCCGCTTATGTTTGTATATGTCGCCTCGTGCTTGTGTATGTCTGAGCGTGGTTGCTTGTGTCTGCGTATGTCCGAGTAGATATGCTTATGCTTGCTTATGTCTGCGTGAATATGCGTATGTCTGCTTGTGTCTGCTTATGTCTGCTTATGTCTTAGTATGTCTGCTTGTGTCTGCTAATGTCTGATTATGTCTGCTTATGTCTGCGTTTGTCTGCTTTTGTCTGCTTATGTCTGCTTTTGTCTGCTTATGTCTGCTTATGTATGCTTTTGTCTGCTTTTGTCTGCTTGTGTCTGCTTTTGTCTGCTTATGTCTGCTTATGTCTGCGTATGTCTGCTTTTGTCTGCTTATGTCTGCTTGTGTCTGCTTTTGTCTGCTTATGTCTGCGTATGCCTTCTTATGTCTGCTTTTATCGGCTTCTGTTTTATCGTGTCTGCACGTGTTGTTTGCCATATGCTTATGTCGGGGTGTGCATGCACTTTCGGTCATGCGCGCGCGGTCGCCTTCCGCCTCCAAATCCAGATCCTACCTATGTCGTCCCCTCCTGTAGTTCTTGCAAATCCTCAGCTTCATGGGCATCCCTCTCCCCTCCTCCGTCTCATCCCCCTTCTCCTCCTCAGGCCCCCCCTCCCCCCCCCTGCCCCTATTCCGGAACCAGAGCGGAGGTGAGCTGAGGTTGGGGCGTTGGCGTTGGGAGGGGGAGCAGGGCGGTGGAGAGCAGGTGGGCGGGAGCGGCCGATCTTCCACCTCCAATGGGAATACCTGCAATACCGTTCTTTGTTGTTGTCCCCCTCATCCAGTGGGCCCCTCTGAATTTTGTGAGCATCATGTACTTGTTATGTTGTTGAAGTCCACGCTCTTCAACGCGTAGTTGTTTCGCTCGCGCGGGGGTGGGGGTGTGTTTGCGCCGATGGGAAGGCTGCTCGGGCACTTGATTATTGTTTTGTGTGCTGTTTGTTCTCTCTCTCTCTCTCTCTCTCTCTCTCTCTCTCTCTCTCTCTCTCTCGCTCTCTCTCTCTCTCCCCCCCTCTCTCTCGCACTTCTGTTGCGCCGCAATTTCCCACTGCGCTCGGCGCACGGACGTATGCATGTTTTCACATGCGCGTTGCTTTCCCATGCCTGGCAACAAAAAAACAAACTCAGCCACTCATCTTTTGTATGTTGTTGCCCGCCCAACTCTGCATTGACGTCTGCTTCCGCGGCGGCGAAATCAGACGCGCACGGTCGCGTGTCTGATTTCGCGGCCGCGAAATCAGACATGCGAAGTCTCATGTCTGATTTCGCGGCCGCGAAATCAGACATTCGACCTTTCATGTCTGATTTCGCGGCCTCGAAAGCAGACATTCGAAGTCTCATGTCTCATTTCGCGGCCGCGAAATGAGACACTCGACCTTTCATGTCTCATCTCACGGCCGCGAAATGAGACATTCGACCTGTCATGTCTCATTTCGCGGCCGCGAAAGCAGACAAAAGCAGACAAAAGCAGACAAAAGAAGACAAAAGGAGACATGAAAGAAGACAAAAGCAGACAAAAGCAGACAAAAGAAGACGAAATCAGACATTAACTGTCTGAGTTTGTCTTCTTTTGTATTATGTTGTCTTCTTTTGTCTGCTTTTGTCTTCTTTTGTCTCCTTCTGTCTGCTTTCGCGGCCGCGAAATCAGACACAAAAAGAGACAAAAGAAGACAAAATAAGACAACATCAAACATTTGGGCGGGCAAAAGCAGACAAATGCAGACAAAAGCAAACAAAAGAAGACAAAAGAAGACAAAATCAGACATTGAATGTCTGATTTTGTTTTATTTTGTCTGCTTTTGTCTGCTTTTGTCTGCTTTTGTCTTCTTTCATGTCTCCTTTTTGTCGTCTTTTGTCTTCTTTTGTCTGCTTGTGTCTTCTTTTGTCTGCTTTTGTCTGCTTTCGCGGCCGCGAAATGAGACATGACAGGTCGAATGTCTCATTTCGCGGCCGCGAAATGAGACATGACAGGTCGAATGTCTCATTTCGCGGCCGCGAAATGAGACATGAAAGGTCGAATGTCTCATTTCGCGGCCGCGAAATGAGACATGAGACCTCGAATGTCTGCTTTCGCGGCCGCGAAATCAGACATGCAAAGTCGAATGTCTGATTTCGCGGCCGCGAAATCAGACACGCGACTGCGCGCGTCTGATTTCGCAGCCGCGAAAGCAGACATCAAATCATGCATCTGGGCATTCAGCGGGACCCAGAACACAGCCTTGCACCATTGGAGATTTGAGCGGGCGCAGGCACAATCACATAACAGAACTCGAACGGGAGCTCCCAGGCTGCGCGCCGCGTTGTTGTGATGTTGCGTTTTATACGAGGGTTTACGGGTTACGGGCTGGCGTCGATGGGGTGGTCGCGTATGTTTGTGGGCCGATGCGAATTGGCCGTGGGCCGCTGGGCCACGGCGACCAGCGATGGGGGACGCACCCTGGGCCCCACGGGCTATGGGCGACTGGCTGTGGATGGCAGAATTAACCAACATGCGGGCTGAGATGCACCATGCCGCCCGCCGCTAGCCTAGCCCCCCGTGGCCATGTGACCCGTCTAGGCGCTCGGGGCACGGGGCGCTTCCTTCAGCGCCCATAGCGCACCCGCTGGGAGGTGCAGCGCCTAGCGCCCATAGCCTAAAACCTACAAGAAATTAATTGCACATGGCGCATTGCCCTCGCGCGCGCAGTAGCGTTGCCCGCGCGCCCACATATTGCGTTACTCTCTCTCTCTCTCTCTCTCTCTCTCTCTCACGCACACGCACAGACACACTCACACACACATGCACACACACACACACGCACAAACACACACACACACATACCCACACACACACACACACCACGCGTGCACGCAAGGTCTTTGATGCAAACACAGCGGGCGAACATTGGGTGGGCGCGACAGAACCTGCGCGGGCGTCACTACCATTTTGACAAGATTTGCACGCGCGTGGGTGCTCGCCCAGGCGCGCGCGAATTTGAGCAACGGTGGTCCGCTTGGGGTGCGCGCCAAAACCAGCGACAACATAGCTAAACTTGATGCACCTGGCCAGCACCAGCCGCAATGGCGCTAATCTTGTCGTACCTGGCCCAAACCAGCCGCAACGCAGGAAATCTACCCGCATCTTAACAAAACCAGCCCCGCGCTTCGGTTTCCGCCCCAACCGCGGGAAACCCTCGAGAACCAAGCGCAGCGCGCGGAATCCCAGCGCAATGCTCATGTATTGCTGGAGCCATTTGAAAACCCGATAGGCTGAACCAGTTCGCCCGAAAATGCAGCCAGCGCGCTCTCACAGCTGCGCGTATTATTTGGGGCGGAGGGGGGGGTGGTGGGCGAGCGGGGGGGGGGGTGGGGGGGGGGGTGCGTGGCTGGTGGGTGGGGGGTGGGTGGGCGGGCGGGGCGAGGTGGGGCGGGCGGGAGGGGGGAGGGGGGGGAAGGTGCAGGGGTGCCCGCTTGGGCGCTCCGCGCAAGCTCGGCGGCGCCGCGGGCGCGCCCCCGCCGCGCCTGATCTTGGCCGCTCGATCGCGCAGCCCGAGCGTTCTTGGAGCGCTCCGCCAGCCACGGCGACGGCGCCGCGCAGGGCGCCCAACAGGTCGCCCTCGTTGGCGGCCGCCCCGACTCGGCCCCAGCGCCGCCGCCCGCGATGGGGGCGCGGAGGGGAGGGGGGGGGGGGGAAGGGCGAGCGCAGGAACAAAACAAAGCGCTGACTTCGCCCGCGGTTGGTCGGCGATGGCGGCGTGGACGCGCGCGGCGCGGGCGCGACGGCGCCCGCGGCCCGTTGCGGCAGTCCCGAGCGGGCGCCCCCTTGCCGACGCACGCAGCGGCGTTGCTCGCAATCGCGATGGTGCGATCGTCTGTGTGCCGCCCAACCGCGCGCGCAAGCTGCGCGTCGAACGCCAGCGCCGCCCCATGTCGGGGCATCGCTTCGCGGCTGGCCGCGTCGCCGCGCCCGTGTCGTCCACGGCGAACGCGCCGTTGGAGTGGGAGTTGCGATCGGCTGCTTCGCGCCGTTGCCGCCGTCTCAGCGCAGCCGCAGCGCCGCCCCCGCGCGGCGTTCAGTTGCCCCCAGCTGCGCCTTCTCGCGTTCGTCGCCGCGCCAGCGCCGCCGCGGCCGCGTTCGCGATTGGGACAGGTGCGCGCCAGGGGGGAGGGGGGGGGGGAGGGGGGGGGGGAAGGGGGCGGGGCTTGCCCGCGACTGGTGCGAAGGGCAGGGAGGCGAAGGGCGAGGAGGATGGAGGCGCTGGGGGAGGCGCGAGAGTGCGAACGGGGGCAAGGGCGATGGGGGGAGCCAGGGGTGATGGGAAGGGGGTGGCGAGGAAAGGCAAGCTGCGCCCAACGCCCCGTGGCATCGGCGCCCCGTGACATCGGCGCCCCGATTCCGTCGTTGACCGCGATGGTGCCGTGCGCCGTTTCGCGCCCGATCGCGGGGCGGGAGCGGCCCCGCTTTCGCGCCGCGCAAGGTCGACAGGCCCGCGCGCGGCCGCCGCGGCGCGGCAGCTGGTCGGTGCGCAAGGAGGTGCAGCCTAGATGAATTGCAGCCGAAACAGCGCTGCAGCGTCGCAGTCAGCCCAGGCGCCCGCTTGCCAGCAACGGCTGCGCGGCTACTTCGGCAGCTTGGCAGGCGCGCAAAATGGGCGTGGGGGCGCGGCAGTGGCACCGCTGTCGCGCGCGAGGGCGAGGGGCGCATCGACCCCCCGCGTCGCGCCCCCCCCTTCCGCCCCCCCCCCCCCCCTTCGCCCGCGCGCGCGCGCTCTCCCGAGGAAGCTTAGACGGGTTAGATCGCGCAGCTTTCGCCTTCAAATCCTGCAGCGCCCGCAGCCCGCGGCGCCAATCCCGAAGGGGGCGATGCCTCGCCAGCGCGCCCAATCCCGCCGCAAACTACGCGCGGGGCGCTTGCCCGAGCCCTGCTCAACCGCGCGCGCTCCGCGCGTCGAGCGCCAGCGCCGCCTCTTTCGGCGCCTTCGCATCGCGACTGGCCGCGTCGCCGCGCCCGCGCCGTCCGCGGCGCGCGCGGCGTCGAAGTGTGAATTACGCTTGTCTGCTTGAGGCGGGCGCTGCCCCCGCTGCCCGCAGCGCCGCGGCCGCGCCGCCCCCGCGCGCGCGGCCCCCGAATTCGCGCGAAACGGCGTCGCGGGCGGGCGCGACGGAACAGGGGGCGGGGGGTGGAGGGCGCGCGCAGGGGGGGGGGGGGCGTGCAAAGGGGCGAGGGGGAGGGGGGGGCGCGTGCGAATGCGCCAGGGCGCGCGGGGCCAAGACCCGTCGGTGTCGGGGGAGACTCGCAAAGGCGCCAGGGGCGACCCCCACAACATTACTAGGAATCCAACTAGACGCGGAGGGAACTAAGGGGCGCGCGGGCGATTCACCGACATCGCAATGCACGCGCGCAGAACCCTCGGCCGCCTGCCTGAACATTCAGAAACCTAACCGACGCGGCAGGAACGCGTTTCGCCGCGCACTTCCCATTGGAAAACCGCCCGCGCCCGCAGGAACGCGACGCGCGGCGCAGGAACGCCAGGGGCGCGCCCGCCACGCGCGAGAACACACCAGACGCAATAGAAACCCCACGGAACCACAACAAACCACCAGGGCCGCAAGAAACATAGGGGAACCATAACCCATGCAACGCGACCCGTGCACACTTGCTTAAATCAATCGGAAGTCGATTGGGAGTGGTGGAGGACTCGGGTGGTGGTGGTGGTGGTGGTGGTGTTGGTGGTGGTGGTGTTGGTGTTGGTGTTGGTGTGTGTGTGTGTGTGTGTGTGCGCGCGCGCGCGCGTGTGTGTGTGCGTGTGTGTGCGCGTGTGCGTGTGTGCGTGCGTGGCCAAGAGGGCCCCAAGACAGCCTAAACTGCGCCCAAGAGGGCCCCAAGAGGGCCCCAAGAGGGGCCCAATATGGATACCACGAACCGAAAATCCGAGCCTTCCGCGTCCAAAGGCCTCCAGGACCCCCCAAGAGGCCCCCAAGAGGCCCCAAGAGGCGCCAAGAGGCCAGAAAGAGACCCCAAAACGCTCCAAAACGGAGCCCCAAGATACAAAACCCAATGATTTCCATTCGGTTTCTGAAGGATTTGGGCTTCCTCGCCTCCTCGCGTTTCCGACGCTCCAAGACTGCCCAAGAGGCCCCCAAGAGCGCCCCAAGGGGCCCCCAAGAAGGCCCCAAGACGGCCCAAGAAGGCCCCGAGACGGCCCAAGAGGCACCAAGACGGCCCAAGAGAGCCCCAGACGACCCCAAGAGGGGCCCAAGAGAGGGACCACGAACCGAAAACTTGAGCTTTCTGCCCCAAGAGGGTGAGACCGCCCAAGAGGCCTCCGACACGGCCCAAGATGGCCCCAAAATGGAAACCGGAACGGACATATCGTGCCCTCGGCCCCAAGCGGCGCCCAAAGCCCCAAGATGCTCGCAAATGCTCCCACAGGAGCTCCAAGGAACCCCAAAGAGGCTCCAACAGAAACCCAAGAGGCCCCCAAGAAACCCCCAACGAGGACCCCCAGAGGCCCCCAAAAGCCCAAACGCCAGCGACGGCACAATACAATACGGGCCGGCGGAATGAGCGAAGCGATCCGCCGCCCCACCGGGAACGGCGCGTGAGATCCCCGCCGCATGGTCTGCACGAACTCAGTCCCCTCAATCTGCGCGCGCACGAACTCCTCGTGCCAATGCCCATTCCTCGGAGCCCTTGCAACCCCTCCTGGGGCCCTCCCCGCGGCCTGCTCATTCCGCCGGCCCGGGGGCCACAGCTGCGGAATGAGCGCTCTTTGGCCATCATTCTCGCTGCAGAACACACCTCGTTGGAAATGTTCGTCTTCAAGGCGCCGCCGGCCTCTCTCAGAGGCCTCTCCGGGAGCTCACTGACTCGATTTTGGAGGCTTCCAGACGCTCTCCTGGGGCGATCTTGGTCGCCCCCCAAGCCATTTTGGTCCAGTCTGGCAGCCCGCCCACCTCTCCTCGGCCCACTTCGACTACAAAAAAGCAACGCGCAAAAAAACCTCGTAAAGCACATATGAGTATGTCCATTCTGGCCTCGTCGAGCCTCTATTCTCGCCTCGTTTCGAGCTCACGTGCGTCTTCGCGGGCTCTTGGAAGCGCGTTGGAATCAGCGGGCGCTCTCTGCGGCTGTCCTCCACGCCCCCCGACCCCGGCCTGGGCCCTGGCAGCATTTGTGGGGCTTTCTTGGGCCGCCCTGGGCGCGCCCAGGGGGTCCCCGGAGTCCCTTTTCAGGCCCCAAAGCACTCGGATCTTGTTTTTTGTACGCCTCTCCGTCTGCCTCTTCCTTTCGTCCACACTTTTGCACACCCTCAGGCGTCCTTTTTAAATCATTGTCAGACTCTTGTTCTGCTTTCTGGCGTCTTTTTTAAATCATTGTCCGGCTCTCTTAGGGCTTGCTGAGAGCCTTTAAGACCCCACTTTCGTGTTTTTCCAGGCCCTCTGATACCTTATTGTCCAATCTGGCGTCTTTTTTAAATAATTTTCCGGCTCTCTTGGGGCTTCCTGAAAATCTTGAAGACCCCATTTAACAAAATCCCAGCCAAAGCTGAGTGAACACCCCCGCTACATCCCGATTTGCCCCCCCACGCAACCTCCGCGTTCCAAAAAGAAAGTGGGGCGGCGGTGTCTGCCACCTCAGGGGCGTTCAATTAAAAAATACACACAAATGAAAAGATTACCCACATTTTCCAATATTATTTAGCTTCTTGTTTCCCCCCCCACTTCCCATACTGCGGGGCGACAGTGTCTGCCCCCTCAGGGGCGTTCAATCAAATAAATACACACAAATAAAAAGATTACCCATATGTTCCAATATTATTTTGTTTTTTGTTCCCCCCCCACTTCCCATACTTTCCCATATTTTCGGGGGGATCGACGATTAATTGTGTCTGTGTGTTTTTGTTTCCCTCCTGAATCTTGGAGCCCCCGTGGGGTTCCAGAGGGCCTCTGGACGCCCCCCGCAGACGTGGGAACGATGGTGGGGACTGGTTCGGGGCCGATCGGCCAGGGCAGTTTTTTTTAACACATGGGAGTTTAAGATATGCATGAATTCCCTGACTCTCCACCTTCCATACCTTCCGAGTGGAAGGTGCCTCACATGGTCTTTTTCGGTCAAGTTCTTTGGGGTTTCCAAGGGTTCTTATTGGTTTCTGACGGTTTGGGGAGTTTCAACGGTAACAGTAAGTCATCATTGCAAAATACGCATTGGTAACGCTCATCATTCCACACGTTTTCAGGCAAGCGTGTTGGACAGTTGTTCGGGCGTTCGTGTGAATGTTGTCTGCGTAGTTTCCGTCCTCATCGTGGATAGAGTCAGGGCAGGCCCTCCGATCCGAATAGCCACCATGCGAAGGACAACAAAACCCCCATAGAGCACGCGAGCCCTATATCATACTACAGGGCCCTAAGACCGAATCGCCCTGGCGCCCGTATGTACACTCCAATATTCAAGTGCTTCTGATTCTGAGACCCAAGACCCTTGGACCCTGATGCCTCCCTAGCACTAACCCGTAGACCCTGAAGCTCTACAGGGGCACCGAAACCCAAAGACCATTGGAAATGACCATCGCACCCTAGGGCCCCATGGCCATCGAACAGGTTAACCTAATGATCCCATTACTTAGAGGCCCCTTCAGAACCTGAGACCTTCAGACTTTGACTACAAGCCCCTCAAACCCGAAGACTTCCAGCACAAAACCCAAGATCCGAAGGCCTCACGCGCGAGCTCCAGGACCCTGATACCATATGACCGTGAGGCCCATGTATGACCCCCTGGCCCTGAGACCCCGAGGTCCCGAGATCCTCAGATTCCAAGACCCTGGGACCTCAGGGCCTAGGGTTCAAAGGCACTCAGAATCTAAGACTTTGATCCAGACCTGATTGATCTCTTACAAGATGGCCCCACGAGCGCCCCTGAGGCTCCCAAGAGGGCCCCAAGAGGCGCCCAGGCGGATCCAAGAGGTGTTGAACATCCTCGTAGTCCTCGTTGTCGCCGTCTTCAGGGTCGGCGGCATTGGCCGTGCAGTTTTCGTAATACCATATTGTCCTAAGTCCTTAAGGTCGTAAGATCCTAAGAGCGGTTCGATTTGTCATGCGCCCTTCATCCAGAGCCCTCGTCACCAGACTCGCCTCTAGCGTCCTCAACAATATCCCCCTAGTCCTGCTCCCCCTCGTACGAATGCGCCCCTCCCCATCCATATGTTTAGCATGTGTTTTTTAGGTTCCTGCCTGGGCAAGTGCGTCCCGAAGCCGAGGGGACCAGTACAGCGCACTGTGAAACATCGGGTGAACCATGAGGTTCCAAGCGTTGCAGGGCATCTGCATTCTGACGATGATGAGTGATGATGTTGGTGTTTCATCGTGCAGTGTATTCATGATGGCGGTGATGCAGGTGCCAGGGTGTGAAACTTAATGAGCACTCAGCTTCATTAGAAATTCCGTCGCCCACTTTGTGAGCCATGTCTGTGCAAACATGGGGCGGAACAAACCAAACGAACGAACTCTCGACCCATAGTTCTCCGACTCGTCGGCATAGTTATGGCTGAAACATGGGTTGCCTGCAAACTTTGCCTGCGCCTCAAAATGGCACGCGAATACGTGCCACTTCATTGTGCATGGCTGCCCTGTCCTCGCCCAGGCTCGGACGCACGATCTCGTCACATGGCCAAGATGGGCAATTGCGTTCGGTGGCATGTTGCGCGGCTCCCGCGCACATAGGGCATAATACTCCACCAGCGCATTGCCACAAATGGCAAGATTGGTACCGAAGCCTGCAGAAACGGAATCAAGAAGCTGAGCGCCTCCCTTGTCAACCAAGAGGCTCACAAAAAAAATGCAAAACTGCTTTAGCTTTGGCAGCTTTAAGTTTCAGTATCGGGTTGTTTGTTTTTGTGTCCACCATTCCAGTTGTAATGTGGGTCCTGAGACCCTGATCCACACCACGAGTAGTGTAGTAATGTGTCAAACAACGGTCGAGCTCAAAATCAGCCCCATCTGGTTCATTCCCCGACCGCGCCCCGAACATTTTTGCTTTCAAGAGTTCCGAGAGTGTGACACCCATGAAATACATGACAATGCCCAATTCCACGCAGTGCATGGAATCGAATAAGAAGTGTTTGGATGTTAATCCACGGATTCCTTGCTGGTGTGGCAAATCCAGCAGCGCATTCAAAAACAACACAGAATGCTCATGGCGTTGGTACGTCAAGAACCGTCTCTTATCGGGGGGAAACGTATCCACGCGCTCGCCGTGTACGAAATCGGGAAAGCCGAGCACCGCGGGCTCGATCCTGGCGCCCCTTCGGACGCTGGGCAGAGCAGGGTGGTGCCGTTTCACGTACAAACCGCCTTTGACGCGAGACCTGGCACACACCGACATGAGAGATGGCACTTGCGCATCGCATATATCGCGACAAGAAATACACGTCAAGCTCGTAGTTGTGTACCACGTGTGCGTGCGGAGGCGGTACTGTGCATCTATATCATGCAACCTGCTCTGAGGAATGAAGCAACTGAGGCAACCGTATGCGCTGCGGTAGTGGGGCAGTCCCATAGTCTTGGTATACTCATCTAAATCACATGACACTTCGCAGCACACCAAACGGATCAAGTGACCGTTTTCGCCCATGCCGAACAAAGGCGAGTTAGCAAGAAATTCGCGACGGGACCCTCTGGGCCAACATCTGCCGAGGGCGTCGCGCTCGGGCCACGTACCACTGGCCCCTACATTAAATAACCAAGCAACTATCTGGAGAATTGGGGCGATGGTGTGGCCCCCCCTGCAGCCACAACGGCAGAGCAACTTGCTCGGGTAGGATCCGACGGGGATTCTCTGCCGTTGTCCAATCACAGATATGAATAGCCGACTGCCCGTGCCCTCGGCCGCGGGCTATAGAGGCGCGCGCGGGGACGGCGGGCACGAGGAAGCACACATACAGGTATGTATGTATGCATGTATGCATGCGTAATTGTGTATGTATGTATATATGCGTGCATGCATGTATTTCTGTCTGGGTGTACGTTTGTATGTACGTACGTATGTATGTATGTCTGTGTATGCATGTATGTGTGTAGGTAGATAGGTCGGTATGCATGTATGTACGTATGCATACATACATAAACCATATATGGGTGTGTTTGTATGTATGTATATATATGTATGCATGGATGCATGCATACATGCATGTATGTATGTATGTATGTATGTATGTATGCATGCATGTATGTATGTATGTATGTATGTATGTTTATATGGTTGTATGATTGCATGTATGTGTGCATGTATGTGTGTATGTATGTATGTATGTACGTACGTACGTGTGTACGTATGTATGTATGCATGTATGCATGTATGTTTTGTGTGGGTGTACGTTTGTATGTATGTAGGTAGGTAGGTAGGTCTGTAGGTAGGTATGCACGTACGTGTGTACGTATGTATGATTGCATGCAGGTATGAATGTATGAATGCATGCATGCATGCATGCATGCATGTACGTATGTGTGTATGTGTGTATGTGTATGTGTGTGCATGTACGTAATCCTAAACGCATTCCACATCTACATGTAAGTGTATGTGCATATCTGTATCTGGGTGGTGGCGGATGGGCACGACGGGGGCGGAGGGAGCCATGGGGATCTGGCAGGCGGGACGGGGGCGAAGGGAGTGAGACAGAGATAGCACGAGGCGCTCCGAGGGGAAGCTGGGCGGAAGAGGATGACCGTCGTTCGTTTTTTACATTCGAATGTTCGCTCGTTTCCCTATGCCCTCATTGCCCCTAGATAGACAGGAAACCGCGTAACCTCCTGGGAGTCCCAGGTGGCGTCTAGTATTGTTGGCAAGGCGGAAAAGGCAAAACAGCCATTGTGTGTTCAAAGCGGGGTTGTGGAGATCCATTCTCGCGTAATCGATGAATAAACGGATCGGCATGCAGTTCTTACATCCATATAATTTGACCACATCGTGCCCCCAAAACGATTCGCACAATATCGACGGGTCGGCCCTGTGCGCTAGAAACTCATCACGTTTTGCACGGTACAATATGGCAAGAGGTTCGTAAAAGGGAAGCACTGGCAGTGGCATGATCTCTGCTCTCTTGTCTCGAGATTTCTTGACGCGCTGCGGGACTGGAACATATAATATACATTCGTTGGCAACTTCTTCTGTTCCCAAGGCTTTCTGCACCACCCTCGTACTATTCCGAGAATGAACCAGATCTCGCGCCAAATCTTCCAAACCTGCACCGCCAGCGTTAGTTATGAGCTGGCTCAGCCGCGCAAGCATACATGCCGTCAGTCTCCCTGACAAGTACAAGCCAATCATCGTGTCCCTGAGCAGAGCACCGTGGTCAATCACAGGTTCACCACCACATGGCTGCACTGTCTGCCGAGAATTGCGGGCGCCAGACGATGCAGCCAAACCAGCAAGTCGATGACGAGCATTGGCTCTGATTGCGGCCAACGTTTGGGGACGCCGTTCTGCAGTTTTTGTGGCCGCAGACTTGCCTCCGCCCACAACCGTGACCATGCCAGATTGGCCCTGCGTGGGGGCTAAAGCAACGACCTGAACCCGCTGTCCGCGGAGCAAGCGCAACCACGAACCTTGAACAATTGAATGGCTACGGATAGTTGACGTTGGTTATGGCTGTCGATTGTTACGTTATTGTGTCTTGTTGCCGTCAGTGATTGCATTTGTTGCGGTCGGTCTTCCAGTTGTTTCTACCGTCGTTGCGTTTGCCCCCCCCCCCCCGACGTGTTAACCCTCTAACATTCAGATTAACGCTCGCACGCGCAGATCATACCATGCTACTGCACCCAGCGCGCCCCCCCCAAGACATGTAGAACATACACCACGTTGGTGTGTAGTAGCTTTCCTGAATCAGCGTCGCATCGTCCGCAAGCTTGTACACGTGATCTATGTGGACCCAGATCGGATTGCCTTGAACAGCATAATTCGGCGATCTCGAACACGCAATTTGGGACCCCTTTTCCTGCGATCGGCGCACTCCATTGCGTCGCGCCCCCCCCCCCCCCCCTCCCCCGAGGCACCCGAGAACTATTAAGAGGGCTGTCCGGGGGCCCAAAGAGGGCACAAAGACCGCCCAGCAAGGGCAACTTGGTTCGTAGGTGGCGTCATGGTGGTAGTTGGTTTCTTTCAAGCTGCCGTTCCTGAAGGTAGTTCGTTGTTTCAGTGTTGTGTTCCTCGGTAGTTCATGGGGTCTCGCCGTTGTCGATCTGAGGGTAGTGTCTAGTTTGGGGGGTCGGGGGTAGTTGGGTAAGCGTGTTGTCTGAGACATAGAGGGTAGTTTGACATGGCTAGTAAAAGTGCAAGGGTACGTTGGTGTCTTGGGTGAGGGGTCTCTGAGAAAATGTTGTGTCACTGGGGTTTGGGTCATGACTGTAGTTTGTGCTCGGAGGGTTGAGACTATGAGGGCAGTTTTCAGTCATAGGGTTTTGGTTTGTAGGTAGTTCGGTTTGTTAGGGCTGCAGTGCCTAGCGGCAGGTGCGTTCCATAGGGCGTTGATTATTGTTGTAGTGTAGTTCCTTTGGGTTGGGCGATAGTACTGCAGTCTACATATGTGTTGATTTAAAGTCTTATCTTATCGTGGGCAAGCCTTTTGTTTTCCTGGGGCTGGCGATACGAGTGCAGTATGGTGCCCCATGGCTTTAGTATGGCGGGGGGGGTCATGTTGACGATCACGGTGGCATGTTTGTTCGTATGGTTCAGGCCTGACAGGCCACGTGTTTCGAAGTTAGTACGTACAGTTTTCTTCGCGCACGCTAGATCAGACAATATCAAATGCCAAGTATGTGGCACGCCCGTCGTTGCACGGGGAAGCGTAGGAAACATGTCAACACATAGGATTGCAATGGGGGCCATGCGAAATGCATTGCACCGCCCCGTCTACGAGAAACATCTCACATCGTGATTATAGGCGGGGAAGCGAGATGACCCGCATTCACATGCTATGAACTACAGCCACAATTGACCATGACAATTATAACAACCAGCTGGGCAGTATATGCCATTATACAGGTGACGATGCTACCGCTTCAAACCATACCACTACACACGACTATGATTGCAGATGTATGCGTTCATCTGAATAGACTGCATTACATTGGACAACCTACGAGTGCTCTTCTAGGTGGATTAACGCTTGTCCATAATTACCGTTATGCAGCATAACATCGGCGAGCGTGCGGTGTTTTGCCATTCCGTGTGCCGCCGCCAACTCACCCAGAGAAATGCCCAGGCGAGGTGCTTTGAACAATGGCGCTCAGCAGCACGTTGTGCAACAACGGGAGCCCGTATGGAGCGCGGGCCCACGAGTCGCCGCGCGCCTTTAGACGAGCCTCAAGAAGGACCCACGAGGGGCCCAAGGATTCACCAGGCGGTTCCAAGAGTAACTTGGGAGGGCTTCAAGAGTGTCTCAGGGTGGGCCCGAGCGATCACAACAAACGATCCCCCACCCCCGTCGTCGGTCCGTCATGGTTCGGTTGTGTGCATGCTGTGTGTTGTCATTGTGCACGTGTTGGCATGGGCGACAATGACATGCGCAGACAACCGCACCCATGCGCAGTCAGGCATACGCATAGCTATACAAACATAACTAAGCTTAACCATGCACAATCGGCAGACACGCAGACATACCCAGACACGAGCATACATACGCAGACACATCCAGACATACGCAGGCACAACCAGAGACAGACATACACAATCAGACATGAACAGGCACACTCAGGCATACACAGACATAAGCATATCCACTCATACACAATCAGACACAAGCCAGCCACGACATGCCATCAGGGGGGGGGGGCAACGAATTTGAACTGGCTGTGCGAGGCATCACGATGGCTTCAAGGAGCCCCAGCTAGGTGGTCCCACGGGACAGTTCCGAAATCAACTTGCGTGTCAAGGTTGCGTGTTATGCAGTGCGTTTTGTTGGGGCCAGTTGGTGGCATCTCTTCGGGCCCCAATGTAGAACCCGATTTAGCACCTCAAGGAGACCTCGGTGTCCTCTCCTCGAACCGCACAGATGACCTCGAAGAGGCTTCCAGGGAAGAGACGCGTAACCGTAGATTATTTACGCCCAGGGTGGCGAAAGTGGGACTGTATGCTATTGTAGGGTCATGAACAAGGTATCCCAGACAATGCCGTTTGGCAGGGCATTCCATGATATTGTGATGCAGTGATTTGCAGTGGTATGTGCATTGTCTTTGCATGTGCCTTGGTATTGCGTTGCGGGGGTCCAGGAGAGGGCAAGCAAAGGAGGTTATACTCAGAGACCGCCCACATTTCAACCCAGCGGCGTCTTGGAGCACACCTTCTGAGCACGTTGGGCCGATGGCTTCAGCGCGGCATGGGAGCAACCGTGATCGCACCGACCACACGCACCTCCAAGGCGCCTTCGGCATGCCTGACAGCATTGGGCATTTAGAAGCGCGCCACACCCCCTCCCCTCTGCGCCGTGCTGTCGGCTGTCTCCACACCCACCCCGTCCCCCACCTCACCCCCGCGCCCCGCGGTTGGTCTAGCTTTCTCACCGCAGCCCGTCGGGCTGAGGTTCTACCCCGAGCCAGCCTCCCACGCGGCGCGGGGGTGAGGGAAGGAGGGGTGAGGCCAGATCAGCCGATTGCATGACGAGGCTCGTCCTCACGTCGCATAGTTCCTCCTCCTCCTCTTGGTTCTTGTCCCGCCACTCCTCATCCTACTCGGCCTCCGCTTCGTGATCCTTTTTCTCTTCCGCACCGTCATCCTCGCCATCGTTATTATTATCTTCAGCCCCTCGTTCTCCGCATCACCCTCCCTTCAGACAGCGGGGGCGCAATTTCATCCTGTGCAGTTGCCGATGCATCATCTTAAGCGCACATCGGCGCGTCCCCGCCGAGCCTTGCAGAGGAGGTGTGACGAGACGGGTGAGGCGGGGAGGAGTACCATTGTATCAGGAATACTGCGGCAACGGGGTGGACATGACGATGTCGATGGTGAGATGATGGCGATGATAACGCTGATGTGGTGGGTAAGGTGGTGATCATGAGGATGTCGATGGTGATGGTAATGCTGATGATGATACTGGTGATGATGTCGCTGATTATGTTGGTGGTGATGATGATGAGGTTGCTCAGTGCGATGAGTACGACGAGGATGGTGATGTTGATGGTGGTGACGATGATGGTGATGGCGGTGGTGACGATACGAATGATGATGACGATGTTGAGTATAGTAAGTACGATGATGATGGTGGTGATGCTGATGAGGTTGATGATGCTGATGATGACGATGATGATGTGGATGGTCATGCTACTGATGGTGATGATGGTGATGCCGACGATGTTGATGCTAATGATGCTGATGCTAATGATGACGGCGGTGATGCTGGTGCTAATGGCGATGGTGACGATGTCGATGCTCATGTTGCTGATGCTGCTGATGATGAGGACGATGCTGCTGCTGACGATGGTGCTGATGCTGAGGAGGATGATTACCCTGATGGTGATGGCGATAGTGATGATGCTGCGGCTGATCAGGATAGCGAGGGCGATGATGTCAGCACTGAGGTAATGGGGGCGAGGGTGAATCTTGTGACGATGATACGGCTGTTGACGCGCATGGTCATGACCTTGTGGTCATGATCGTGATTACGAAGGTTGCGATCAGGATGCGGATGATGCTGTTACGGATGACGCGGGTGCGGATTTCGATTGCAAGGATTCGCATTAGGTTGGTAAAGAAACATGCATGGTGATGGCGGGAATAACGAGGACAATGCAAATATGACAGCCACGAGGAGGATAAAGCCAAGAACGTAGGGCAGGCCGCGTGTCCCATTGCGACTGCTCCCTCTCCTCCTTGTCGTGACCCGTCTCCCCTTTTCCTCGCCCTTCCCATGTTCGCATCTCCCTCCTCCACACCAGCTGTTTACTGCGGCGTCGTCCTCAGTCGGAAGCTGAGCTGCTCGAGCCGCTGGTGTCCGACGCCACGTGCTTCGTCGGCTGCTTCTTGGCGGGTGTCTGCAGGCCCTTGCCCTTGCCCTTCAGCTTCGGCTTCGGCGTGATCTTGGGCGTGGCGGCGGTGGGCTTCTTGAGGTTGATGGGCTTGGACGAGCAGTCGGAGGAGCTGACCGACTTGTGTTTCTTGTGCTTCTTCTTCTTCTTGGACTGCTTGCCAGACTTGGCCGTGTCCTTGTCTTTCTGTCCGCTCTTGCTGGGCTTGGTGGCGTCCTTGTCCTTGCTGTCCTTCTCCTTCTTGGAGTCCTTGTCCTTGCCCTTCTTCTCCTTCTTGGAGTCCTTGTCCTTCTTCTTCTTGGTGCTGCTCTTGCCGTTCTTGGTGCTGCTCTTCACCTTCTTGCAGTGGTGCTTGCCCTTCTTGGTGGTGCTCGCACTGGACTCCGAACTGCTCGACGCCTTGCGACGTTTCTTCTTGGCACCCTTCTTCATCTTCACCGAACTGTCGCTGCTCGCCTCGCTGCTGCCCTCAACGTCGGCATCCGACTCTCCGTCAATATGGTGCTCCTCCTCTCCGTCAGCAGCAGCATCGGTGCCAATGTCGTTGTGCTTGCCGCGGTCAGTCACCTCGATCTCGTAGTCAGCCGACTTCCTGCGTGGGCTGGGGATGGGTGGGGAAGAGGAAGATGGGGCTTGGGGGTAACAATGGCGACGTCGGTCGAGGGGCGCGGGGATTGACTTGGCGAGGGTGGGGGGGGGGGGGAGGGGGCATGAGAAGGAGGTGGGATAGGCTGCGGGACCATAGAAACTGATCGGTCTACATAATCTTGGACCTGGCGCTGATCATCCTCGCTCCCACCCTGCTGGCCAGTATCCCTGTCCTTCACCTCCGTGCCCTCACACTCCACCCTCGGTGATTGCGCCCAATGTCCTCGACCCGTGGCGCTCGAACCGCTTCTCGAAGTAGTAGACCTTGGCCCGCCTCTTCCCGCAATACTTGGCGAGGCCGTTGGCGCAAGCCCACGTTGCGTAGTTGCCACCTTGCTCAGGGTCTTTGAACTCGTCGTCCAGTTGGGACCTGGAGAGCCACGTGCCCTCCGTCTCAACGGCTGACCTGGCTGCGCGTGAGAAGTGGCAGCACGAGCATAGAGAAGGTGGGATGACATAGTCACGTCCATCACCGTCGCCATCCTCACTGTCGTAGTGTTCATCGCCCTCAACGTAGCCGTCGCCATGCACAGCATCATCAGCAGCAGCATCATCATTCATCGGCATCATCCTCATCATCATCTTCAACATCGTCACCACCAGGATCGACATCATCATCATCATCATCATCACCATCACCATCATCATCATCATCGTCATCATCATCATCATCATATTCATCATCATGTTTACCATCATCACCAGCATCTTCATTATCAGCGGCACCAGCATCAGCATCGCCAACCTCATTATCACCATTATCCGCATCACCGTCACCACAACCGTCACCAGCACCATCATAATCATCACCTGTATCAACAGTGTCCCCGTCATCACCATCATTTTCACAATCCTCATCACATGCATCATCGTCATGCTTAGCATCATCAACGTCACCACCACCAGCATGATCATCATCGTTACCATCACTACCATCAGCATCAGCATCAATGGCATCATATCATCGTCATATCAGCATCGTCGCCAGTATCACCACCGCCATCAGCATCATCAGTGTCGCCCCATCACCATCACCATCATCATCATCATCATCATTATCATCATCATCATCATCATCCGCATCAGCATCATCCTCATCCTCATTCTCATCCTCATCACCGTCATCAGGGCATTCAGCACCATTGCCATTTGCATCGTCATCTGCAGTCACATCCTCGTGATCATCCCCGCCCTCATCCGCATCCGCATCCCCATCCTCATAATCTCAAGTGGCGTAGCCATGTTCGTTGCCGCCATATGGCGGCAACGAACATGTCATCGTGATGACGGTGACGATATCGTCACCGTCATCGTCGACATCGCCATCATCCAGCCAGTGACCACATTGACTTCCTGATCCTCAAGACGGCGCCCGCCTGGTTGAAGTCGCGCTCCGCCTTCTCCCAGGCGTCTCTCAATTGGCGCCGAACCTCGGGGCGTTGACCCCCTCATCAGCATCGCATCCCCCGCTAAGTGGTATGTGTGTACACATATATATATATATATATGTATACACATGTAGATATAGATACACGCATAGCTCGCACCCCTCGCATCCCCCTCTGAGGGCGTGAGAGGGTGGTGTGTGTAAATATGCATACATGTAGGGGAAGAGGGGGAGAGAGAGAGAGAGAGAGAGAGAGAGAGAGAGAGAGAGAGTGAGAGGGAGGGAGGCCGACCGAAACACCGAGATGTATAGGGAGAGATAGAGAGAGAGAGAGAGAGAGAGAGAGAGAGAGAGAGAGAGAGAGAGAGAGAGAGAGCGCGAGAGAAAGAGAGAGAGAGAGAGAGAGAAGCAGGATGGAGGGAGGAAGGGAGTGCCGAGAGGAGGGAGGAGCGAGGAGGCAGGAGGGAGGGAGAGAAGAAGCGAGAGACCGAGATAGAGCGAGAGAGAGACGGACATACTGACATGGAGAGAGGGAGAAGGAGAGAAATGGAGAATATGAGCGAGATACGGTGATACAGGATCGAGGTGAGGGTGGAGAGAGGTCGGTTATGGGGGTGGGAAGGGGAAGGAGGGGATGCGGGTTCTCCCCCGTCCGCCCTCGTTTCCCCTCTCGGCACCTGTCGGGTGGTCGCGCTGGCGTAGCGCTCCAAGAACGCCTTGCCGTCGTTGTCGAGCTGCCGCTCGCCCCTGCCAGCCTCGTCCCAGTGCCTCAGGAACATCCTGTTGCGGTTCCTGATCCTCAGTTTATCCTTCTTGCTCATGGGGCCGCGGCGTTTGCGGGGCTCTGCCTCTGCCAGCCCCAAGGCTGCGTGCATCGACCCGTCGGCCATTGCGGCGCCAAACGCGCGCGCAGCTCTGCCAGAGACAATGATATCAGCTAGATGTCGCTTGGGGCCGACGGGCGAGCCTGCGAGTGAGCCCATGGGATGCGCACGGGGGATGGGGGGTGGGGCTATGGGGGCGCTGGCGGGGCGCCCACATTAGGGGGAGGGGGGGGGGGGGGTCGTCGGTGAGCTTTTTTTTTTTTTTTTTTTTTTTTTTTTTTGTTTTTTTTTTTTTTTTTTTTTTTGTTTTTTTAGAGACTTTTGTTTTTTTTTTTTTTTTGTTTTTTTTTTTTTTTTTTTCGTACATAGGGGGGAGGGCAGAGGTTTACATAAGGCGAGTGAACAAATTCTGGCGCCCGTGTTGCCTACTGGTGGGGTCCAGAGCGGAAACCTGTGGGGAAACCTGTGGGAGGAGCGCATGGTGAGCCCAAGTGGCAGGCGTTGGGGGGGCCCTTCTTGGGGGAGGCTTGCTTGCTCGGGAGGGGTGGCCGCAACTTGTGGCACGCGCAATTGCGCAGGGTCAGGCGCCAACGCGTTCGGGTGCCAACGCGTGGCTCCCATGCGTAGGGCAGCGCATGCGTCTGCGTGCGGGCGCCTGCTTAATGTCTGCTTACGTCTGCTTGTGTCTGCTTATGTCTGCTTATGTCTGAGTATGTCTGCTTGTGTCTGCTTATGTCTGTTTATGTATGCTTATGTCTGCTTTTGTCTGCTTTTGTCTGCTTGTGTCTGCGTTTGTCTGCTTTTGTCTGCTTATGTCTGCGTGTGTCTGCTTTTGTCTGCTTATGTCTGCTTTTGTCTGCTTTTGTCTGCTTGTGTCTGATTTTGTCTGCGTGTGTCTGCTTATGTCTGCTTTTGTCTGCTTTTGCCTGCTTGTGTCTGCTTTTGTCTGCTTATGTCTGCGTATGTCTGCTTTTGTCTGCTTATGTCTGCTTTTGTCTGCTTATGTCTGATTTTGTCTGCTTGTGTCTGCTTGTGTCTGCTTTTGTCTGCTTGTGTCTGCTTATGTCTGCTTTTGTCTGCCTTTGTCTGCTTGTGTCTGCTTAGCTTTTGTCTGCTTATGTCTGCGGTTGTCTGCTTTTGTCTGGTGGTGTCTGCTTGTGTCTGAGTTTGTCTGCTTATGTCTGAGTTTGTCTGCTTGTGCATGCGCATGTCTGAGTGTGTCTGCTTATGTCTGCGTATGCCTGCTGTTGTCTGCTTATGTCTGTTGTTGTCTGCTTATGTATGCTTTTGCCTGAGAGTGCCTGCGTTTGCCTTGTCGTGACTGCCTGTGTGTGCTTATGTCGGTGTATGCCTGCTTGTGACTGAATATGTATTATTAGGTATGCGTATGTTTTCGTGTCTCTGCTGAGTTCTGTTTGTGTATGTCTATGCTTGTGTGTATGGTTATGTCTGGTTGTGGCTGCATATGGCTGCATATGTCCGCTCACGTCGGGCAGTGTCGTGCGGCTGTTCTGATTGACGGTGTGTGTATGTATGCGCACGCGAGGCTGCGATTGCATATGGCCCTCATGCGTTCAATTATTTTGGCGCCCTTTATGGTTTGACATATATGTGCCTCCCATCTGGGTTCACAAATCTTGCGCGCATCCCCTTTGGCTTGATCTATCTTGGCGCCCCTGCTGGGTTGACATAGTTTGGCACAACCTTTGGGTTCGAATATCTTGTACCCACCGTCGCGCTCACGTCGGCCAGCTTGGAGGGGCGAGGTTGGAAGGGGCGGTGCCACAGACCGTGCTTGTCAGGGCTACCCCAAATCATTATGTCATAATCCGTGTTCATGTGGTCTGGTCCTCCTCCCCCTCCCTAGTCCCATCCGCCCCCCCCTCCCGCATCACATCAACCTTTGTCAGTGTCGCACCTCGCACCTGCCTGGGCGCGGGGCGTCGCTGCTCGTGGGAACATGCGTGAACCAGCACGCATCGCAACACGCCTGCCGTGCCACACCAAAGACAGCGAACCCGCAGGAGTCCCCATCATTGAAGATCACCCGCAGTTATAACGAAGGCTGTGGGTTATCGGAGCTGCCCTGCGAGCGCTGCTGCTGGCGGCGGCCAAAATCGGGGACAGCAAACAGATCAACTTTGTCAAGCCCCTCTATGGCGGACTGAAAAGTTGTGTGCCCTCCAGCCAGCGTTCCACGCGGAGGCGGGTGAGCCTTGCGCACATTGCCATCCGAGCCACTGGAAACGTCGAGGGCAACATGGAGGTGAAACTTGTTCGCTGGCGGACCGTCGGCATCTTCTGACGGAGTTGCGCGGGTCTTCTTTGCTGGCGGCCCATTGGTATCTTGCCACACAGTCCTCGTCATGTCAATGGCCTGGGACTGGCCTTCCATGAGAGTCTGAGCGTCCACGTCGACCACATCAACCACGTCAACGATGCCACTTTTGAGCGACGCTGAAACAGTTGGCGCGCTGCCTGACGATGCAGCTGGCTGCGGGTGCGGTGCTGCAGCTGGCTCTGGGCATTCATGAACTGCTGATTTGGCCGTCGCTGCAGCTGGCTCTGGGTGTTCCTGAACTGCTGATTTGTCCGTCGGTGTATCGGCCTTCTTGCTAGTGATCTCGATCATGAGCGGTATCTGTAGGATCTCACGTCGGCGGAAACCTGCGGGGAGCTCCTTGAGACGGATGCGAAGTTTAGGGTATTTGTTCATGTGGGAAATCCTCTCCTGGACATCCGCATTGCCAGACATCGCAGCAGACCGACCGCGACTTGAAGCAATATGAACGAAATAGTTGATTGGAAATGGGAATTCTAAATTGAGCCAAAGTGGCTTCGGGCAGGGGGAGTGGGAGAGGCGGGTGCTGGATAGCTTGGGCGATGCAGAAGCGCCACTCACACGCGGGCCAAGGCTCCAGAACGCGTGCCTACGCATTGTGATGTCTGGCGCTGTTTCCCCAGAGTTGCGTGTGCCTGCGCGTGCTTGCCCGCTCGTTGCTGCAAGTTTGCAGATATGCATGTCTGGGTATCACTGCATTTGCCTGATTGCGTCTGCCTGTGCCCGCTTATGTTTGTATATGTAGCCTCGTGCTTGTGTATGTCTGAGCGTGGTTGCTTGTGTCTGCGTATGTCCGAGTAGATATGCTTATGCTTGCTTATGTCTGCGTGAATATGCGTATGTCTGCTTGTGTCTGCTTATGTCTGCTTATGTCTTAGTATGTCTGCTTGTGTCTGCTAATGTCTGATTATGTCTGCTTATGTCTGCGTTTGTCTGCTTTTGTCTGCTTATGTCTGCTTTTGTCTGCTTATGTCTGCTTATGTATGCTTTTGTCTGCTTTTGTCTGCTTGTGTCTGCTTTTGTCTGCTTATGTCTGCTTATGTCTGCGTATGTCTGCTTTTGTCTGCTTATGTCTGCTTGTGTCTGCTTTTGCCCGACCCCCGCGCCGCCGCGGCGGGGTCGCTTTCTTCGCAGCCACTCCGCCCGATGCGGCGCGCCCGCGGCGTTCGGGCGGCGGCCGCGACGGCGGCGCCCCCCCCGCGCGCTGCGCTGGCCATGCAAGGGCGCTGGCCTTCCGCGTCCAAAGGCCTCCAGGACCCCCCAAGAGGCCCCCAAGAGGCCCCAAGAGGCGCCAAGAGGCCAGAAAGAAACCCCAAAACGCTCCAAAACGGAGCCCCAAGATACAAAACCCAATGATTTCCATTCGGTTTCTGAAGGATTTGGGCTTCCTCGCCTTCTCGCGTTTCCGACGCTCCAAGACTGCCCAAGAGGCCCCCAAGAGCGCCCCACGGGGCCCCCAAGAAGGCCCCAAGACGGCCCAAGAAGGCCCCGAGACGGCCCAAGAGGCACCAAGACGGCCCAAGAGAGCCCCAGACGACCCCAAGAGGGGCCCAAGAGAGGGACCACGAACCGAAAACTTGAGCTTTGTGGCCCAAGAGGGTGAGACCGCCCAAGAGGCCTCCGACACGGCCCAAGATGGCCCCAAAATGGAAACCGGAACGGACATATCGTGCCCTCGGCCCCAAGCGGCGCCCAAAGG
>CAUYUJ010003264.1:0-32500 GCA_963575745.1 Prorocentrum cordatum
TGCGTGGCCGATGAGCCGGCGATGCGGCGCGATCCTCTGGCCCCATCTGCTCGGTCTTGACAGTGGAAACCCATGCCAAGAAACACCCGGCTTGCCTCCAGATTACCCTGGATTTCTTGGGTTTCGATGGTTTCGCTATGAAAAGCGTGACGTTCCCCCGCGCCAAAAATCAATGGACGTCCTGGGGTCTCGGGGTTGGGTTTCTTGCGGAAGGTTTCTTGTGGTCGAGCTCCTACCGTATTTGGGAGGCCTCTAAGGTCGGAAGTTTCAAAGCTGAAGAGTGGCACCGCCGTCGGGGTGAGCCGGTGGGGGCTCTCGGGTTGGGCGTGCGGTCTCGGGGCTTGGGGTCGCTCTCCGAGGATGCCTCGGGCGACTGGACTCCTGGTCCTCCGAGCCGTGCAGTGACGGACCGTGCTGGGAAGTCTTTTTGGATTCCGAGGTCACCGCGCGGTCTGTCCTGCAACCCTTCCCGCAAAGGGCCTGGCAGGACGCTGCCGCCACATGCGTCGGGCCGAGTCCTCGCAGCAGGGGCCGAGTCCTCTTCTCGCAGCTGGTTGTGCCCATCGCTCGCAGCAGGGGCCGAGTCCTCTTCTCCTCCTTCGCCTCTCTCGTCTCCCCACAGCCAGGAGGTACAGTTCCGTTTTTGATACATGCTCCGCGTGCGGATCATGTATTGAAAATGCAGGGACGTAGTACTAAAAATAACGATGTGTTCATGCATATTTTTTCATAAGTGGATAATGTATTAAACAATCCATATTAAAAATCTCATGTATTAAAAACTGCCCTGTACTCTGGGTCTCGAGGCCGTGTCTTGGGATCTGGGTCGGCGAGCCTCTTCGTGGGCGAGGCTCGCCTCGTGGCCGCTTCGTTCCTTCGTTGTCGTTTCCTGCTGATTGCACGAGGGTCGTGTTCGGCGATGTTTTTTTTGTTTCTTCGCTTTTTTTTTCCTCCTCGGGCGCCGATGGGGTCGGCGCTGTCGGCGCTGCTGTTGCCCAGGGCAGATCGACGAAGTGGCCAACGAATCCCAGAACCGCGCGCGCGGTGCGGTCCTGCCTGAGGTGGCACGCCGTCGGCGGCGAGGGCCTCTCTGTGGCTGACCTGGTGCGGGAGCCTTCGGCCTCTGCCTGCCGCCGCGGCCGACCGACGGCCGACGACGGCGGCGGCGACGGCGGCGGGGACGACCGACGCTGTCATCAGGCTCCGAAGTGGACGACGGGAGGCCTCCGAAGTGGGCGACGGACGATGATCGTCCGTCGTCCGTCGTCGGTCGTCGTTCGTTGCTCGTCTTTCGTCGGTCGTCGGTCGCCGTTGTCGCCGCCGCCGCCGCCGCCGCCGCCGTCGTCGTCGTCGTCGTCGTCGTCGTCGTCGGCGTCGTCGTCGTCGTCGTCGTCGTCGGCGTCGGCGTCGTCGTCGTCGTCGTCGTCGTCGTCGTTGTCTTCGTCGTCGTCGTTGTCCAGTTCGGAGGCCTTCCGGGACCTCTTGAGGCAGATGACTGCGTCGGTCGTCATCGCCGCCGTCGAAGCCGCTGCCGCCGCTGTCGCCGCGCAGAGGTCGTCGCCAGCTCCGTCGCCGCCGCCCTCGTTTCTGAGCGTCTTTGGTTTCCTGTTGACGCTCCAAGGGGCTCCCTCGTGGCCACGGCTGGATTTCCCTCGAGGTGTTGTGGCCCAAGCACGCCCTGGCACGGGTTGCGGGAGTCGGCGGCGCCGCCGCCGTCGTGGTGCTGGTCGTTGAGGTTAGCTTCGTCGTAGGTCGTAGGGAGCGGGCAGCAGGATGATGATGAGGAGTAGGAGGAGGAGGAGGGGGCGGAGTAGGAGGAGGACTAAGCATGAATCTCAGGTGTTGCGCCCACCAGGAAACAAAACGAGGGCCTCGACAAATTTGTTTTTGCATTTTTTCATGTATTTATTGGTGGCGTCAAACGCGGTCGTCGCCGATCGCTTGCCCTGATTTAGCGATTTCGGTCGACGGAGGCACGCGAATCGCGCGAGTTTTCTTCTCGTAACTGCTTCTGCCGTGTGCCGCGTTTTCATGGCGCACGTGCCGCGCCTTGCCCTTTCAGATTCAATCGCTCGTACTAGTGCGCGGGCCGCATGCAGGCCGCAGTCCACGCGCGCTTGCGCGGCGCACCGCAGCGTGCTTCGAAACGATGTTGGGCACAATGGCATTTTTAGCGCAACGCCGCGAAATTGTTAGCCACCTCGCGCGGGTGATGCCGAACGCACGCGTGTCCCACCGCATGTGCGCCGCCGGGGCTAATTTTCCGATTTCGGTCGTGAAAAAGTATCGCGGGCGTGTGTCAGGCGCCTCCGACGCGCCATGTAGGCCCGCGCCGTGCGTGCCCACGCATCATGTCAGAAACAAATCATCTTACTACTTCCGCGTAATGCAGCGCGTGCGTTGCAACGCTGTTAGCCAAGGGCGCTGGTGCGTCGCCGAAAACCACAGCCAGGTTCCCTTGGCAGGAGGACTGGTGGGGGGCGCTCATTTTCACCACCCTAAGGGGACTCTCGCGGTCCCGTTCGCAGCCGTTTTGTGGGGATGTCTCAAGCGGTGTGCTTGTTTTCTGTCCCAGCATCCTTCGCTTTCGGAGTAGATTTGGAGGATGTCTCGAGCGAGGCGCTCCATTTCACCCCCCCAGGTGGGCCAGATTTTGAGGATGTCTCGATCGGTGGCCAGACTCGTGGGCGCTGGTTTTCCTGGGGATGCCACAGGAGGCTCCAACAGGTTCCAGGAGGCCCCAGGAGACCACATGAGGTCCCAGGATGAATCAGAATGCCACAGAAAGACCCAAGAGGCCACAGGATGCCCCAAGAGGCTCTAGGAGGCCCCAGGAAGCTCCTGGAGGCTTCAGGAAGCCACAGGAGGCCCCAGGAGGCCAGAGGAAGCGCCAGGAGGTCTCCGGAGGGCAACAGGAGGCCCCGAGAGGCCCCAGGAGCAGGAGGCCTCAGAAGGCAACAGGGGTGGTTCCAATCCCATGTGTTTTACGTATGCTCTCATATATTGGGCCTCACCTGGGGCACGAATCCTTGATGTTATACGTATGTTTCTATAGATTGTCCATATCCTGTGTACTTATGTTCCTATAGGGCCTCTCCTAGGGCACGACTCCTTGGTGTTGTACGCGTGTTCCTATAGATTGCCCCTTTTTTTCTGCGGCTCCAAGTCGCAATGTTTTATGTACGACTGTTGCCATAGATTGGGCCTCTCCTCGGGTACGAATCCTCCCTAGGAGGTCCCAGGAGGCCCCAGGGGGCCCAAAGAGGCTCCTGGAGGCCCCAAGAAGCCCCAGTAGGTCCCCAGGAGGCCCCAGGAGGCCCCAGGAGGACCCAGGGTCATGCGCAGAGACGCGCTCGTACTACTGAGGCTCATTCACGCTCCAATTGATTCTCAGTTAGATTCATGACCAGACCGTCACAACTGAAACCCGTTTATACTCGAATGTTTTTGCGCCTAGATTCTCACGGCGGACAGGTCCATGGGAATAAATGCGCATATGGGGAGCCCCACGCAGTGAAAATTTGAATCCCCTTAGGGGGGTGACAATGAGCGCCTCGCTCGAGACATCCTCCAAATCTGCTCCGGAAACGAATGATGTTGGGACAACTAACAGGCAAACCCGCTTGAGACATCCCCACAAAACGGCCGCGAACGGGACCGTGAGATAACCCCTCGGCGGCTCCTTAGGGACGTGAAAATGAGCGCCTCGCTCTAGACATCCTCCAAATCTGCTCCGAAAGCGAAGGATGTTGGAACAGAAAACAGGCAAGCCGCTGGAGACATCCCCACAGAACGGCCGCGAAGGGGACCGTGAGATAACCATTGGCTGCTCCCCTAAGGGGGGTGAAAATTAGCGCCTCGCTCGAGACATCCTCTAAATCAGCTCCGATAGCGAAATATGCTGGGACGGAAAACAAGCAAACCGCTTGAGGCATCCCCACGAAACGACCGCGAACGGGGCGCGCGTGAGTCTCAGCATGAGTAAGTCTGAGTCGGAGCAGGTCTGAGTATGAGTAGGTATGAGTATGAGTCGGTATTTGTGTGTGAATATGTGTCTGAGTTAGTCTGAGTGTGAGTCAGTCTGTATATGAGTAAGTCGGGGCATGAGGAGGAGAGGGCAGGAGAAGAGTGAGAAGGAGTAGGAGGCGTCCACGTAATAACAAAAAACCATCTTAGGATATGGCGAACATGCGAACTGCACCAAACCCTCGATGGGGATTACCCGTCTGACATGCAACGCCATCCGCGCGGGGCGAACATCACGCGGTGATAACGGACTGGGGCCACCGTCGCACTGTAAAATCCAATCCGCGAGCTCCCATCGGGGCATCCAGGCGCGCGGCGTTCCCCCTGCTGACAGCACGCCCTGGAAAAAAAAAAAAAACAAAAAAAACACGAGCACGTCGCATATTTAGAATGAGGGCGGCTCGGCCATACCAATCGTCGCAACTGCTCCCAAATATGCCGCCCCCCCCCCCATCGGCCCTATGTCATTCAAACGTCCTCTGCATTGATGCGAACTGCCATGGCGGCGCACGCTGCCCCCAACGACGGCCGACACCGCTGAAGGTGATCATTTTTCATAGAGACAATCACGATGCGACGGCCCATGCGGCCCAAAATGATTCACACAAACCCGAGGACAATCCAAGAGCTCCCAAAAAATACCGCGCGCTGTCAGCGAGGATGCTTTTCGGGCGCCATCAAACTGATCAGACACAAGAAAATGAAAAGGAACGTCACGCTCTCGCCCTTCTGGGTATTAGAGCGCTCGGCACCACCCGAAGAACCGCCCAAATCGCAGCAAACCGGCCGGAAAGGGCCAGAGGAAATTGAATGCGGCATGACCCCTCCTCTTTGTTATCTTCTACCCCCCGTCGTCCCATTTCGCCATCATACTAATCCCCTGCATCCTCACGTTACCCCCCTTTTCTCCTGTTATCCTCCTCCTCCTTCTCATCCTCCTTCGCCTTCGTCATCCTGGTGTTCTCCGAATCCTCGCCCCCCTCAACCGCCCTCGTTATCCCTCCCCTCCCTTTCCCCGTGTCATCCACGCCTTCCGCCTCGTCCTCCTCCTCGCCGCATTGCCCCTTCCCCCCCTCATTCGCGCGCACCTCCCATTCCACGCTCGAGACATCCTCCAAATCTGTTCCGAAAGCGAAGGATGTTGGAACAGATAACAGGGACACCGCTTGAGGCATCCCAACAAAACGGCCCCGAACGGGACCGTGAGATAAGCCCTGGCGGTTCCCCCTATGGGGGGTGAGAATGAGCGCCTCGCTTGAGACATCCTCCAAATCTGCTCCGACAGCGAAGGATGTTGGGACAGGAAACAGGCAAACCGCTTGAGACATCTCCACACAACGGCCGCGAATGGGACAGTGAAATAACACGTGGTGGTTTCCGTCAGGGGGGGCTGAAACCAGCGTCCCGCCTGAGACATCCTCACAGTCTGCTCTGGTAGCCAAGGATGTTGGGACAGAAGACAGGCAAACCGCTTGAGGCACCCCCGCAAAACGGCCACGAACGGGGCGTGCGTGAGTCTCACCATGAATAAGTCTGGGTGGCGAGGAAGATTATGCATTCACGCAGGAGGATATCGATGGGCTCGGACAAGACCCTAAATTCTTGGATACATGTATGCTTTCGCCAGGCCCGCCGACGTGCCAGGATCCATGCTGGATCAAGGTCCACGTGGCTGCGCCGCCTCATTTGGGCGTACCCCTCACACGCTTCGTGGTCTCAAATGGAGGTCCACCGAAGGCCCCAGTGGCATGGCCCCATGGCGGCACCGCCCATGCGGGCGCACCCCTCGCACGGCTCGTGGCCCCGCATGGAGCTCACTCGGGGGCCCCAGTGGCAGGGTCTACATGGCGGCTGCGCCCCATTGGGGCGCACCCTTCACTCGGTTCGTGGCCCCGCGTGGAGTACCACTGGAAGCCCCATTGGCGTGGTCGACATGGCGGCGCCGCCTCATCTTGGCGCGCTCCCCGCGCAATCGTGGCCCCATATGGTACCCGCAGCAGCATGTGGTTGGTTATTTCGCCAGGCCTATTTTTGTCCTGGTCCTGACAGGCCTTTGCGGGGCCCCTTGGGGCGACCGCGGGGGCTCTTTGAGTTTCTTGACGTGCGCGGCCGCCCGATTTCAGGCGCAAGGGAGTTGAGTTGGGTCGCCTGTTTCCTGCGTCACGCGCGGGGCGGACTTCATGAGCACTGTGCCCACAGAGCATCCTGCGTACGCCTGTGCTGCTGACATCGAGGTTACAGATTGGAGGCCAAAGGTGCCGTGATCACTTCGGCGCCCCCTGTGGGTGGATCCGTCGGAACACGTACTCCACGAGCAAATGTCTTTTCCCGTTCGTCATCATCTGCTCTTGCCGCCCCCCTCGCCCCCTCCGTGTTGTTCTTGCCGTGCCCTGGTTCGCGTTCCTTGTTGTTCTCCTTCTGCGTTTTGCGCGTGCGCCCTTGCTGCCACATGACCCGTCTGCCTCCCTGCATCTATGCATTGCGGGCGGCGCCCAGCCGACAAAAGAAAACGACTGCCCCGACAGAATCGGCCGACAAAAAACCAAACCTCCCCGACAAAAAAAACAAACGACAAAAAAAATCGGCCCGACAAAATGGGCCGACAAAAAAAAAGAGGCGGCCCGACAAAAAAACGACGGGCGCGACAAAAAAATCGGACCGACCCAGGAAAGTGTCGCGACAAATTCGTTCCTGGCTGTCGCTGCCGAGCGAATTCAGTGTAAATTCACAGTTAGGATGCACCCCCCGGAAATTTGGTTCGACGGTCCGGGTGGGCATTTTGTCGGTCAGTTTGGTTGGGCTGTTTGTCGGGGCGGTCTGGTGCGTCCACGAGGGCGTGCCGCGTTCGCCGGGCGATTCGCGGTCCTAGCGGGTTCGCAGTAGCATTATGCGGCGAGGGGGGGGCGGGGGGACATGGCGGCGCGGTGGGGGAGGGAGAGGAGGGGGGAGGAAATTTGCAGGAGGAGGAGGAGGAAGAATATGAGGAGGAGGAAGAGGGCGAGGGGACACGGTGGCGGGCGCCCCCGCCTTCTTCTTGCTTGGTCCAGCCCTTCTGGGGGGGCGTCGTTCCCATAGGGAGCTCCACCGCAGAAATCGGCGGCACGGTCCACATGGCGGCGCCGCGCCATGTGGGCGCAGACTTGACACGGTTCGTGGCATCACATGGAGTTCGAGGGGGGGCCCAGCGGCAGGGCCCACATGGCGGCGCCGCCTTGTTTCAGCGCACGCATCATCACGGTTCGTGGCCCCGCAGGGAGTTCCACCGAAGACTCCAGTGGCAAGGTCCACATGGCGGCGCCGCTCCAGTTGGGCGTGCACTTCACACGCGGAAGTGGCGTTGCGACGCGCGGAGGTGGCATTGCCACCCCGCCTCCGCCGGAAACAATGTTCACAAATCGTGCGGCCAACAGCTCCGCTGACGGTGTTAACAAATCGTGTAGCGCCCAGTCTGTTCCAGACCAACAAATTCTTGACGCTTCGCGTATCCCCAACAGCCCATGCAGTAACGATGCCCAGGCGAACGGGGGTGATCAGGGAAGTGGGGGGCATACATAATAACACAAGGCTGGGGAACCCGTCTTACCCAAGACGGCGAGGATGGAGGATGAATCGGAGGACGATGAGGAGGAGGAACTCAAGGAGGAAAAGGGGGAGCGGGAGGAGGGTAGAGGGAGGAAGAGCAGTAGGCGGATGAGGAGGAGGAGGAGGAGGAGGAGGAGGAGGAGGAGGAGGAGCAGGAGCAGGACGAGAGTGAAAAGGAGGACGAGGAGAAGGGCGAGCAGAATGGCCAGAGGCCTCTTGGATGCCTCTCGGAGTCTCTTCGGGGGTCTCTTGGGGGCGTCCTGAAGGCCTCTTTGGGCGTCTTGGGAGCGTCTCGGCGGTCCCGGAGGCCTCTTGGGGCGTCTTGGGTGCCCTGGGGAGCCTCTCGGGGACCTCTTGGGGCCATGTTGGGGCCATCTTGGGGCCATCTTGGGGCCATCTTGGCGCCTTTTGGGGCCTCCTTTGCGCTTCTTAGGGCCATCTTGGAGGCGATCGATCAAAGAAGAGAGTGGGGTTAATTAGGCCTGCCCCTCTAGATCCTCTAAAATCGCCTCTTGGGCTCATCTCGAGGCGCTCTTGGAGCGCTCTTGGGCGCTCTTGGGGCCGTCTTGAGGCCAGCTTGGGCCCCTCTTGGGGCTATCTTGGGCCCTCTTGGAGCCATCTTGAGGCCTCGGAAGGCCATCGGAAGCGAAAGGGTGAGAAAGCAACACGCATTGATGTTCCTTCGGTTTTTGAAGGATTTGGGCCTCTTGGAGGCCTCCTGGGGGACCTAGCTGGCCTCTCGGAGCCGTCCTGGGGCGGTTTTCGGGCCTACTGGAGCATCTTCGGAGCCGTCTTGAGGCATCTGAGGCTAGCTTCTTGAGCAATCTTGGCGCTCATATTGGGCTCCCCGAGGCGCTCTTGGAGCCATCTTGGGCCATCTTGGACGCTCCAACTACCAGCGAAACCTCCCGTCCAGGTCCAGTGGAGGGGGTAGGGGGAGGGGTAAACCCCCCCCCCAAGGGGAAGAAAGGGGGTTGGAAGAGGAAACTCCCCAAACCACCTACGCCCAGAGGGCTGGTGGGACTGCGCGGCGCCCAGGTTGTTACCGCGTCGTGCGGCGCCCAGGTGTTCGCACATCGTTTCGCGCCCAGGGTGTTAACAAATCGTGCCGCCAAAAACCCCGCAGACGGTGTTGACAAATCCTCTGGCCAAGAACACCGCAGACGGTCTTCACAAATCGTGCGCCGCCCCGCATGCGGTCTTCACAAATCGTGCGGCTACAAACCCAGCGCGCGGTTCGTGGACCCACAGGGGGGTCCACCGAAGGCCCCAGTAGCATCGTCCACATGGCGGCGCCACGTCCCATGGACGCACCCCTCACACGGTCCGCGGCCCCACATGGAGCCCCCAGTTGTATATGGTTGGGTTTTTCGCCAGGCTACATTGTTTTTTTTTTTTTTGGTTTGGTGGCTGGGCGTTTCTTATCCGCGTTGTTGGGTTAGCCTGGTGGTAAGGAGCCCAGGGAAACAATTGTTAGGAACAGTTGAGGTTCCGCAGTGTTGTGGCGGATGATGAAGGCAAACTGCGGCATGACATTCGAGACATCAGAACCGCGATTCAATTGTCCAGGAAACTCGTTTTGGACAGTTGCGTTTTCACATCAGTTTTTTTTTGTTGCTGACATGTGGTAGACGCATGGTTTCGGACAGTTGAGGTTTGATAAAATGTCATTGGGTGCATTGGTGCACATGCTAAATTGCACACTGGCCCCGCATTGTCCCAGGTTTTGTGCTTGATAAAGGGGGGCATCGTGGCGCGTCCTCGCGTGGCCCTGCGTTCGTTTTCCGTCATTTTGAGGCCGTTCGGGGCCGTCATATGGGCCCCGTTGAGGACCTCGTTGGAAGTTTTTTGGGGCGCTCGGAGCAATCTCGCGGCCCATCCGAAAATTCGGAAAACAAACGCGACAGATTTTTCAAACGTGGACACAAACGATGAAACATGCATGGCGTCGGCTTCTGTGGACCAGCGCGGGGGCTGCCCTTGCGGAGCTCTTGGGCCGCCTGGGCGGCCGCGGGTTGAGTGCTTTTCCTGTTCGCGGACTCCTTTCGAGACCGCCTGTGGGCGTCGTTTGATAATCTATGATGATTTATGGGCCGTCTTGGGGCCCTCTCCGACAATCGGGCGGTCTTCTGAGGGGTCGTTGGCCGTCTCGGAGTGGTCTTTGGGGACTTCGAAGGCCGTCCTGGGGCGCCAGGGAGCCCGAAAGGTGCGGACCTCCACATCTAGAATATAATCAAGAATAGATCAATAGTATTTGTCTTTCGGTGCTGTGGTGGGGGCCCTCGGATATCCTTGCGCGCGTTTGCGCCGCCTCGTGCGTCCTTCGTGGGTCTTGTCGGTGCGGAATCAAAGGATTAGCTGTCGCGGCGCGCCTTCTGGGATCCCCAAGGGGCCGTCGCGATGTCTTCCTGCGCCGCCGCGGGCGCCTCGCGGGCCGCCTCGGGGCCACGCGCGGCCGTCTCGGGGCCCGCTTTGGAACCTGTCGGGCAGCGTAGGGCCAACATTGGATTGGACCGCGCGGGGGTTGAAACGATCAAACAGATGGTTGTTGAGACGGGGCGGCTGTTGTGTCACTTATGCACGGCCGTGGCCTCGATGACACTAACCAGACGCATTGCGCGCGCCAAACGGGGTGCGATTGCATATCCAGTCGAACTGCAAGTACGTCATACGCCTTAGAGAACGTTGGAAATAATCCCAAATGGAAGCGCGAAGCGTTTTCACGCGCCTCTGCTTGCGAAAGCATGGTGGCGGCCTTCCTTTCCTTCCCCTCCGACCCCCTTCCCCCCCTCGCCGCGCTCTACTCTGCGCCCCCCCGCTGCGCCTCCGGCCCCCGCCCCGCCAAACCCTCCGCTCCTGCCCCCCCCCGCCGCCCCCGGCGCCCCCCCCCCTCTGTTGCCATTTTGGATCCGACCATTCTGGCTCAAGTATTCTGGCTCCACAGAACCCTCTGCGTCGACGTCGTCTCCGCGGTGGGTCGACGCCCAGTGCGCAGGCTGCGCTGGCGCGCGCTGTCGGCCCTTCGGAACGCGCGCAGGCCCGCGGGGGCGCGCTCCCGCCGTTGCGGCGTGCGCGCGTGCGCGCGCGAGCGGGCTTTCAATCCCTTCGTTGTGCGTCGCGTCTTGCGCTAATCTGCGCGGCGCGGACGTGCGCGGTCGACTGCGCCGCTTCTTGCGCCGTGCGGCGACGAGAGGATGTTTTTTTTGTTGTCGCCGCCGTTCGAGGAGCCCATCAATTCCTGGCCGCTGCTCTTGAGTTCTGACCGTTCCCAGCGAGGGTGCCCAGCCTCATTGCTGACTGTTGGCGGTTGCGCTTCGACGCGCGATGCGTTTTTAGCGCGCCCTGAAAACCAGCGCCCGTTGCAATCCGATTTCATACCTCGCTGTTTTTTTTTCCAGCTTGGGTTTGCGTTCGCGCCTTGCCGTGCGCGGGCGGCCCTACTCGCGTGATCGCGTCGCTTTGGATGCGCCGCGCGGTTTTCATTATGGTTTTGCGGCCCCAAGAACTTTCAGAAGTGCGCCTGGCGACCTGCAAATTTGCACAGCCAGTTGCCATCGCGCCGCGACTTCTGGCGATGCCATCGCCCTCGAACGTGCGCGCGCGCACGTGCGAGCCACTGGTTGTGGGTTAGCGCGCGCAGGCAAGCGCATCGCGTTGGCTTGTGCACTTTGCGTTCATCATGCGGTTGCGCGCTGTAGTGCCGCGTGGGGTTCGCGCGTGGTTGCGCGACCTCCAATGTGTCATTGAACGTAATGGCGCCTTTGATGTCGCAGTGACACTTGCTCCAAGGTGTTTGTTCGATGTATCACCGCTGCCGCTGTCATTGGCGCAGCGGTTCCTCATCGCAACGTCGCGATTGGCAGGCAATTCGGTCCGCGCCCTTTCGCGCCAAACGCTGTGATCGTGGTGCCTATCGGGGCTTCAGTCTGCAGCGAGGAGCATCGCGCGGGCGCTCGCGTTCTCGCGTTCAGTCAGCCGCGATTGGTCCAACGCTATACCGAGCATTTTGCGATTAAACGTTTAATTTTTTGAATTGCGTTTTGTCGTCAAAAGCTTCGCCAGTAGAATGGCACCACTGAGACGTCTCCATCAGGTGTCCGCACGCGTCCCGCTACCGGACGGCGGCCACCAGCGTGGGGGAGGCGGCGAGGGCGGCGGACACTGACAAGCGCGCCCGGTACGGCGCCGAAGTCCTCACCGTCGCGTTCGAGACGTACGGCCGCCTCGGCGCCGGGACGCACCGGGCGCTTGAGCACCTGGCAACGCAGGCTGGCGCGTGCATGCGGGACCAGTGGGCGGCCCCACGCTTGGTGCCGACCTGGCGGGCAGCGCTGGAGCGGGTCGTCCACTTCGCTGCCGCAGTCATCGACCTGCTGGCGCTGGGCTGCACGCCCACCGCGGCCGAGGCCCGCGTGGCATGGGGGCGCGTGTCTGGCGGCGGCGGCGCTGCTCCTGGCGGGTGAGGGCAACGTGCGTGCATGTATCATAGTTGTGATGTTGGATTGTGATCTTCGGTGTTGTCGTAGCAGGAGCAGGAGCAGGACGGAGGAGGAGGAGGAGGAGGAGGAGGAGGAGGAGGAGGAGGGGAGAAGGAGGAGGAGGGGGGCGAGGACGAAGGACCAGGACGATAGGGAGGAGATGAGGAGGAGGAGGAGGAGGAGGAGGAGGAGGAGAGGAGGAGGAGGATGAGCAGGAGGAGGAGGAGGAGGAGGAGGAGGAGGAGGTATGAGGAGGAGGGGGCAGGATTGAAGAGGAGGAGGAGGAGGAGGCGGAGGAGGAGGGAGGAGGAGGGGGAGGAGGAAGAGTTGGAGAGGAGGTAAGAGGGGGAGGGAGGAGGTAGGGAGGCGGAGGAGGAGCAGGCGGAGCAAGGGTTGGGGATTGGGGAAGGGAGTGGAAAGGGAAAGGAGGGAGGAAGGAAGGAAGAAATTGAATGAAGGAGGAGGAGGAGGAGGAGGAGGAGGGAGGGGGTTGGAGGAGGACGAGGGGCTTCACTCCCTCGTGTTCCCTCCGCGTCTTCATCCACGTTCTTCGGTTGGGCCGCGGGGCCGCCGTCTCCTTCGTTCTCCTGTTCGTTGCCCGCCCGCCTCCTTGGGCTCTTTTGGCGGAGGGGCGCATCGAAACCCTTTTTCGTCTCTCTGTCCCTCCTCCTCTTTCTCTTCCTTCATTCTTCCTCGTCCCTCCACCGCCCCCCCACACTAGGAGGAATGATAATGATGATGATGATGATGATGAATCTGCTGCTTCTGCTGCTGATGATGACGATGATAATGATGATGCTGATGCTGATGATGATGCTGATGCTGATGATGGTGGTGGTAAAGGTGATGGTGATGATAGTGGTGATGGTGTTGGTGATGATGATGACGACGACGATTGCGATGATGATGACGATGATGATGCTGATGATGATGATGCAGATGAGGATGATGATGGTGATGTTAATGATGATTAGGATGATGATGATGCTGATGATGCTGGCGACGACGATGATGATGATGATGAGGTTGACGATGATGCATACAATGCTGCTGCTGATGATGATGATGATCATGATCATGATCAATATGATGATGACGATGATGCTTATGATGATAGTGACGATGATGATGATGATCATGACGATGTTGATGATGCTGCTGATGATGATGCTGATAATGATGACGATGATGATGATGCTGATGATGCTTGCGACGACGATGCTGTTGCTGATGATGATGATGATGAGGTTGATGATGTTTCAGATCATGCTGCTGCTGAGGGCGATGATGATGATGATGATGATGATTAGGATGATGATGATGACGATGATGATGATGATGATGGTTGATGATGATGAGGAGGATATTGATGATGATGTTGATGATGATGATGATATTGTTGCTGCTGGTGATTATGCCGATGATGATGCTGATGATGCTGCTGATGATGATGATGCTGATGATGTTGATGATGCTGACGATGATTATCATGGTGATACTGACGATGGTGATGACGATGGTGATGGTGGTTGTCAGTATGATCGCTATGCTGGTGATGGTGCTGTAGATGGTGATGGCCATGGTGGTGATCATGCACATGGTGATGGCGTTGGCGACGATGTTTACGAGCATGAGGATGCCGATTGCGATGATGATGTTGACGATGCTGATAATGCTGATGATGATAATGATGATGGAGCTGATAACGATGATGCTGATGATGATGATGCTGATGATGATGCTGATGATGATGATGATGATGGTGATGATGCTGTAGATGCTGCTGATGCTGCTGCTGATGATGCTGCTGATGATGATTCTGATGATGCGGATCACCATCATACTAATTTTCAGGATGGTGATGATGATGAGGATGATGACGATGATGATGATGATGGTGATGATGACGATGCTGATGATGATGATGATGATGCTGATGATGACGATGCTGATGATGATGAAGATGCTGTTGCTGATGATGATGGTGGTGATGATGATGCTGTTCTCCAAATAGGCTTGTCCTATACGAGTTCCAACCCATTCTCTACTAATTGGTGCGTTGCCCCCCCCTAATTCCTATGCCCCCCCACCTAATTCCTATGGCTATGCCTATGCCTGCATATGCCTATGCCTATGCCTGCTTGCTTGCTTGCTTGCTCGCTTGCGCGCTTGCGCGCTTGCCTGCTTGCTTGCGCGCTTGCGCGCTTGCTTGCACTCTTCTTTGCTTGCTGAGTTGCGGATTCCAAGCATGCTTGATTCCACTATGTTCCTCTGGTTCCTTGATTTGAGTAGTCTTTCCTATTTGGGATCAACGCTGGCTGATATTGCTGATGATGATGCTGCTGATGATGATGCTGGTGCTGATGATGCTGCTGCTGATGATGATGGTACTGCTGCCGCTGATGCTGCTAATGGTGATGACGGTTATGATGGGGATGTTGATGGTGATGTTGATGATAATGATGATGATGATGATGATGATGATGATGATGATGATGATGATGATGATGATGATGATGATGATGATGATGATGTGGTTGTTGTTGTTGATGGTCATGACCATGATGACGTCGACGATGATGCTGATGATGATGTCGACGATGATGATGCGGCGGCGGAGGAGGAGGAGGATGAGGAGGAGGAGGAGGAGGGGGAGGAGGATGACGAGACGGATGACGAACAGAGGCCAGCGGACAAGGATGAAGCAGGAGGAAGGAGGAGTAGTAGGAAGGTGATAACGAGGATGAAAGAACATGAGAGCGTAAGAGAAGTTCGACGAAACAGATGAGGATGAGGATGAGGTTGAGGAGGAGAAGACGGAGGGGCAGGATGAGGACTGAGGAGGAGGAGGAGGCGGAGGAGGAGGAGGAGCAGGGAGGCGGAGGAGGAGGAGGAGGAGGATGAACGAGGAGGAGGCGAATGACGATAGTGATGATGATGATGATGATGATGATGATGCTGATGATGATGATAATGATGATGATGATCAGTATGATGATGACGCTTATGATGATGCTGATGATGCGTATGATGATGCTGCTGGTGATGATGATGATGCTGATGATGGTGGTGGTGATGATGAAGATGCTGACGATGATGAAGATGATGCTGATGACGATGATGCTGCTGCTGATGATGATGCTGATGATAATGATGATGCTGATGATGATGATGATGCTACTGGTAACGATGACGATGCCGATGGTGCGGATGGTGATGGTTATGGTGATGTGTATGGTGATGCTGCTGATGATGATGATGATTATGTTGATGATGATGATGCTGTTGATGGTGATGCTGTCTTTGCTGGTGCTGACGATGATGCTGCTGATGATAGTGATGCTGATTAGGTTTAATGCTTGTTGCTATTATTGCGATGCTGATGATGAGTATGCTGATGCTAATGTTGACGATGATGATGAGGATGCTAGTAGTGGTGGTGGTGATTATGCCGCTGCTGATGATGGTGATGCTGATGATACTGATGCTGATGCTGATGCTGATGATGAGTCTGATGACGAGTATGATGGTGATGTTGATGATGATGAGTATGCTGATGCTTATGCTGATGCTTATGCTGATGCTGATGCTGATGATGAGGATGAGGATGAGGATGAGGATGATGAGGAAGAGGAGGAGGAGGGCGACGAGGAAACGGAGGAGGAGGACGAGGAGTGGGAGGAGGAGGAGGAGGATGAACGAGGAGGAGGCAAATGACGATGATGCTGATGCTGATGCTGCTGCTGATGATGATGCTGGTGATGATGATGCTGATGATGCTGTTGATGATCATGCTGCTGATGATGATGATGCTGTTCATGATGTTGTTGATGATGATGCTGCTGCTGCTATGTTGATGATGCTGATTATGCTGATGATGCTGATGCTGATGCTGATGATGATGCTGATGATGCTGATAATGATGATGATGATGATGATGATGATGATGATGATGATGATGATGATGATGATGATGATGATGATGATGATGATGATGATGATGATGATGATGATGATGGATGGATGATGATGATGATGATGATGATGATGATGATGATGATGATGATGATGATGATGATGATGATGATGATGATGATGATGACGACGACGACGACGATTATGATGAGGATGAGGAGGAGGAGGATAATGAGGAGGAGGAGGGGGAGGACGAGGAGGCGGAGGAGGAGGAGGAGGAGGAGGACGAGGAGTAGCAGGAGTAGGAGGAGGAGGAAGACGTCGAGCAGGAGGAGCAGGAGGAAGGGGAGAGTGGAGGGGGAGAGGGAGGATGTAGGAGTGGTCGGAGGGGTCCGACGGGCAGGATGGGGAGGAGGTGGAGGACGGAGGACGCAGGATGAGGAGAAGGCGACGGCGGAGGCGGAGGTGGACGAGGACGGTGAGTACGAGGAGGCTGAGGGGTTTAGGCAGATGAGTATCAGGATGAGTAGTGATGGTTTCACGAGCAATGATTGAATCACTAGCATATTCGACCATCAGTACATAATTTGACGACGCGTGGGACGAGCCATATGAATGACACTACGAATGCGAATGCGACCACTGATACTAGGCCGCATAAGACGAGCAATAATACCTATGCAATCGAATTTGCCGTCGGCAAACCACCGCCGCCTCCTGCCTTTTGGCAACGCCCATGCGGCCAAACGTTGGGCCACATTCTGGCCAAGCTATTGGACTATATGCGCCCCCAGCCGTTGTGGACCCCCGGGGGGGGCACCTGTTGGACAAAGAAAATGTAAGATAAGTGGGAGGAGAAGGATGACGTGGAGGAGGAGGAGGAGGAGGAGGAGGAGGAGGAGGAGAAGGAGAAGGAGGAGGAAAAGGACGCCTCTTGAGTTCCTGGATGCTTCCTGGGAGCCTCTTGGGAGCCTCTGAAAGGCCTCGTGGGGTCTTCCCGAGGCATCTTGGGGGTTTGGGGGGGCAGGGACTTCTTAGCCTTCGGAAGCCTTTCAAGACCTCTGGGCTGGCCTGTGCAGCCGCCGGGGCGCTTCAGGGCCGTCTTGGATGTCCGTGGGGCCGTCTCGGGGCTGTCTCGGGGGCTTCTTAGGCCGTCATTGGGTCATCTTGGGCCGTCTTGCGGGCCTCTCGGGGCGATCCTGGTGGCCTGTGGACCGTCTTGGAGCGGCGGAAGCCCGAGAAAGCTAAACTCATTCAAACATCTGAGGGGAATACATAGTGTTGGCCTCCTGGGGATCTTCTTGGAGCCCTCTTTGGACGTCGTGGGCCTTCTTCGGACCATCTAGGGCCGTCTTGGATGCATCTTGGCCCGTCTTGGGGGAACATTGGGGCATTTTGGATTCTCTTGGGACCATGCCGTCTTGGAGGCATCCTGGGGGCTATTCGGACCATCTTGGAGCCGTCCTTAGCGGAGCAACCCTTGCCTGACACCTCGCCCCATGGCTTTCCGTGCGGCCTGGCAGGCTGAGCGAGAGGCTTGTGGCACCCTTTTTGGAGGGGCCGAAACAACCCCGCGTACAGCACGCCGTGCACCCCTCTGGTAACCAACGGGGGGCAGCGAATCGAAGAAGCTTTCAGCCAAGACGCTGAAAGGAAGACCACTCGGGGCTCAGGTGGTCGGCGTCACCGCAACATACTTCTACTATATGTGCGTCCCCTCCCCTGGGGTGACGCGCGCGCCGCGCACCGAGAAATCTTGTAGTATATGCGTCGTGGCGGGCGCTTTCTGGCCACACCGCTTGGGAAACGATGTTCTACAAGATGGGTATACTGTATGTTCGGGTCGGACGCGCGCCTCCGAGGAGGACATACAGTATTAGTATGTCCTTGTGCGTCCCATTACAGTCAAGACGCTGAAAGGAAGATCACTCGGGGCTCAGGAGTCAGGCGATCGCAAGCAAGCATGGTCCAAGGGGGCGTGGATTAGCGACGGGTCCCGTTCCCCTTGGGGGTCCGCCGCCGAGCGAGGCGGCACGGGCCGCATTTGGGGGGAGGGCACTTCCCCCCCGATCCGTGGATGTGGCGACCGCGCGCCAGATCCATGGATCGCTACTCCATGCTTGCGCGCCCCCGATGGAAAGCTCGGGGCTCCGGGGGGGGGGGGGCTCCGGATTCCAGGGTGACCGACACATCTCCACCAGCACCGAAGTCCGGGATCTCCTGCCCCCCTGTTGGGGCAGCCCCCTGTGTTGGTGCTGGTGCCCAGTTCCAGGCCGCCAAGACGGAGGGGCTCTGTTTTCTCCGGGCCGTTCCGCAGGTCTGGGTCGGGGAGCCTACAGTCGACCCGCACAGCAGGGATAGGCATCCCTCCTCAGGGGTACCCTTGCATCCTCGCCTCCTGAGTCCATCCCTGGACACTTTCGCTGGCCGCGCCCCGCTCGAGACGCTTCGAAATGGGCGTCCAAGGCCTTTGCATCCTTCTCGCGCAGCCTTACTCCGCGGGTTGGCTGTACAGTGCCGCTTCAAATACATGCTCCGCGCGCGGACCATGTATCAAAGATAAAGGGCTGATTCATAAATGCAAGGATGAGTTTCTGCATTGATTCATTCATACATTAATCATGTATTCAAATTCCTGTATGTATATTTATTATTATTATTGTTATTATTTTTATTATTATTACTCTTATTATTATCATTATCATTATCATCATTATTAGTATTATTATTATTGTTATTGTTATTATATATAAGTTTATATTAGAAATCCTATGTATTAAAAACTGCCCTGTATGCTTCGTGGCCGAGGCTCGCCGTGGTCCGGGGAGGCGCGCCCCTTCGTCCCTGATCTCTTGGTGCTCCTTGTGGCAGCGCGCTGGCCACACACAGCGGAGGTGGACAGACCTCCTACCCTCGACTAGACGTAAGAGTGACCTTTCGCCGGAGTGACCTTTGGTGCGGGCCCAGTGGGCCCCCCCGATCGCTGAACGCGATGCGATAGTAGCTCCCTGCGCGCCTGTGCTTGGTCCCCCCGCGGCCCCCAAGAAGCCGCGCACCAAAGGTCACTCTTACCCAGGGTCACTCCTGCGTGTAGCCGATACCCTCACACGTCGATTAAGGAATTCGCCGTTGTCGGTTCGCGAGTGGGCGTCGCAGCCGTCATTTTTGCGGGTCCAGGTCCGTCGGTTTCGGTCCCGTGCCGTTTTCACTCAGGGGAGGTTTGCAAAAGGGAGGTCTGTCCACCGCCGAACACAGGATGCGACTACAGTGGGGGCGCGCATCAAGAAACCATCTGCTGTTCGTCAGGGTATCCTGGGTTTCTTCGCTCCGCGCGCCGCGCGGTGACTTTCCGCAGCGGCTGCAGGAGCTGCTGCGTTCAGGGTGCTCCATGTTTCCCCTCAGGTGCACCTCGCGCACGGGTTCTCAGGGTTGGGTTTCTTGCGAGGGTTTCTTGCGCCCGCGCCCGCACTGTAGCTGCACACATGGAGTGCGGTCCTTGCTCAAAACCGGGGCTATCGTGATAGCTTAGGTCGGGCACGTCCCCCACAGGCGGATTTTGGGCGTCAAGTTGAAAAAGACTCAAGCAATACCCCAACATAGTCAAAGCATGATCAAACAATAGGTCTCAGACTTTTTTGTTTGTGTATGTGAGACAATTTTTGAATTCCTCCTGTAGAGGGACAGGCCCGACTTAATTAACCCCATGCCCACGATAATAATGTACCCCCCCTTAAGTCGTTAGAGTTTTTTATCGTCGACCAATAAGAGTTTGGTCGGGGGCGCGGGGCGCGGAGGCCAAACTTCATTATCACCTCGGAACGTTATGTTGAGATAGCAAGATCAAGTTATGTTGAAATAGCAACATCAAGCGAAGCGATCACACTTTGTTCAGGATATCTCAAGCGAAACCAAGAATTTTGGGAGGCAGGCTCAAACGAAACGAGCAATGTTTCAAGGATGTCTCAAGCGAAACCAGTAATTCTGTGGGGATAACTCAAGCGATTCGAGAAGCTTGTCGAGGATGTCTCAAGCGAAACAAGCATATACTCGAGGATGTCTCGAGCGATTCGAGAAGCTTGTCGAGGATGTCTCAAGCGAAACAAGCATATACTCGAGGATGTCTCAAGCGAAACAAGCATATACTGAAGGATGTCTCAAGCGAAACGATACGTTTCTTAAGGATGTCTCAAGCGAAAACAACAATTCTGTGAGGATGTCTCAAGCGAAACCAAGAATTTTGGGAGGCAGGCTCAAACGAAACGAGCAATGTTTCAAGGATGTCTCAAGCGAAACCAGCAATTCTGCGAGGATGTCTTAAGCGATTCGAGAAGCTTGTCGAGGATGTCTCAAGCGAAACAAGCATATACTCGAGGATTGCTCTTTTTCTTCCTCTTCTCTTCTCCTTCTTTTTTCTTAATTTATATTTTTATTTCTTTATTTCTTTATTTCTTTCTTTTTTTCCTCTCTCTCCCCATGCCCCCCTGAACTTGTTTATCCCTGGTGTTGATTATCCATGGCAAGTGAGGCACATGAGCTACCCTACACGAGCACTCAAAACAATCAATTTTCAGAAAGCGCTTGTACATTAAATCTAATAGATTTGGAACTTGAAATGTTTGCTCTTTTTCTTCCTCTTCTCTTCTCCTTCTTTTTCTTAATTTATAGTTTTATGTATTTATATATTTCTTTATTTCTTTTTTTTTCCTCTCTCTCCCCATGCCCCCTGAACTTGTTTTATCCCTGGGGTTGATTATCCACGGAAAGTGAGGCACATGAGCTACCCTACACGAGCACTTAAAAATTTCAATTTTCATAAAGCGCTTGTAAATTAAAAATTAATACAGTTGAATATTCAGATTTTTTGTTTTATCCTCCTTTCCTCTCCTCTTCTACTTCTCCTCCTCATTTCTTCTTGTCCTTTTCCTTTAAAAAAAAAAATATTTATTTTATGTATTTCCCTCAACTCTTCTCTTTGTTTTCTTCATTTCTCCCTTTATATCTTTCTCTCTCCCCATGCGCCCCTGAACTTGTTTATCCCTGGGGTTGATTACCACGGAAAGTGAGGCACATGAGCTCCTACACGAGCACTGAAAAGAAAACAATTTTCATAAAGCGTTTGTACATAAAATATAATAGATTTGGAACTTGAAATTTTTGCTTTTCCTCTTCCTCTCCTCTTCTACTTCTCCTCTTGAAGTCTTCTTCTCCTCTTCATGTTCATTATTTCTTCTCTCTCTCTCTTTCTATCTCTCTGTCTCTCTCCCCCCCGTGCCCCCCTGAACTTGTTTATCTCTGGGGTTGATTACCAATGGAAAATCTGATAGTTTGTCTTTTTTCTCTCTCTGTTTCTCTATCTCTCTCTCCTCTTGCTCCTCTCCTGTTTTCTCCTTTCCTCTCCTCCTCTCCTTCCTCTCTTGCTTTTCATTATCTCCTCTTCTCTCTCTCTCTCTCTCTTTTTCTCAATTTTCATAAAGCGTTTCTAAATAAAATCTGATGGATCTGAAACTTGAAATTTTTGCTTTTCCTCCTCCTCCTCTATCTGTCTTTCTTCCTATATATCTTCTATTATCCTTATTCTTCTTCTTATTGTTCTTCTTCTGTGTTATAAGTTTTTAGATATATATATATATATATATATATATATGCGAAATGTGTTATATCTTTCTTAAAAAATCTGTTTATCTTATTTGTTTTCCTTCTCTCTCTCTCTCAGCACAACCCCCCCAGCACAACCCTCCAGCACAACCCTCAAGCACAACCCTCCAGCACAACCCTCCAGCACAACCCTCCAGCACAACCCTCCAGCACAACCCTCCAGCACAACCCTGCAGCACAACCCCTCAGCACAACCTCTTGAGGTTTATCATCGTAGGCAGTTTTTTATCATCGGCAGTGGTCGATAGCAACTCCTGAGCTCTCCGGGGACACGGCGGCACGCAAATGATACGCATGTTTATGAACAACTTCATTTTGGAAAAAATATATTTAATTTAATTGTGAATTCCATTGAAATCTTTTCGAATTTGCGAAATCGAGCCGTCAGGCGCTTGAATGCCGCACTGCGTTCGAGATTTAGGCGAAAGCGTGTGCGACGCAATTTTCTCATGACACGCATTTTTTTAGAACCTTATTTTGACAAAAAATACTATATTTGGTTGCGAATTCCATTGGAATCCTTTCGACATTGCGAATTCGAACCCTCACGCGCCTGAGTGCCACACTGCGTTCGATACTCGGGCAAAAAAGCGTGCGACGCAAATTTCTCATAAATGCGTCGCGTGCTTAAATCTCGAACGCAATGTGGCACTCAAGCGCCTGACGGCTCGATTTCGCAATTTTGAAAGGATTACAATGGAATTCGCAATAAAAAAATGTTTTCCCAACCCTCCTGCGTCGGGTACTCGTTTTGAATAGAGCACTGCGGTCTCCACCTTCCTTCCTTCCCGCCTCCTCCTCCTCTCTTCCCTCTTCCTCTCCTCCCTTGCTTGCCTTCTCCTCCTCTCTTCGCTCCTCCTCTTCTCTTCTCTTGCCTTTCACGTCATCCCTGGCGGGCTGCGATCTGCGGAACTGTCACCACTTTCGAGGGCTGCTGGTGGGTCCAGCGGAGTGAGGCACCACGGGGATTCAGATTAGACCTCGCCATCCCTGGGGGGGGGGCTGCGATCTGTGAAATTGTCGCCACTTTCGAGGGCTGCTGGTGGGTCCAGCGGAGTGAGGCACCACGGGGGCTCAGATTAGACCTCGCCATCTCTGGGGGGGGGGCTGCAATCTGTGAAACTGTCGCCACTTTCGAGGGCTGCTGGTGGGTCCAGCGGAGTGAGGCACCACGGGGACTCAGATTAGACCTCGCCGTCTCTGGGGTGCTGCGATCTGTGAAACTGTCGCCACTTTCGAGGGCTGCTGGTGGGTCCAGCGGAGTGAGGCACCACGGGGACTCAGATTAGACCTCGCCATCTCTGGGGGGCTGCGATCTGTGAAACTGTCGCCACTTTCGAGGGTTGCTGGTGGGTCCAGCGGAGTGAGGCACCACGGGGACTCAGATTAGACCTCGCCATCCCTGTGTGAAGCTGTCGCCACTTTCGAGGCTGCTGGTGGGTCCAGCGGAGTGAGGCACCACGGGGACTCAGATTAGACCTCGCCACCCCTGGGCGGCTGCGATCTGTGAAACTGTCGCCACTTTCGAGGGCTGCTGGTGGGTGGCCAGCGGAGTGAGGCACCACGGGGACTCAGATTCTGACCACGAGCAATGCTCGCGTGCCCTTGCTCTGCGGTTCGTGCCACGTGGCGCTGCGACTCGAGCTGGCGGTCGTCCTTCGGGCCCGCAGAAACATCTGCTGAGCTCGATGAGCTAGGGGAACTACAGGAAAGAAGTGCAGGAAACGGAGGCCGGTCATGCACTCGCCGATACCTCGTTGCTCTGTCATCGTCTTTGCTGTTGCATGATCCTTATCTGGCCTGCCGGCGCCGCGGCTCGAGCTGGCGGTCGCCCTTCGGGCCCGCGGGAACATCTTCTGAGACAAGTGGACGCCGCCGCCTTACTTGCAGGCAGCGCATTGCATTCGCGGACAGCAGCATGGCAGACCGCAGTGAGATCCTCAGTCGCGTGGTGTTGCCAAGCCTGGTGGAGACGCGCGTGATCGACCTGAAGTCCCAATCGCGCGTGCACTGTACCTGCGTGGCGTTCAGGCACGCGCGTGATGCTGCTCGCTCCGCGTTCAACCAGTACGTCGCCAGTGCAACTTTGGACGATGGACAACCGATTGATGATACGCGACCCCGGCCTTGAGTTTCTTTCCCGCGGGCCGCCCGCAGACCTGGCGGCGCGCCTGCGAGCGTTCAGCTCCCGCGCTGAAATGTGCGGGAAGGAGGCGGAGAAGCTAGCGGGCGAGCTACGCCTCGCTCGTTCCTTGCACTCTAAACAAGTTTTATCATGTGGAACTCTGCGACGACATGGCGCAGGCAGCGCTGCGGGTTTAGCTCGCGCTTGAAAAACGTGGCAGTCTTCTGTCTCCTCCCGCCACTTTCATCGTCGTCCTATTCCCCGCCTCACCTTCTCCATGCATGCTGCTGCTTCCGCGATGGCCTTTCGCCCCCCCCGCCCTCCATTCCATCCCTCTCCTACCCCTCGTTCCCGTGCCCATTCTTCTTCGATCCTGGGGCCTCAAGCCTCGCCCTTTCGATCGTAGTCCTGTGAATCGTGCAACGCATGCGCATCCCATGTAGCTTGCACAGCAAATCGCCGCGTCTACACTGTCGTTGTTCCTGCTAATGTTGGCATACTCCTCTTGCCATTTGATGCACGTGGGTTGGGCACGTCGCAGGGTATTTTTTTTTTCAAAATGAAGTTTTTCAAACAGTGCGTATCATTTGCGTGCCGCCGTCTTCCGGGAGAGCTCAGGAGTTGCGATTGACCACTGCCGATGATAAAAAACTGCCGACGATAATAAACCTCAGCCGATGATAAAAAAACTGCCGACGATAATAAACCTCAGAGGAGCGCGCGGCGGGGGAGAGAGAGAGAGAGTCTCACCTCTCTCTCTCTCTCTCTCTCTCCCTCCCTCTCTCCTCTTTCTCTCACTATCTCTCTCTGCTCAAGGTGAGCTGCTGCAGCAGAGCTGCTCAAGCAGATGGCTGCTCAGAGAGCAGAGCCAGACAATGAGACCTTCGATAATAAAAAAACACAATTATTTCGAGGATGTCTCAAGCGAAATAAACAATAGTTTGACGGTGTCTCAAGCGAAATAAGCAATAGTTTCAGGATGCCTCAAGCGAAATACGCAATGGTTTCAGGATGTTCAGGCGAAATCAGCAATAGTTTGATGATGTTCCAATCGAAAAACACAATTATTTCGAGGATGTCTCAAGCGAAATAAGCAATATTTCGACGGTGTCTCAAGCGAAATAAGCAATAGTTTGTGGATGTCTCAAGCGAAACAAGGGATTTGTCGAGGATGTCTCCAGCGAGATAAGCCATTGTTGAGGATATTTTAATGAAGACTAAACGCCAAGGATGTCTCAAAACGTGCTCGGTTTGGTCTCCTCTTGATCATCTCTTACTTCGAGATTATGCTGAGGTCTGGTGGGCTACTTTGATTATCTCCCCCTGAACCCCGAACTTTATTATCCCCTAGTGTTTATTCTCGTGAGCATGGGGTTATAGACCTTCTCAGGTTGACTGAACAGGAGCGTGAACACTGCCTGGCGATAGCCCTGACGGGTGGTCGGTTTCCAAACTTGGGGTTTTCGAGTGTTATTTCTTTTGATCTCACGATCTTCCCCCCCCCGCCGCACGTCTTATCGAAGACGCCTGCGGCGAATCACTGCCGCCCCCTGTCCTTTGGAAGCGCCCGTGTGGCCGAACGTTGCGGCCAGAGCTGAGCTCTCACAACGTCGGGCCGGTGTGCGCAGTGGAGTCCTGTATTCCCCGCGTTGTCAAACATTTGGAGGATTCCCCCCCCTGAGGCCCAAACGGGGACACCAGGGCCGCTGGGTCGACAAACCAGCAGTTGCAGTTTCTCTCAAGTCACCACGCGAGAGAACCGAGAATCAACACCAGGACGGGAGAGAGGCGAGAGGCGGGCAGGCGCGTCCCAGGCCTGTCCTGGGGTCACGGTCTCGCGGCGGACGTAGACCATGTGGTCCACGTCGCGCGCCCGCCTCCTCCTCCTCCTCCTCCTCCTCCTCCTCCTCCTCCTCGGTCCTCAGTCCTCAGTTCTCATCCTCCTCCTCCTCCTCCTCCTCAGCCCTATTCATCCTCCTCCTCAGCCTCCTCCTCCTCCTCCTTCCTCCTCCGCCTCCTCCTCCTCCTCCCTCCTCCTCCCCTCTCCTCCCTCCTCCTCCTCCTCCTCCTTTCTTCTCCTCCTCCTCCTCTTCCTCCTCCTCCTCCTCCTCCTCCTCCTCCTCCTCCTCCTCGTCCATCATCCTCATTTCTATCCTCCTCCTCCTCCTCCTCCTGCCTCCTCCTCCTCCTCCTCCTCTCCTCCTCCTCCTCAGTCCTATTCATCCTCCTCCTCAGCTCCTCCTCCTCCTCCTCCTTCCTCTTCCTCCTCCTCCTCCTCCTCCCTCCTCCTCAGCCTCCTCCTCCTCCTCCTCCTCCTCCTTTCTTCCTCCTCCTCCTCCTCCTCAGTCCTCTTCATCCTCCTCCTCAGCCTCCTCCTCCTCCTCCTCCTCCTCCTCCTCCTCCTTCCTGCTCCTCCCCTCCTCCTCCTTCCTGCTCCTCCCCTCTCCTCCTCCTCCTCCTCCTCCTCCTCCTCCTCCTCCTCCTCCTCCTCCTCCTCCCAGGTCCTCCTCCTCACTCCTCCCCAGTCCTCTCCTCCTCTCCGCTCCTCCCTCCTTCCTCCTATCATCCTTCTTCATCCTCCTCCTCAGCCTCCTCCTCCTCCTTCCTGCTCCTCCTCCTCCTCCTTCCTCCTTCCTGCTCCTCCTCCTCCTCTCTCCTCCTCCCCTCCTCCTCCTCCTCCTCCTCCTAGCTCCTCCTCCTCCTCTCCTCCTCCTCCTCCTCCTTCCTCCTCCTCCTCCTCCTCCCCTCCTAGGTCCTCCTCCTCAGTCCTCCTCCTCAGCCTCCTCCTCCACCTCCTCCTCCTCCTCCTCGCTCCTCCCCCTCTGCCTCCTCCTCCTCGGGCGGGCCGCCGCGCCGCTCTCCCGCACTCTCTCTCTCTCTCTCTCTCCCTGCCCTCCCGCCAAGCACCCCTCGGGGACGGGCGGGGTGCGGCGGGGCGGAGGGGGGAGGCGGCGGGGGCCACCCACGAGAGGAGAGATCGGGGGTGGACAGAACCTCCCAGAACGCTTCGAAATGGGCGTCCAAGGCCTCTGCATCCTCCTCGCGCACCCTTACTCCGCGGGTTGACTGTGCTCTTCGTGGCCGAGGCCCGCTGCGGTCCGGGGAGGCGCCCCCTCGTTCCTTGCCTGGTGGTGCTCCTTGTGTCGGGGTGGACAGACCTCCTACCCTGACACGTCGATTGGTGAATTGTCCGTTTTCGGTTCTCGAGAGGGCGCCGCGGCCGTTATTTTCCAGGCCTGCGCCCGCCAGGTTTGGGTCTCAGGTCGTTTTCACTAAACCACGTTTTACGAAAGGGAGGTCTGTCCATCCCCGAAGAAAAAGAGAGAGAGGCAGGGGCCACGGAGCCAGGAGAGAACGGGAGAGCAGGGGGGAAATGAGAGCGACGACGGGGACGGATGGAGCCAGCGACACGGAGATCAGCGAGTGAGGGGCGCTGGCTTGCATCGTTGCAGCGCCGCTGATGCTACACTGCGCTTCCCTCCGCACTGAGGTTAGGACCGCCTTGGGGCCCAATAGCAGGGTCAGACCAGAGGAGCAATACTGGGAGCGGCACCATCCCCGCCCACCTGCGACGCTTCCTCGGAGGAGCAGGAGCAGGCCCTTTGGGAGCCTCTTAGGATCTCTTGGGGTACTCCTTGGGCCTCCGTCGAGCTTCCGAGGGGCATCTTGTACGTTTCTTGGGGGCTTCTTTGGGCCTCCAGTTGGCCTATGGAGGCTCCTTCGGAGGCTCTTTTGTAGTTTGAGGGTGTTTCTGGCCCGTCTGTCGCCGTCGGAAGCCGTCTTGGGGATATCTCTTGGCCGACTTTGGGTCTTCTTGGGGCGCTTCAGGGCCGTCTTGGAGGCTGTCTTGGGTGTCTCCTGGGCAGTCGTGGGGCCCCCTTTTGCTGTCTTGGGGGCCTCTTGGGCTGTCAGGGGGGCCACTTCGGAGACCGCTTGGGCGCTCTTGGGGCCATCTTGGTGGCCTCTGGTGCCGTCTTGTTGGAGGCCTCCTGGGCGCTCTTGGGGCCATCTTGGTGGCCTCTCGCCGTATTGGGCTGTTGGAACGCCGAACATGAGCAGCCGCCATAATCTTTCAAACGCCAATGTAAATCAACGATTCTGGCCTCTTCTGGTCTTCTTGGGGCCATCTTGGTGGCCTCTGGTGCCGTCTTGTTGGAGGCCTCCTGGGCGCTCTTGGGGCCATCTTGGTGGCCTCTCGCCGTATTGGGCTGTTGGAACGCCGAACATGAGCAGCCGCCATAATCTTTCAAACGCCAATGTAAATCAACGATTCTGGCCTCTTCTGGTCTTCTTGGAGGTCCTCTTGGAGGCCTCTTGGGTCGTCTTGAAGGCCTCTTGGGCGGCACAACTCGCATGCGTCTGCGCCGCCCATTTCGGCACGCCCGTCACACGTTTCGTGGTCCTACAGGGAGCTCCATTTGAGGCCCCAATGGTACTGTTCGCATGCCCCCCGCCGCACGTTTCGGCACATCCCTCACACGCTTCGTGGCCCCACTTGGAGCTCCATCTGAGGCCCCAGTGGCACAGATTGTATGCGCTCCCAACCACTCCCACTTCGGCACCCCCGCACACAGTTCGTGGCCCCAGAAGGAGCTCCACCGAAAGCGATAACAACAACGCGGTGTTCACAATGGCATATGGTTGGGTCCGTTGCCAGGGTACTGTTCCATTGAAGTGCCACTCCTGGAGCCTCCTGTATCCTGTTTTTTTACATGGGGAAGTCTTGGGCCTTAGACTGGTCTCTGGCCCCCGAACCACAACTTTCCTGTTCAATGCGTAATCGCGTCGTCGCGCTGTACTTTCTGACATACGTGTTCCAGGAATCGCGCTCCCGCGTGGGACTCCCTCTCTCAATGAATGGAGGCGCCGCGCCTCTGACGCTCAGGAATCACGCTCTCGCTTCGGACTTCCTCACGATTTACTCTGGAATCGCGCTACAGGCCTCGGAAGAAATTGGCGAACGCTCGTGCCGCATTCATCTGTCAACGCCCCCCCCCCCCAATGATCGATGTTGGCGGTGGGCTGAATGATCCGCACTTCGACCGCAGTCTTCCCCAGCACTTCCCCGCGGTCCACTACTTGTTTCCCTTCACCGCATTGCTCGAGAGAAGTCATTGCAATTCATGTCAGGCTGGGGCCCCCCCCTCCTCCTCCTCCTCCTTCACCCTCCCTCTCCTCCTCCTCCCCCTCCTCCTCCTCCTCCTCCTCCTCCTCCTCCTCCTCCTCCTCCTCCTCCTCCTCCTCCTCCTCCTCCTCCCCCTCCTCCTCCTCCTCCTCGATCCTCGATCCTCGATCCTCGATCCTCGAGGGGGGCCGGGAGCGGGAGCACGAGGCGGCAGCACAAGAGAGGCGCGGGCGGGGCGGGCGGGCGCCCAGGCGGCCGGGTCGGGCCGGCGGGTCGCGGCACGGTGTGGCAGCCCCCAGGGATGATGCAGGCCAGCCACAATTGGGGGGAGCTGCCTCCCCTCCTCCCACTCCTCCTCCTCCTCCTCCTCCTCCTCCTCCTCCTCCTCCTCCTCCTCCTCCTCCTCCTCCTGGGCGAGGACGACGACTGGGGGGCCCATCGATTTCGACACCCCTCTCGAGAGATCGTCGATGCGATGGGTTCCCCCAGGGGGGTGAGGACCACGGCTCCCCCAGTCATGGCTGGTCGGCAGTATCCCTGGTGTTCCTTCCCAGTTTTGGGGGATAGCCCCAGGGATCCCTGGTATAGCCCCCCCAGGGAGAACCCCTTCCTGGTGTTCCTTCCCCCAGGGATCCCTGGTGTAGCACCCCCCATGGGGAACCCCTTCCTGGTGTTCCTTCCCCCAGGGATCCCTGGTGTAGCACCTCCCAGGGATAATATCCCTGGTGTTGTCTCTTTCCTCCCCTGTTTTTGGGGGCTGCGCCAACTGCGTGGCAGGTAGGGAGAATATTACCCCAACGGGGGTACGATCGGAGGCGAAGAATGCAGGCGTCGAGGGATCGGGGTATACATGTTGAGCGACACGCGAGCATATGAACGTGATCCGTTATAACATGACTGCTGGTGGTGGTGATGATGGTGGTTATGGTGATGGTGACGCTGCTGTTGATGGTGATGACGACGATGCTGCTGATGTTGCTGTTATTGGTTATGATCAGGGTGACGATGATGAGGAGGACGATGACGAGGATGAGGGTGAGGATGATGCTGATGCTGATGATATTGACGATGGTAATGATGCTGAGCATGAGGATGAGGATGAGGGTGCGGATGATGCTAATGCTGATGCTGACGCAGCAGCTGCTGCTGATGATGCTGATGATTGTGATGATGCTGCTGATGATGCTGCTGATGATGAGGGTGCGGATGATGCTGATGTTGATGCTGACGCAGCTGCTGCTGCTGATGATGCTGATGATTGTGATGATGATGCTGGTGATGATGCTGCTGATGATGATGATGGTGGTGATGATGATGCTGATTATGCTGCTGCCGATGATGATGGTGATGGTGGTGGTGATGATGATGGACGAGGAGGAAGATCATGATACTGATGATTGTGATGATGTTGATGACCATAGTTATGATGCTGATGATGATAAGGCTGATAATGATGCTGGAGCTGATGCCGCTGATGCTTATGATGATGCTGATGCTGATGATGATGAGGAAGAGGAAGAGGAGGAGGAGGATGAGGAGGAGGAGAAGGAGGATGACGACGACGGCGACGATGATGATGATGCTGATGATGATGATGCTGATGATGATGCTGATGATGATGGTGGTGGTGGTGGCGATGGTGTTGATGATGGTGGTGATGATAGTGATTATGATGATGAGGCTGATGATGCTGCTGATGATGATGATGATGGTGATGATGATGCTGGTGATGATGACGAGGAGGAGGAGGAGGAATATGATGATGATGTTGATGCTGTTGCTGCTTATGAGTATGATGATGACGATGCTTATGATCATGATGATGATGCTGATGATGGTGATGCTGCTGCTGATGATGATGATTACGAGAAGGAAGAAGACCATGATGATGCTGATGATGATGCTGATGTCGATGATGATGATGATGGTGGTGGTGATGATGATTATGCTGCTGCCGATGATGATGATGATGATGATGCTGATGATGCTGATTATGATGATGATGATGATGATGATGATGATGATGATGATGATACTGATGATGATGATGATGATGGTGATGGTGATGGTGATGGTGCTGATGATGATGATGATGGTGGTGAGATGATGAATGATGATGAATGATGATGAATGATGTTGAAGATGATGATGATGATGATGAGGAAAATGATGATGACGATGATGATGATCGAAGATGAGATGATGAAGATATACTGCATATGAAGATGAGAAGATGATGATGAATGGTGGTGGTGGTTACAGCGCCGATATGAACACTACTGTGTAGACGTTGATGAGGAGGAGGATTCAAGCCCAGGAGGAGGAGGAGGAGGAGGAGGACGAGGAGGAGGAGGAGGAGGAGGAGGAGGAGGAGGAGGAGGAGGAGAGGGTGGACACGGAGGAGGAATAGGAGGAGTGAGTCAGGTCGGTCACTCACCATGTGATTCTTGGTCGAGCTGAAGGTGCACAACTTCGGATCGATGTGCGCAGTGGAACCCTGTGCTCCCCGCGTCGTCGAACACGTGGGGAAGTCCCCCCCCCGAGGCCCAATCGGGGGCACCAGGGCCGCTGGGTCGAACAACCAGCGCTAGAAACTCGCTCCTCTCAAGTCATCAAACCGAGAGAGAAGAAATAGAAAGGGAGAGGGGTGGGGAGCGGGTCCCAGGGTGGTCCTTGGGTCACGCTCATGTGGTCGACGTGGAACAAGTTATCGGAGGATGGAGGAGGAGGAAAAGGAGGAAGAGGAAGCTGCAGGATAACCTAGCAGACGAAAGAAGTAGAGGAGGAAGAGGAGGAGGATAACGAGGATGATGACGGAAGGAGGAGGATCAGGAGGAACGCGCCAGGAGGAGAAGGAGCTCTTCTTCCATTTCCTTGTCCTTGTGTGCTCGTCCTCCGTTCCTTTCCTCCCACACCCGCCTCATCGCCGTCGTCGTCTTCCTGGAGGTGCGTGGGGCGTGGTATGGCACGTCATTGCCCCCCCTCCCTTTCCAGGAGACAGGTAGTGAGGGAGGGGATTGATGGGGGAGGTACCCTACCCCGGCCGCCCCCCCCCGTCCAGGAGGGGGGGAATGGAAGGAGGACGCGTAGGAGGGAGAGGAGGAGGGGGAGGGAGAGGAGGAGGAGGAGGAGGAGGAGGCGGATGATGATGATGATGATGATGATGATGATGATGATGATGATGATGATGATGATGATGATGATGATGATGGTGATGGTGATGATGATGCTGATGCTGATGATGATGATTATGATGATGATGGCGATGGTGATGGCGATGGTGATGGTGATGATGATGATAATGATGCTGATGCTGATGTTGATGCTGACGCTGTCGCTGATGCTGCTGATAATGATGCTGCTTATGATGGTGATGATGATGATGATGATGATGAGGAAGAGGAGGAGGAGGAGGAGGGTAGGAGGAAGAGGCGGAGGGGGATGTTATTGTTGGTGATCATGATGATGATGCTGATGATGATGCTGATGCTGCTGCTGATGATGATGCGTATGATGATGAGTAGGATGATGATGATGCTGATGATGAGTATGCTGATGATGAGTATGCTGATGATGAGGATGATGATGATGATG